>CM044012.1:57322022-57722022 GCA_024085815.1 Flaveria linearis
AATGAAATAATGGTCCGAAATCATTATAAACGATGTGTATAGGATCTGTGTTGGAAATATGGTATGATTTGGATGGTTAAACTCAAATTTTGAGTGAGTTTGGATCAAAAACGTCAAGAACACAGCTGCTGATTCGTTTCAGACGAATGGGCTCAATCGCAGGCCTCAGTCCTACGAATGAAAGTCTAGTCGTACGACTGACTGCGAATGGAGGTTCAGTCGTGCGGTTGGAACTCAGTCGCCTGGTTAGAAGGCCGAATGAAGACGAGTGAACACTGGATACGAATGAGAACTCATCGTGTGAATGAACGGTAGTCGTACGACTGAAGGTTCAGTCGCATGGTTCATTCGCATGGTTCATTCGCATAGGTCTAGTCTATGATTGCTCATTCGCATAAGTGTTCAATCGCATGAGGGCCTGTTTGAGAATAAGTTTATTGAATCAGGGTTTATTGCTTTAGATATACCTTGATTAGAGGAAGGACTAGTTATCTTGGATACGTGGATTGTTTAGACTGTGGTGAGGAAATTGATAAGGTGAGTTCTAAGCCCTTTTCAAATGTTTGGTTTTTTAACATTCGGGCTAGCACACACATATTGATAAATGAATTGAATGTTTTAGTACCAGAATTGTGATAGTAATGATGGATATGTTTCTAACAGTTTGTCAAGCTGTTAGAGGGAAAGTGGGGGTAATAAATGATTACCTGAAGATTGTTAATCATTACAGATGGTAATGATTGCAATGGGTCAGGTAGGTGTAAAAGATAGTCCTCTAAACATTGTTAATCACTACGTGATGGTAATGATTCCAATGGGTCGGATGGGGTGTGATGATTAATGAAAATATGTTAAACTGGTGCTAAAAGAAAGAATGTGGGGGTGTGAGTGAATGTGATAATATTGGCAATAAATAAAAGAAATGTTTTTGAAATGGTAATGTGATGTAAATCTCAACAGGCCAGTTAGGATAAGATGCCTGAGTGTGAAACTGTACAGTTTGATAGGAGTGATGACGATCACTCAGCTTTGTGAACATCTTGTGGTGACGACCCTAGATGATTATTTGGCATCCTACTGGATGAGAGATAGTAACTGGTAGTTGCTGGATGTGGGCAACCGACGTTACTGGGTATGGGAGACTGGTAGTTGCTAGATGTGGGCAACCGACGTCTCTGGGTATGGTAACCGGTAGTTGCTAGATGTGGGCAACCGACGTTACCAAGTATGAGAAACTGGTAATTGCTGGATGTGGGCAACCGATGTTTCTGAGTGTAGTAACTGGTAGTTGCTGGATGTGGGCAACCGACGTTACTGGGTATGAGGAACTGGTAGTTGCTAGATGTGGGCAACCGACGTTCGATGGGACAGGTCCAGTGGGACAGAATAAGGTAAAAGTTGAATTTATAATATTGCCAATAAAAATATAGCTGTGGTGTGTGTGAAATGTGTTAATGTTTTAATGAAAATTAGAACTCACCAGTTTATCTGATGTTTTGAGTGTGTTTGTGTGCTAGTAAGGAGGGATCCTCTGATAATAGAGGAAAGCAAGTATGAGCTGATAAGGACGCTATCCCGGAGCAACTGCTGGCATAGGATTTAGGGCTTGTTAATGATGTAAATAGGGCGATGTATAATTAAATACAATCATATGTAAAATGTTTTAAAAAGTTGGGTTAATATATACAATAGTGTTTAAAGTCTTCCGCTGTAAATAGAAAGCTCTGATTTGTGTTTAAAATATTAATCCAACTGCGTGACGTGCCTCCGGTGCCCTGCCTGTTTAGGGCGTCACACACACACACCATACACAAACCACACACATACACAAAACACACACACACACATACAAACAAACACACACACACACACACACCCACCCACCACACACACACACATATCCACCCACACACCCACACACCCACACCCCACACACACCCCACACCCACACCTCCACACACACAGCCACACACACACACCACACACACACACACACACCCACACACACCCACACCCCCCACCCACGCACCCACGCGCACACATACGCGCGCACACGCACATGCACACATACACACACCACACACACAGATATATATATATATATATATAATATATATATATATATTATATATATATATATATCTTAACTACTATATATAATACATATACATGGGTAGGATTGTAATTTCATAAAATATGTAAGACGCGCCCTTTCATTATCCTCAACCTTCCCCTTTGCCATCAGTTCTTCAAAGCATTCATTCATCTTTGTTCAATGAAATTCAATACCGATGCTATTTACTTCAATGCTCTCTTGTCATTAAAGCTTGAAATCGATTCCTCTTCTTAATATCAAACTGTCAAAATCGTTGGGTTAAAAGCCTAGCTGCTTTGATCTCTCCTCTTTCTCTCATCTAAATCACAATCATAATTAGGGTTTTAAAATCCAAGCTCCAACAAAATCAAACTCAAGCAATGCACAGACCTTTCTCAGCCGTAGGTCAGCGATCAAGTTATGTACACCATCGTCTTTCATTTTTCTTATAACCTTTCTTCATCATTTAGAAGATTTTGATGTTTAACATTTGGAACGTGTTTCCAACTTTGGTTTAACATTTCTTAAATTTGTGTTTCTGTAGCTTATTAAAACAAAGATGATTCAGCCCACCGGACTTACCATCGTCAAAGCAGGTATGAAATTTCTCTTCTTAACACTTAGGAAATCACCGATCAACTAATAAAGCTCTCGTTAATAATGATTTTGAATAAACACCCTAACATCATATCAAATCAATCATCACATTTACATGCATCTGATAAGATAACAATGTTTAATAAAGAATTAACAATTGATGCTTTAATTGCTTTAAGGTTTGGATTTACAGTGGGTATACTTGTATAAGAAGAAATTGATACAGGGGTGGTTTCTATTATAGGTGGGATTGAACAGTTTAATCAGAAATCATATTACTATTAAATAGAGGGTGAATGTATTAGATTGGGTAATCCAAGGGAAGCGAGGTGCCGATTAGGGTCTACAAATCGCTTCCGGTGTTCGATGAATGAATCAACTTGAGACATTGCGTTTGGAATTCAGTTTCACCGGCCACAGTGTTGATTTTGAATGGTTGATTCATTCTAGCAATTAAGGTTTGTGAAATGGAAGGTAAGGGTAATGTAGTTCTTGCTTCAAAGGGTTTAGAATTTAGATTAGAAATACTCTTTGGTGAACGTGCTGACAGGAGAAAAGGCTCAAAAGGTACGAACAATATTCAGTCAACGCAAATTTATTCTAATTTTAGTTGTCGTTCGATAACACTCGAATCGATACCTATTAATCAAATGTATTGCAACAATCTATGAAAACAACCGTGATTGGCGAAGCCTAGGAATGAATAGGCAATGGATATTGGTCTTCATCTTCTCAACCTTGCTTGCTCTCCTTCATCTTCTCAACCGTGCTTGCTTTCCTTCATCTTCTCAACCTGGCGACGTGGATTGATAATATTGTATGTCCTTTTAACTTTGTTCTTCTATTTCATATCATGTGTGGATTTTTTTCCTGATTGGATTAGCTTCTAAATGGTGCCAGTTTGTTTGATTCATAATAATGGTAGGCTCTAATTATGTTTTCTATTAATACATATAAACGTATCATAGTTTTGTGTATTTCAGATAATTATTAGTCGAGTATACTATTTATCTTTTAGAAAATTATTGAGTTAGTTTTACAATGAAATAATTAGTCTGAGACGTTTTTCTATTGGAAAAGGTTAATGGCATTCATCACATATGAATGAAACAGTGGTTTTGATTTGAAACCATCTGTATTTGCTCATGCGTGATACCACATATGCGATGAGGTAATCAAGGTTCATGACATTCTAAATGCAGCAAATCGCCAAGTTCATATCTATATCTTAGAAAGTTCATATTATGTGTAGCTTATTTAGGCTCATTACATTTGTTTGTGTGTTGTAGATGGCACCATTATCTTGTAGAAAATGAACTTTGAAGAGTTCTTTGCAACAACCATTAGCAATCTCACTGGAAGCTCTTGAAACCTGGGAATCAATTTTAAAGTTCAAAAATCACATTACTAATATAAAAGAGTAATTGTTTAAATTTCATGAATAACAACAGTAAATAATATGTTAGCTAACAGGAAATTTAATGAGAATATTTATTTCACATAAACATGAATCAATAACATGGACAATTAAAGACAAAATCCAGATATTTTACTTAATGATGTTTCCATTTAATTTAGGTTTTGAATATAATTCAATGACATCAGTGGATTACATTTATTTTCATGCAACTTGATAGACAGTTTACATTGTTGAAAGCTGATCAAGGAATGAACACCATGGCCATTTCATTTTTCATACAATATTGCTTCATAGGTTTAGAGATTTTGATGTTTGACTTTTTAATTGTGTTTTCATCTATGGTTTTATGAATGGATTCATGTGTTATGTTTTTTTTGTAAGTTATTGCTTTGTGATTCCATTAATCGTTTGTGATTCTTTATTACATTCTGAAGGTGTGTCCATGTTTAAAAGTTATGAACAAATGTTTTATATTAAAGATGGAATCTATCCTGTAACCATTGATAAGATTTGTGGAGTTTTTTTGGAGTGCGCACATATGATGTAGCAAACGTATATGAATTAAATTTAAAGGAGTATTCTGAGATTGGTTTTGTAAGATGATACATGATTTACGTTTTATGTTACTTGAATTGCTTGGCATATTTATATCTTTATTTGATAAGGAGAGCTTAACAGCTAAACATGATGTATAATGTAAGCTCATTTTGTAACAATTAAATTAAAGTGTTGATCATTTAAAGTCAAGTTTCTGCATATATATTATCAAAAGTTTGTTCATAAAGGTTACAAGAGATGAAGAAGATTTAAGGATAAAGATGATTTTTAATTGAACTATAAGATTAAAGATGAGAACTCTACTGTTAATGCTCTTAGATACGATAACATTTTATTTTTGCAAGTCAAAATTACCTATTTGTTCAAATTTATCACTAAACAAATTCTTCGGCTTCATTTGAGACAAAAGCTTTGTTTTCCTATATATTTGATAAGTTGACAAACTTAATATTAAAATCACATGTGAAGTTAAATATTTTTTTTATTAACATGTATTCGCCATGTAAAGTAAGCTCATGGGTTAACTTGTGCATATGATAGGACAACCTACTCTCTTCTGCTTCGTAATAATTGACATGTATTCGTTCAAAATTTTCATAACCTATATTTATAAGTTTCAAATTATATTAATCTATATATATATATATATATATATATACACATATAAAAGTTACATCCTACTAACTAAGTTTTTGCTTTCTACTTCACGTTACCATACTGAATAACCCACTAATATCATTCACACCACAAACCCCAACAATTATAAGGCGACAAATAGCCTCACCCGCGGCAACGCGCCGGTATTTCCACTAGTGTGTGTGTGTGTGTGTCTATATATATATATATATATATATATATATATATATATATATATATTATATATATATATATATATGATCACCACTACCCTCCATCACCACCGACAATCCATCCTCTCTATCAGCAACCCACCCCACCGTTAACCCATCATCGACAACCAACCACTATCTCTATCGTCACCATCCATCATACCACCACTATCGACCACTGCCACCACCACCACCACCACCACCATCACTTAACCATCATCACCACCACCACCATCACTTAACCATTATCACCACCATCACTATCAGTTAACCATTACCACCACCACTACCACCATCACTTCACTAGTTTATGTAGAGATGAAATGAGGTGAAACAAGGATGAAGATGACGACAATGGAGTCACTAATGAAACACCATCCTTACCAAGAAGCATCACCAACTTCCAAACCATCCCCCACGACTTGATTCCGATGATGGTGATTAATGACAATTATGACGATTTGCGTGGTATTGGTAAGACGATGGTTAGGTGTTGGGTAGGAGTCGATAGTGTTGATTGGTGGTGCTCGCCAGAGATATGGTGGGTGTTCATCAAAATCTGTTACTGTTTGATGTAAATCTGGGTGAATGAGATAGGTTAATGATGATAATGGAGGTATTGATGAGTGATGATGATGGGTGGCGGAGGAGGGCGGTGGCGGTGGAGAAGTGGAGATTTAGTCCTATAGGGATGGGGTGAATGTGGGGGTTTAGGTTTAAAGTATTGGTGATGGTGATAGTGGGTCCTACTAGGGGTATTCAAAGTCAGATATCCAAAATTTTGGATATCCAAATTTCGGATATCCGAAGATTTCAGATAGTAGAAATCACTATTCGTATCCGAAATTCGGATATCTGAAATTTCAGATACGGATAGCGATTTGGATATCCAAAATTCAGATTTTAGTTTTTTTAGTTATTTAGTTTTTTAGTTTTTAGTTTTTTAACAATAATTAGATATATGCTATTATAAAAATAATATAAAAAGCCAACTTATATCATAAAAGTCCTGATATACATAAAAAAATCTCAATCTAAAATAAAAATATGTTTAAAATTTAAAAAATGAAAAAATATTTTTAGTTTTCGTATAATCGATATTCGAATTTCCAAAACTTTTGAGAATCACTATTCGGATCCGAATCCAAATCTGAAATTTTCCGATATCCCAAAATTCGTATATTTCGTATTCGGATATTTTTCAACACCCCTAGGTGCTAAAAAATATTTAATATTTTATTTAGATGTAAAAGGGACATTTCACATCAATTTAACTGAAAAGTTAACGGCCATCAATTGTAGAGACCAATCATGTTACGGTTTGCTATATAGTTGGGGCCAATGAGTAATTTTTCAAATTAAAGTTGTGACTAATACTACAGTACGGACATATCACATGGACCAATCATGTAATTAACTCTAAAAAATATAAATGATCGTTTTTATAACATAATTTTTTATATATATTAATATATGTATAAAATTATGGTTAAATAATAAATTTTTACTAACTAAAGAAAAGCAAACTATAGCAATATTATCCTCAAATTAAAGTGAATAAAATGTTTCTTTTATGGTTTATTTTTTTTTAAAAATATAATTTAAAAATATTTGGCCGTTTCGAAAATCTTTATGGTTCTTATCTTAAGATATCGTTTTATAATTTCTAAATATTTATTATTTATAACATGTAAGGGTCCGATGGCATCCCATCCCGTGCGACAACACCGCCGCTAGCCTCTAGCGCTGCGATTTTATTGTGTGGCACGACATTGCCATGCCGTTGATTCTCCCCCATTTTGACTGTGGCAAGGCTCCCCTACCCTCAAAAAGCACAGTGTAATGATCACCTCTTCAAATAGTATGATGTGATGTGATATGATAAAATATGATTGATGGGTATGTGATATGATGTGATGTGTGTGGTGTGTAGGGGTGTGCATGGGTCGATTTGGTTGGTTTTAGCATAAATAGAAACCAAAAACCAATATTTCGGTTTCTAGGTTTTCAAAACCATCCGGTTTTGGTTTTTGCGGTTTTTGATTTTCTGTTTTCACTTTGATTTCGGTTTGGTTTTGGTTTTTTTTCGGTTGTACCGTTTGAGCCTAAAGTTTTTGAAGAAAAATTTGGTCCAAATTATTGAATATAAAATAAAATCTTTAGGCTGACAATATTTTTTTAATAGTAATATATAATCAACATATTTTGATATATTACTGACAATAAAATGAATTACAATTCATAAAATACAATAACAAAAAATTAAATAAAACTTTTTAATCTATCAATTCAAACACAATTTAAAGATTATACTTAAAATCTAAATACTAAAAAAATTTAATAATGTAAGTTAAATATGTAAGTAATATGCTAATCATGTTTATAGGTGTATGAATACATATCTAAATTTAGAAGTACGGTTTGTCTGGTTTCGTTCGGATTTTTCGGTTTTTGTTAGAAGCAAAACTGAAATCAAACTGAAAAAATTAGTTTTTAAAAACCATCAAACCAAACCGTCAGTTTCTT
The DNA here is from genome assembly GCA_024085815.1 of Flaveria linearis. Taxonomy (NCBI): domain Eukaryota; kingdom Viridiplantae; phylum Streptophyta; class Magnoliopsida; order Asterales; family Asteraceae; genus Flaveria; species Flaveria linearis. The sequence continues at coordinate 57,330,067 of CM044012.1, forward strand.
ATTGGTTTCAGTTTTTCGGCTACGGTTCGGTTATTATGGTTTATTGCTTACCCCTTGATCTTGTTGTCGAGAGTCGATCAAAAATAAGTTATTATATCGGTCTTAGCTACCTTTATTGTGTAAGGATAAGTAAGGTCGTCTCCTAAGGGATTATGTGGAAAGTGTTTAACGATTTCAACTCGATTAACTAAAAGACTCAAACTTTATGACTAAAAATTAAAACTTTGAATGAATTAATGATCAGACATGAATAAAGCAAGAAACTTTAAAATAAATTTAATTAAATAACAAGAAACAATCACTTTCGGGGTTCCAATTTTGCAAGATCAACAATTGGTACTTCTAAATCAGGGTTCGTAATAAACAATTCTTAAAGAACTTAACTTTTGATCAAAGTAACAACAAAGGAACAAGCTTTTAAGATTCGTTCATTCACAATGTTACCAATTTACCTATATCAAATTGTCTGCTTTTCTTAATGAGCTCACGATGCAAGGAAGCCGAAAACTGATAAAGCAAACACCTTTATTTATAAGCAAATTGTTTAAATCAACCAAAACATAATGTTTCATTTAATAATTCAACGTTCATTACAGAAACCTAATCAATCATACTAATTGTCTTTCTTTACAAGAATTGTACTCCCGAAAGCAATCAAGAGAACCTAGCCACGCATCATCTTCATTGTGCCTTTGGTCTTGAGTTGGAGAATATTCGTGGATTATTTGGGGAGCCTTAGAACACCAAAAATACCTAAAGTTCGTCACTTTTCGTCTCCAAGAAGTTCCAGATCGAATTAGGGTCTATTTGGCTTAAATAACTTGAAATTCCACAAAATTCGGGTGTTAGTTCAGCCACCAACGTATGATACGCCCAGGGTGGCGTATCATACGCCCCCCTCAGCTTTCCTACGCCCAACTTTCTAATTTTTTGTCAAATACGCCCATAAATACGTCCCCAATACGCCGACCGGCGTATGATACGCCCATACCCGACGTATCATACGCCTGGCCCCTGTAAAATTTGATCTTCACATGTAACTTTTCACAAGCTTTTCGCTGATAGGTCGTGGACCCTGTAACTCTTTTCCTAGCCCAAGTTATGCCCATTTTAAGTTACCATGGTCTTGAACCTTCGGTTTTTGCATTTCTTCACTTCGCGGGCTCCGATTTCCATCCCCTTCTTCCATACTCTTCATGTTTCACCAAACTTAGTTCTAGTTTCCCGTTTTGCATGTTTTGATAATTGCGTATTTGGTCCTCGTGGTTTCATCCTGTGCTTATTCACCTTAAGATAAGCTTCCTTAAGCTCCAATTCTCTACACATCAAAACAAACTCACACTAGTACAAAAAGTAGTATAAGGTGCGGATCCAATTTTTTTAAGTGGCGGTTGAGGTAAAAAACCGCCCCTTATTTCCCTTCACAAACTCTAAGAAGTATACTTTTGTGTGAAACCGCCCCATTAGGAACATTTAGGTGCGGTTTTAGAAGGCGCAGATTTTGAGGGCTTTAGGGGCGGTTATGGACCGCCCCTTTTGAGTAGTATATGGTGCAACAACGCTTTTAGAGGTGGTTTTCGATGTAGGGCTTTAGGGGCGGTTATGGACCGCCCCTTTTGAGCTAGTATAAGGTGCGAAGGAAGGCTTTAGGGGCGGTTTCAAAGGAAGGCTTTAGGGGCGGTTATGGACCGCCCCTTTTGAGCTAGTATAAGCTGCGAACAAGTTATAAGGCGCGGTTTCTATGGAAGGTTTTAGGGCTAATCCCATTATCAAACCACAACGATTGTGAGTTCGACGATGATGGGTTTCTAGGGTTTGATCGTAACAAGGCTGAAAACCAAGATAAACCGGCGTCGTTTGCGAAGACGCTGACGCAATCTGACGCTAACAATGGCGGTGGCTTCTTTGTTCCGAGATACTGTGCGAAACAATCCTCCCACGGTTGGATTACATGGCGGAGCCACCGGTGTAGAACATCTTAGCGAAGGATGTTCATGGGAAGTTGTGGAAGTTCCGGCATATTTACAGAGGCACCCTTCGTCGGCATCTGTTGACCACCGGCTGGAGCAATTTCGTCAACCAGAAGAAGCTAGTCGCCGGAGATTCGATCGTGTTTTTGAGAGCCGATAACGATGATCTTTGCGTCGGAATTCGGAGGGCGAAAAGGTGTAACATCCGGTTTCTAAATCCGGACTTTTAAATTATATTATAATTATGATTAATTAAATTAAGTTGAGTTGTTTGAGTGTTTAAGTGTTCAGTCGCATAAGTCATATGCGAATGAACTTCAGTCGCACCCCTTATGTGCGATTGAGACTCAATCGTACGAATCGTAGGCGTATGAGCTTCAGTCGCACAATTCAGTCGTACGAATGGTTCAGTCGTACGACTGAAGGTGCGGCGGTTAAGATTAAGTGTATGGATAAATGGGGCGGTGCAGGGGGTTTAGGGGCAGATCTCTATCTGCACCTATTTTGTTTTCTTGTCCCCTTCACACCCACAACCCTGCTCTCACGAAATTGATTAGGCGAAACTCCGTTTTGGTAAGTTTTGAACATCACGGATTAATCCGGAGATGTTATAAGCTGTGTGTATGATTGAATTTGATCCAATAACCTGTTTAAATCAGTAAATAGGTCTGGTTTATTTCTGAATTTAAAATCCAGGAATTCAAATCTAAGTTTTGTGAAGTTTTGATGAAATAATGATCCAAAACCATTATAAACGATGTGTATAAGATCTGTTTTGAATATGGTATGATTTGGATGGCTAAAACTCAAATTTTGAGTGAGTTTGGATCAAAAACGTCAAGAACACAGCTGCTGATTCGTTTCAGACGAATGGGCTCAATCACAGGCCTCAGCCGTACGAATGAAAGTCTAGTCGTGCGACTGAGTGCGAATGGAGGTTCAGTTGTGCGGTTGGAACTCAGTCGCCTGGTTAGAAGGCCGAATGAAGACGAGTGAACACTGGGTACGAATGAGAACTCAATCGTGCGAATGAACGGTTAATCGTACGACTGAAGGTTCAGTCGCATGGTTCATTCGCATAGGTCCAGTCGTATGATTGCTCATTCGCATAAGTGTTCAATCGCATGAGGGCCTGTTTGAGAATAAGTTTATTGAATCAGGGTTTATTGCTTTAGATATACCTTGATTAGAGGAAGGACTAGTTATCTTGGGTACGTGGATTGTGTAGACTGTGCTGAGGAAATTAATAAGGTGAGTTCTAAGCCCTTTTCAAATGTTTGGTTTTAACATTCGGGCTAGCACACATACAATGATAAATGAATTGTATGTTTTTAGTACCAGAATTGTGATAGTGATGTTGATATGTTTCTAACAGTTGTAAAGCTGTTAGAGGGAAAGTGGGGGTAATAAATGATTACCTGAACATTGTTAATCATTACATGATGGTAATGATTGCAATGGGTCAGGTAGGGTGTAAAAGATAGTCATCTGAACATTGTTAATCATTACGTGATGGTAATGATTCCAATGGGTCGGATGGGGTGTGATGATTAATGAAAATATGTTAAAACTGGTGCTAAAGGAAAGAATGTGTGGGGTGTGAGTGAATGTGATAATATTGGCAATAAATAAAAGAAATGTTTTTGAAATGGTAATGTGATGTAAATCTCAACAGGCCAGTTAGGGTAAGATGCCTGAGTGTGAAACTGTACAGTTTGATAGGAGTGATGACGATCACTCAGCTTTGTGAACATCTTGTGGTGACGACCCTAGATGATTAATTGGCATCCTACTGGATGAGAGATAGTAACCGGTAGTTGCTAGATGTGGGCAACCGACGTTACTGGGTATGGGAGACTGGTAGTTGCTAGATGTGGGCAACCGACGTCTCTGGGTATGGTAACCGGTAGTTGCTAGATGTGGGCAACCGACGTTACCAAGTATGAGAAACTGGTAGTTGCTGGATGTGGGCAACCGATGTTTCCGAGTGTAGTAACTGGTAGTTGCTGGATGTGGGCAACCGGCGTTACTGGGTATGGGGAACTGGTAGTTGCTAGATGTGGGCAACCGACGTTCGATGGGACAGGTTCAATGGGACAGAATAATGATAAAAGTTGAATTTATAATATTGCCAATAAAAAGATAGTTGTGGTGTGTGTGAAAATGTTGTTAATGTTTTAATGAAAATTAGAACTCACCAGTTTATCTGATGTTTTGAGTGTGTTGTGTGTGCTAGGTAAGGAGGGATCCTCTGATAATAGAGGAAAGCAAGTATGAGCTGATGAGGACGCTATCCCCGGAGCAACTGCTGGCATAGGATTTAGGGCTTGTTAATAATGTAAATTGGGCGATGTATAATTAAATACAACCATAGGTAAAATGTTTTAAAAAAAGTTGGGTTAATATATACAATAGTGTTTAAAGTCTTCCGCTGTAAATAGAAAGCTCTGATTTGTGTTTAAAATATTAATCCAACTGCGTGACGTGCCTCCGGTGCCCTGCCGGGTTTAGGGCGTCACAGGTTGGTATCAGAGCAGTAGTTAAAGGGATCTAGTGTCATAATAACTAGACTTTAACTAGAGAATAGATATGCCAGCAGGGATAGCTAGATAGAATAGTTTATTAAAACAAGAGAAGGTGATGGGACTATCATGAGAAGGTGATGGGACTATCATGAGAAGGAATAACGAGAATTGTAAAAGTAAAGTAAACAATTAATAGTACTTGGCCAACATTATTAATAATTTACTTTACTTATAGTATTCTGGTTAAATACTTACATGCGAGTACCAAATAATCCCGATTTCGTTTTAATAGGTTATGGCTGATAGGGAGAGTGAAAGAATGCAAGGTGGAACCTCGGAAAGAAATGTTGATGAGAGCACCGAGGTGCTTAGTATGACGAGACAGCAATTCCATGATGCAATTGCTGAGGAGGTTCGTAAAGCCTTGAATGTAGCTAGACCTGATGAAAGTAGGAATGTTGATAAAGCTGAAGGGTCTAGTGAGAGAAAGGGAGTTACGTATAGCCAGTTTAAAGAGTGTAATCCTCCACGATTTTCTGGGGCTATGGATGTGGTACCCACCTACAAATGGCTTCGTGAGATGGAAGCCGTGATCAAGTTGAGTGAGTGTAGGGAGGATCAGAAGGTAAAGTTTGCAGCCCACTCGTTTGTAGGTGAGGCTCTGTATTGGTGGGATACGATTATCCAGACGTTAGGTGAGGAGGCTACTGACAAAATGTTGTGGCCTGAATTTAGAAAGTTAGTGTCGGACAAGTTTTGTCCGAAAGGCGAGATGGATCGAATAGAAATGAGTTTCTTGCAGTTTCAGGCGGGTAATATATCTCATAGGGAATACACGTCTAAGTTTGAGGAGATGGTGCGGTTGGTGCCTCATTTGGTGGTTCCCGAAGAGAAGAAAATTTTGAGGTATACACAGGGGTTACCTCAGGAGGTTAGGAAGTTGGTTAGATCATCTGCTCCGAGTAGTTACCAGTTAACGGTAAACTTAGCTGCAGATATGTATCAAGAAATTTATGGTAATAATGTTGCTCTTGATGGGGGTAAAAGGAGGCGAGAAGAACCTGTAGTGCAGAGAAGATTTGAAAATCCAAGTTTTCAAAAGAAAAGCAGGTTTGGAAGGGGCCAATTTCCGAGGAATATCAGAAATGAGCTGCCACATTGCGAGAAATGTGGTAGGCTACACCAGGGTGAATGCATGATTGGTAATAGAACTTGTTTTAAATGTGGAAGGTTAGAACATTATGCTAATGAATGTAATGAAAGCCCTCGTAGATGTTATGAGTGTGGAGAAACAGGGCATATTCGTAGTGAATGTCCAAGGTTAATCGTTAGAAAGCCTGAGCCGGTTAAATCGATGAAAGGGTCAGGAGAAGGATCGAGTGTGGCTAAGGGGCGAGCATATTCTATGTCAGCTAGTGAGGCTAAAGCGTTGCCAGATGTAGTTTCAGGTACGTTTCTAGTGAATGGAATTCCAGCTAATGTGTTATTTGATTCTGGTGCAAGTGGAAGTTTTGTATCTATTGATTTTTGCCCTATGCTTGCATGTGAAGTTCGACCACTAGAGGTAGCTTTTATGGTTGAAACTGCTAATGATAGATCTGTGATGATTAGTAATATGATTGATGGTTGTTATATTGAATTAGAAGGATATAAGTTGCCTGTTAAACTATATCCAATGGTGTTAGGAGGGTTTGATGTAGTATTGGGTATGGATTGGTTGGTAAACCATGAAGCCCATATTATATGTAATAAGAAGTTAATTCAATTAAGAGCACCAACGGGAAAACAATTAATGTATATGGTGATAGAGAGGAGTCAACTATGAAAATAATATCTATGATAAAAGCTGATAAGTTAATGAGCCGCGGATGTGCATCTTATTTGATATATGTAATTGATTCCCAAAAGCCTGTAAGAAAGATAGAAGACATTCCTGTGGTTAGAGATTTTGCAGATGTGTTTCCAGAGGAATTACCGGGTATTCCTCCAGATCGTGAAGTTGAGTTTAGAATTGATTTGGTTCCGGGTGCTAAGCCAGTTGCTAAGCCACCTTATAGGTTAGCTCCATCGGAGTTGAAGGAGTTAATGAAACAGACTGAAGACTTGTTGGAAAGGGTTTCATTAGACCCAGTTCTTCCCCGTGGGGTGCTCCAGTATTGTTTGTGAAGAAGAAAGATGGGAGTATGCGTATGTGTATTGATTATAGAGAATTAAACAAGATGACTATAAAGAATAAGTATCCACTCCCACGAATAGATGATTTGTTTGATCAGCTACAGGGAGCCAGTTGGTTTTCTAAGATAGACCTTCGTTCGGGATATCATCAGTTAAAAGTCAAGAAAGAAGATATACCAAAGACAGCGTTTCGCACACGTTATGGTCATTATGAATTTTTGGTTATGTCTTTTGGGTTGACGAATGCCCCTGCTGCTTTTATGGATTTGATGAATTGGGTGTGCAAGCCAATGTTAGATCGATCAGTAATTGTGTTTATTGATGATATACTGATCTACTCGAAGAATGAGGGAGATCACGCTTGCCATCTTCGTGAAGTGTTGGAAAGATTGAGAAAAGAAAGGCTTTATGCAAAGTTTTCTAAGTGTGAGTTTTGGTTGCGGGAAGTACAGTTTTTAGGATATGTAATTAATGCGGAAGGTATTTTAGTAGACCCTGCCAAGATTGAAACAATAGTGAAGTGGAGTCCTCCAAAGACGCCATCTGAGGTCCGCAGTTTCTTGGGTCTGGCTGGTTATTATAGAAGGTTTATTCGGGATTTTGCTAAAATCGCATCCCCGTTGACGAAACTGACAAGGAAGAATGAAGAATACGCATGGGGACCAGAACAAGAAAATGCATTTCAAGAACTGAAGCAGAAATTAACCCAGTCACCAGTATTGTCATTGCTAGATGGAAATGAAGATTTGGTGATTTATTCAGATTCTTCGTATCAAGGTCTAGGCTGTGTATTGATGCAGAGGGGATGAGTGATTGCTTATGCTTCTAGACAGTTGAAAGAACATGAAAGAATTATCCGACGCATGATTTAGAATTGGCAGCGGTGGTGTTTGCCTTGAAGATATGGAGGCATTACTTATATGGGACGAAATGTACGATTTACACAGATCATAAGAGTTTGAAGTACTTCTTTGATCAGAAGGAATTGAACCTGCGCCAGCGGAGATGGTTAGAGTTGGTGAAAGATTATGATTGTGAAATACTTTACCATCCTGGTAAAGCTAATGTGGTTGCTGACGTATTAAGCCGAAAGAATGAACACCTTCCAATTCGAGTTAAGTCATACAAGTTAGTGGTAACCCCAGATTTTATGCATCAGTTACGAGAAGCTCAATCAGAAGCCTTGAGAGAAGAGAACGTGAAGCCAGAACGAATGAAAAGTCAAACCAAGGATCTGGAAGAAAATAGTTTTGGGGTTAAAACGAAATGTGGTCGTATGTGGGTTCCGATTAAGATGAGGGAATTGGTGTTAGATGAAGCTCATAAGTCCAGATATTCTATACATCCTGGTACTACTAAGATGTATAAAGATTTGAAACAAGAATATTGGTGGTCCGGTATGAAGTTTAATGTGATGCAGTATGTAAATAGGTGTTTGACATGTCTTCAGGTCAAAGCTGAGCATCAGAAACCATATGGTAAGCTTCAACCCTTAGAGATCCCGAAATGGAAGTGGGAAGAATTGACAATGGATTTCATAACCAAGCTTTCGCGTACAGCTAAAGGTTATGATACCATTTGGGTCATAGTAGATAGATTAACACGTAGCGGGCATTTCTTACCAATTAAGGAAACGTATAACTCCAAGAAGTTAGCAGAATTATTTATTCGAGAAATTATTGCTCATCATGGAGTACCAGTATCTATTGTGTCAGATAGAGATACGCGTTTTACTTCGAGGTTTTGGAGAAAGTTTCATGAAGATATGGGTACTCGTCTGTTACACAGCACGTCTTTTCACCCAGAAACTGATGGGCTGACTTAAAGGACTATCCAAACAGTTGAAGACATGTTACGGGCTTGTGTTATAAATTTCGGTGGTAGCTGGGATAGTCATTGCCATTAGTTGAATTCTCCTACAATAACAGTTATCATTCTACGATTGGGAGAGCCCCTTATGAGATGTTATATGGCAGGAAGTGTAGGAGTCCCATATGCTGGGGAGAAGTTGGGCAGAAAGAGTTGGGTAGTTTGGAAATTGTACAGGCTACAAATGAGAAACTGGATCAGATCAAAGCTCGTTTAAAGCGGCTCAGGATCGACAGAAGTCTCATGAAGATAAAAGGCGAAGGCATATAGAGTTTGAAGTAGGAGATAGAGTTATGTTGAAGGTATCTCCTTGGAAGGGAATTATCAGATTTAGAAAGAGGGGAAAGTTAAGTCCTCGTTTTATAGGACCGTTTAGCATTATAGAACGGATTGGGGAAGTGGCCTATAAATTAGAATTACCCGATCAGTTGCAAGGAATCCACCCAACTTTCACGTGTCACAGTTGCGCAAGTGTTTGGCTGATGAGAATGCTTATGTACCTTTGGATGATATAGAAGTGGATGATAAGTTAAACTATGTTGAGAAACCTACTACTATAGTAGACAGAAAAGTGAAAAGGCTGAGGAATAAAACTATTGAATTAGTTATAGTGCAGTGGTCGAATAGAAAGGGATCTGATTTCACTTGGGAATCAGAAGATGAGATGAAGAGAGATTATCCCCAGTTGTTCGAATAATTGGTTTCGAGGACGAAACCTATTTAAGGGGGAGAGTTGTAACAACCGGTTTCTAAATCCGGACTTGTAAATTATATTATAATTATGATTAATTAAATTAAGTTGAGTTGTTTGAGTGTTTAAGTGTTCAGTCGCATAAGTCATATGCGAATGAACTTCAGTCGCACCCCTTATGTGCGATTGAGACTCAATCGTACGAATCGTAGGCGTATGAGCTTCAGTCGCACAATTCAGTCGTACGAATGGTTCAGTCGTACGACTGAAGGTGAGGCGGTTAAGATTAAGTGTATGCATAAATGGGGCGGTGCAGGGGGTTTAGGGGTAGATCTCTATCTGCACCTATTTTGTTTTCTTGTCCCCTTCACACCCAAAACCCTGCTCTCACGAAATTGATTAGGCGAAACTCCGTTTTGGTAAGTTTTGAACATCACGGATTAATCCGGAGATGTTATAAGCTGTGTGTATGATTGAATTTGATCCAATAACCTGTTTAAATAAGTAAATTGGTCTGGTTTATTTCTGAATTTAAAATCCAGGAATTCAAATCTAAGTTTTGTGAAGTTTTGATGAAATAATGATCCAAAACCATTATAAACGATATGTATAAGATCTGTTTGAATATGGTATGATTTGGATGGCTAAAACTCAAATTTTGAGTGAGTTTGGATCAAAAACGTCAAGACACAGCTGCTGATTCGTTTCAGACGAATGGGCTCAATCGCAGGCCTCAGTCGTACGAATGAAAGTCTAGTCGTGCGACTGAGTGCGAATGGAGGTTCAGTTGTGCGGTTGGAACTCAGTCGCCTGGTTAGAAGGCCGAATGAAGACGAGTAAACACTGGGTACGAATGAGAACTCAATCGTGCGAATGAACGGTTAGTCGTACGACTGAAGGTTCAGTCGCATGGTTCATTCGCATAGGTCCAGTCGTATGATTGCTCATTCGCATAAGTGTTCAATCGCATGAGGGCCTGTTTGAGAATAAGTTTATTGAATCAGGGTTTATTGCTTTAGATATACCTTGATTAGAGGAAGGACTAGTTATCTTGGGTACGTGGATTGTGTAGACTGTGGTGAGGAAATTGATAAGGTGAGTTCTAAGCCCTTTTCAAATGATTGGTTTTAACATTCGGGCTAGCACACATACAATGATAAATGAATTGCATGTTTTTAGTACCAGAATTGTGATAGTGATGTTGATATGTTTCTAACAGTTGTAAAGCTGTTAGAGGGAAAGTGGGGGTAATAAATGATTACCTGAACATTGTTAATCATTACATGATGGTAATGATTGCAATGGGTCAGGTAGGGTGTAAAAGATAGTCATCTGAACATTGTTAATCATTACGTGATGGTAATGATTCCAATGGGTCGGACGGGGTGTGATGATTAATGAAAATATGTTAAAACTGGTGCTAAAGGAAAGAATGTGTGGGGTGTGAGTGAATGTGATAATTGGCAATAAATAAAAGAATGTTTTTGAAATGGTAATGTGATATAAATCTCAACAGGCCAGTTAGGGTAAGATGCCTGAGTGTGAAACTGTACAGTTTGATAGGAGTGATGACGATCACTCAGCTTTGTGAACATCTTGTGGTGAAGACCCTAGATGATTAATTGGCATCCTACTGGATGAGAGATAGTAACCGGTAGTTGCTAGATGTGGGCAACCGACGTTACTGGGTATGGGAGACTGGTAGTTGCTAGATGTGGGCAACCGACATCTCTGGGTATGGTAATCGGTAGTTGCTAGATGTGAGCAACCGACGTTACCAAGTATGAGAAACTGGTAGTTGCTGGATGTGGGCAACCGATGTTTCCGAGTGTAGTAACTGGTAGTTGCTGGATGTGGGCAACCGACGTTACTGGGTATGGGGAACTGGTAGTTGCTAGATGTGGGCAACCGACGTTCGATGGGATAGGTCCAATGGGACAGAATAATGATAAAAGTTGAATTGATAATATTGCCAATAAAAAGATAGCTGTGGTGTGTGTGAAAATGTTGTTAATGTTTTAATGAAAATTAGAACTCACCAGTTTATCTGATGTTTTGAGTGTGTTGTGTGTGCTAGGTAAGGAGGGATCCTCTGATAATAGAGGAAAGCAAGTATGAGCTGATGAGGACGCTATCCCGGAGCAACTGCTGGCATAGGATTTAGGGCTTGTTAATAATGTAAATAGGGCGATATAATTAAATACAACCATATGTAAAATGTTTAAAAAAAAGTTGGGTTAATATATACAATAGTGTTTAAAGTCTTCCGCTGTAAGTAGAAAGCTCTGATTTGTGTTTAAAATATTAATCCAACTGCGTGACGTGCCTCCGGTGCCCTGCCGGGTTTAGGGCGTCACAAAAGGGGTATTGGAAGAGGGTTTGTTGATTCGAATTCTTGTGGTTGGAATACTGCAGTCGGTGGGTGTGGGAACTCCGGTAAGGTGACGGCGGAGTCGGTGGTTGAAGCTGCTAATCTAGCTGCCGCCGGCCGGCCGTTTGAGGTGGTGTATTATCCTCGAGCTAGTACGTCGGAGTTTTGTGTTAAGGCGTCTATGGTTAATGCTGCAATGCGGATTAAGTGGTGTCCTGAGATGAGGTTTAAGATGGCTTTCGAGACCGAATATTCGTCGCGAATTAGCTGGTTTATGGGTACCATTAGTTCTGTTGATGTTGAAGATCAGTTTCGTTGGCCCAATTCGCAATGGAGGCTCCTGCAGGTACAAATTTTAATCTTCAATCTTGGATCTTTTATCGTCGATGTTTAAAGTTTATGTTATGTTCAAGAATCTTGAAATTTAGTGTTACAGATTTTGAAATGGTATGAGATTGATGTGATGCTTTTTGGTTTGTGGTTGCAGGTAGCGTGGGATGAGCCTGATTTGCTGCAAAACGTGAAACGGGTTAGCTCATGGTTGGTTGAACTGGTGTCGAATGTGTCGTCTATTCATCTTTTGCCATTTTCGCCTCCACGAAAGAAGCTTCGGATCCCACAACCATCCGATTTGCCCTTCCTTTCGATGCCACCATTGATCACGAACCACATTCCTGCAAGCATTCAGGGAGCCAGACATAATTTGCAAGTTGGATTCGATCTTCATCATCAGCAACATCAGCACCAACAGTACTTTAGCCCCTTAAGCATCACATAAGGGGGGGTTTAAGAACCGCCCCTTATGACACTACATAAGGGGGGTTTCAAAAACTGCCCCTGATGACACTACATAATGGGCGGTTCTAAAACCGCCCCTTATGAAACCGCCCCTTAAACCCAAATAGCATTAGGTGCGCAGCCATTAAGGGCGGTTCAAAAACCGCCCCTTATGTCCATTTTAACCGCCCCTTATGTCCATTTTAAACGCCCCTTATGATCATTTTTGTACTAGTGTCAAAGTAATTTCGTTCCATATTAACGATGATGTAAAATCACATAATAGATAAATTAAACCTTGATTTATTATCACTCGATCACATCCCCACACTTAACCTTTTGTTTGTCTTCAAACAAACTTACTTGCATAATTCACCTTAGTTAATCAAACATGCTAACTTATCACAATTTTGTATAAGTTAAGGTCCCAAGGCATACTTAGTTTTAAAATTTTATCATGCAAGATCACAACCCGACATGCAATATCAATTATGTTTTAAGCTTAGAATCTTTAGTTGGCATAACTTCACATTCCGCTTCAAACATTCATGCATTCACATTCCTCACACTGAACACTCCTCTCGGTTTATTTTATGGACTAGTAATTATATCTAGTATATCTGGAACTCTCAAACCAAGAATGTACATTTTCATCATAAGCTCGTATAATATTATATCGCTATCAATTAACATAATATAATACATAAATCAGAGGTCTTTCATGGGTTGTAATATTAGACTAAGGTTTAAGGTGGAATAGAATAGGGATTTAGAGTGGCTAACGGGTAATGAAATCCAAGTTAAACATGCGAGATGTCATGTTCATCAATTTCTATCCTCTAATAGCAATCATATCATAGAGTTCTCATACTATTTTTGTTGCTGCATATTTTGGTCAATTTGACCTCATATTTATTTTGTTTTTTCTTTTTTTTTCTTTCTTTTTTTTCATATATATATATATCTATATAACTGATGTGCAAAAAGTAGTTTAATTAAAATGATTAAAACTAACTCTAAAATAGACACTAAGTTAAACTCTAGACTTTCTAAAACTAAACTACTAACCGGCAAGTGAACCGGTCGACTCTAGCATAGCTAGTAAGTCCGGATATCGAACCCACGAGACTCTATAATTACGTAACTAGACTCGATTTAACTTATCTACTAACCTAAATTAATTATTTTGTATTTAAAGGGGGGGGGGAATTTCTAACCAACTAAAGCAAAAGATTAAATAACTTTTTAACTAAAAAATGTAAACAAAGAATGAGATTTAAACTGGTTCAAATGATGGTGAGAAATACTACCTAGGTCAGATTTCTACATGCGAGTGACCAGCTTCTCATCAAAATGAAACTGTTGCGGGACCGGGATCTTAAAATGCTAAACTTAAGAGAAACCTAAGGACCCTCAACCCTTCTCAAGAAAAAACCTATGGAAACTCTACAAGCTGTTAAACTACCGGTTATTGACATCCTTCACAGGATTCCAATATGATAACAAAGTGCCTAGATTGACAATCTACCTCACAGCATGAAAGTCTAAGGCAACTATGATTTCTGATTCAATTCGATACACAGGGATGACAGGGAAACTAGGGAGATCTTTTCACAAAGGTCCTAATCCTAGCAATCCAACCTAGCAGAATCGACAATTTCGCACCTCACGGCTATTGAAATTGGAAAAACATCCAAACCAATTAATTACTTGATCACAACTCCTATGGATACCACGTCTAGCAACCATAAATTAATCAAAACACAAAGTCCATTGATCAAACACGAACCTATAACTGAACGACATTCAACAAGGTACATGTGGAGTTTATAATCAATCATTCAACCAATCAAGATGCGCATACACATTGAATCATAAAAATCAAGTCTTTACTTTGAATATCAAACCGCATACGAGTTCATACAACCGATTAAGCAAGTCAAACCATCATGTATCAATCATAACCTAGGTAGTTCAATTGTTTAGTTAACAATCATCATCTAAACGGAGACAAAAGAGAAATCAAAAGTATGAAACATGAATAGGGAAAGATTAAACGAAAGAAAACTAAAAACCGAATGATTAACACCCGAGGTTCTTTGATTCTCTTGCTTGGATCTTGTTTTTAGCCTTCAAAAATGCTCCAAAATCATCTGAAAAGTCTCTTTCAATCGCCTCCAGCCGTCTGCCTCTTTTAGGTTTTTTATAAAACCTTAAATAGTGATCTAGGGCAAAATTTTCTCGGCTGGACAATCTTAGCGCGTCGGCAAAATAACTCCAAACTCTTCGCTACGCGCTAAAAACAAAATAGTCGATTTTTGACGCGGGAAGCTTGGCGCGTCTCTCAGGTCATCATCATCCCTTGGCGACGCGCCAAGATAAGGATTTTCAGAATTCTTCCATTTGACCAAGCTTCTCTCCGTTCCTTAGCTCGCATGCTTGTTTATTCTTCAAATATCAACCATTTACGCTCCTTGACCCACAAATACCTGCAAATACACAAATACATAAATAGAAACCGAAAACTAATAAAACGGGAAATAAAGACTAAAAAGATGTAACGTCCCATTTTAGGTAATTTTATAATTTGTGTTTTTAAATAAAATGAGTGGTAAATTAGAACTAACTGAGTTAAGTTAGTATTGTTAGTGTAAATGAATAGAAGTAACTAGAGGGACTACTTTTGCCAATTGAGAAAATTTAATCTACATATTAGTAAGGAGGTGTAGAACCTCCTGGACACTCACACACACACTCACGAAGAGAGGAGAACGGGAAGGAGGAAGGAGATCAAGAACCCTAGTCAAATTGAGTTGCGGTTGTGTTGAATTCAAAGTTCTAATTGTGGAATTGAGTTATAAATCACCTAGTTCCTGCATCTAACTCATAAGGTGAGTCTTAATTGGATGTTTCTTGCTAAGTAGTTTACTTCATGATTGGGGTGTTGAGGAGAAATTCATCTATGATCAAATTAATATGTGTTGAACTTAGAATAGTATGTATTAGGTGTTCTATGTATCATGTATGCCAATTTTGAAACTTGATGGTTCATAGCAAATTAGTTGTATGAAATAGTTGAGTTATAAATCATGCCCATAAGGTGTTTGATGAAATGCCTCCAAGAAGTTCGAAATATGAAAGGAGGGGCAAAGTGGAAATAGAATGACCGGTGGGTCAATATAGAGTTAATTATGTTTAAACTAGTCATAAATGGGTCATATGGATTGGTTTTATACCATATGTATGTATGTGCTAAATTAATCCTAAACGTATGTTTAGGTGAAGGGAGTATTAGCAAAGCGGTGAGCAAAGACAAAGGTTGAGTTGAAGCTTGTTTAAGGTAAGAACATTAGCCTCATAATCATATATAGTCTTATCTTTATGATTTTATTATGTTTACTCTTGAGTAAATGTGAGTTGTGAATAATGACCATAAGTAATGGTTATAGTAGTAGTAAGTATACATGCTTGAGTGCATGAATTGGGTTGAAGCTACATGCGCGTGTGCATGAAATCAATATACCGGTATAGTTCACAGGTGTGTGAATCAAACCTGGAGGGGTTATAATTATATTCAGTTACGGTGGTAACATTTAAATCACTAGTGAGTGATAAACTATATTTTTGGCTACTGTGTGTAAGCCTAATTCACCAGTGGGTGATAAACGTGTGGTTTGGCAACTGTGTGTATGTCAAACATAAAGATGTATAGCGAAGTGTATAGGTGTGTGATTCCAAATCTAATATGTTAGTCCAAGTTAGCGAATGACTAGCTTAAAAGTAGAATTATGACCCATTTCTATTTAAATGTGAAAGTGTGATTATAGAATGGGTGATACTGTGATAGATGCAAAGAGTCGAAGCTAATAGAGTTAAAGCTTCTAAATTGAGCAAATGGAGATGTTAAATGGACCCGGATCGTTGAAAAGTCGAAACAAACGAAACGGGTCAAAACTTTGAGAACAAAAAATAGATAACAACATCAGCAGCAGCAGGGACGTAAGTTACGTCCATAAGGACGTAAGTTACGTCCTTAACTCTTTGGTACGCCCTGAGCTACTGTCTTACGTCCTCAAAATCAGGGGAATTAGGTTGAGGACGTAAGCTACGTCCTTGAGGACGTAAGCTACGTCCCTTGCAAGATTTTGCTTTCGATTGGTATTTTAAGCCCCCAAATTCCCTTCTAATAACCTATAAAGTGAGTATAAGAGTTCTTACTTAGTTCCAATGGACTAATGTGGTAAAAGTGGTTGTTTTGTAGGAATTTTCCGAGAAGGCAAAGGTGATCGATGAAGATGCTTGTGGATCGAACAATGGGTTGTTAATTAGTTTCTTTTAAACAAACTTAACGTTATGTAAATTACCTAAATGTAATTTGAGGTGTGTAAACGTTAATAGTGTGTTGACGTAGTCAAGGTTATGTGTAATAGAGTTTTAAAAGTAGAGATTTTAACTGGGACCTAAATTAAAAATCTTTTACACCTCAAACATGTTTTATAAATTATGGTAACAAGGTGGTTTGTTACAAGTTGGTATCAGAGCCGTGGTTTGAGGGATTCAAGTGAGTAGAGAAAGCTTGAACTCAAATCTTGTGCTCGTGATAATAGAAGAGAACCTGTTCGATTCCAAGATTCGATCACTGAGCCATCAATTAAGGTTAGTGTACCTGTGTTAATATGCGATATGTGTGAAAGTTTTTATAATGTAAATATGTGATTTACATGATTATAAGCATAGTGATGCAGTAAATATATAATTGAGCCTGAGTTATATTTCAGTCAGCAAGAATGGCTGAGGAACATATTCGCGAGGAAGGTGAATCAAGTAATTCAGAGATGAAAAAAATTATTAATGAAGAAGTGGCTAAAGCCATAGGGGCCAATTTACCAATGTACATGGAAGATATGCAAAGAACGCTACAAGAGTTTATACAGCATGAACTTACAGTGTTGCAGGTTGGAGAGAAAACTGAGAAAGCACCTAAACGGGTAACGTATAAAGATTTTGTAGCATGTAAACCAGCTGAGTTTAATGGTGAGGTGGACCCATTACTAGCAATTCGGTGGATCTCGGATATAGAAGGGACGTTTGAAACTTCACATTGTGATCCTAATGATCGGGTGATATTTGCGGGTGGCCAGTTAAACAGCGAGGTAAAGACTGGTGGGATTTAGTGCGAGAAGAAATTGGGTTGGAAGGTATACGAGTGATGACTTGGGAGGAGTTTAAAGAGAGATTTTAAAGCGGTTTAGCTCGCAAGCGGCGATCAACCGAATTTATGAAGAATTCTTACAACTACGACAGAAGGATGAGGACATAGATACCATCACAGCGATTTTCTATGAAAAGGCTAAGTTCTGTCGCGACTTTTTAAGAACAGAAAGGATGTGGATTAATCAGTACTATGGGATGTTAAATGCTAAATACCGGGAGTTTCTTACCCCTTCTCGATGTGAGACCCTAGTGGAACTTATAGATTGTGCTAGGGAGAGAGAAGCTGAGTTGAAACGACAGATGGAGCGTGGTGAAAAAAGGCCCGTACATAAAGATGAAGGACCTTCCAAGAAGCCTAAATTTTCTACCCCATTTAAGAAGCCGAGTCAGGTTAAAGAAATTAAACTGTGTGTTAACTGTGGCAAGAGGCATCCGGGGGAATGCCGTTTACCACCAAGAACATGTTTTAGATGTGGGAGGCCCGGACACTTGTCTACCCAATGCACCAGTCAGTTGGAGCTGTGTTTCAATTGTTATAAACCTGGGCACAAGAGGAGTGAATGTCCAGATTTGAAAACTGGTGGAAGTTCGAGCGCTCAGAGCGGTGTAAAGAAACCTGAAATACCGAAAGCAAGGGGAAGGGCTTTTCAAATTACAGCTGAAGAAGCTAAAAAGACCGCCGATGTGGTGTCGGGTACT
Organism: Flaveria linearis; assembly: GCA_024085815.1. Classification (NCBI taxonomy): domain Eukaryota; kingdom Viridiplantae; phylum Streptophyta; class Magnoliopsida; order Asterales; family Asteraceae; genus Flaveria; species Flaveria linearis. The sequence continues at coordinate 57,348,358 of CM044012.1, forward strand.
TTCCTGTTAAATTCTTTACCTGCGTATGTGTTATTTGATTCCGGTGCTAATAGATCGTTTGTGTCGATTAAATTTGCGTCTCATCCTTTGTTTGAAATAAGTACATTGCCTGCACCAGTAGAGGTCGAAGTGGCTAATTCTAAAACATTTTTAGTGTTTGAAGTTTACCGAGGGTGTAGGTTAACTATTAAGAAGGAAGAGTATCCTATTGATCTAATACCTATGACCTTAGGTGAGTTTGATGTGGTTGTGGGAATGGATTGGCTTTCTACGTACCAGGCTGATATTGTATGTCATCATAAAAAGATAAAGTTAAAATCTCCGAGGGGCCATAAGGTAGTTATTCATGGAGAAAAGTGTAAAGGAGTAGTGTTGTGTTCATTAATTAAGACCCTAAAGCATATGAGGCATGAAGGGCAATGTTTCCTGGCATATGTAATTGATACTAACCAGAGTGTACCGAAATTAGAAGATGTTCCAGTGGTTAGAGAATTTCCTGAGGTATTTCCAGATGACTTACCAGGCCTTCCACCTGTAAGAGATGTGGAGTTTCGAATTGATTTAGTACCAGAAGCTAAACCTATTGCTAAAGCCCCATATCGGTTAGCATCATCTGAATTACAAGAGTTGATGAAACAATTACAAGAACTCCTTGATAAAGGGTTCATTCGCCCAAGCATCTCCCCGTGGGGTGCACCAGTGCTTTTGTTAAAAAGAAAGATGGAAGTTTTAGAATGTGTATTGATTATCGAGAATTAAATAAGGTGACTATCAAGAACCGATATCCTTTACCTAGGATTGATGATTTATTTGACCAACTACAAGGCGCGTCTTGGTTTTCAAAGATTGATTTAAGGTCAGCGTATCACCAACTAAGAATAAAGGAGGACGATGTGCCTAAGACAGCGTTTCGTACTCGCTACGGTCACTATGAGTTTCTTGTGATGTCTTTTGGGTTAACAAATGCACCGGCGGCGTTTATGGATTTAATGAATCGGGTATGTCGACCTATGTTAGACCGTTCGGTTATTGTTTCATTGATGATATATTAGTGTATTCAAAAAGTGAAGAAGAGCATGCGCGCCATTTACGAGAGGTTTTGGAAACTCTTCAACAAGAAAAATTATATGCTAAATTTTCAAAATGTGATTTTTGGTTACGAGAAGTGCAATTTTTGGGGCATGTTGTAAATGCAAATGGAATTCAAGTAGACTCCTCAAAGATTCAAGCAGTAATGAAATGGAATCCTCCAAAAACTCCAACTGAGATTAGAAGTTTCTTGGGCCTAGCAGGGTATTACCGAAGGTTTATTCAAGACTTTGCCAAAATAGCTTCTCCGTTGACTAAACTTACTAGAAAGGGGATTATTTTTAAATGGGATGTCGAACAAGAAAAAGCGTTTCAAGAGTTGAAATTAAGATTGACGCAAGCACCAATACTAGCACTACCCGAGGGGAATGAGGATTTTGTTGTGTATTCTGATGCATCCTTTTGATGCAAAGGGGTAGAGTAATAGCTTATGCCTCAAGACAACTGAAAACACATGAGATGAACTACCCAACACATGATTTAGAGCTGGCCGCAGTGGTATTTGCCTTGAAAATTTGGAGGCATTATCTTTATGGTGTAAAATGCACTATTTTTACCGATCATAAAAGTTTAAAATATTTCTTCACTCAGAAAGAGCTTAATATGAGACAGAGGCGTTGGTTGGAATTATTAAAGGATTATGACTGTGAAATCCTATATCATCCTGGGAAGGCTAACGTGGTAGCGGATGCATTAAGTAGAAAAGATGAGTATGAGCCTATTGGAGTAAAGGCGATGAGAATAACAATTAATTCAAGCATAATCGAGCGGATTAAAGAAGCGCAAACGGAGGCACTCAAAGAGGAGAATTGGAAACGAAGCCGTATTCAGGGTCAAGTGCAAATCCTTAAGGAAGACAGTTATGGATTAAAAACAATGAGGGGACGAGTGTGGATTCCTCCAGGTTGTTCAGTAAAAGAATTGATACTGGACGAAGCACATAAATCTAAGTATTCGATTCACCCAGGAGCTACTAAGATGTATTGTGATTTAAAAGTGAATTATTGGTGGCCAGGAATGAAACGTGATATCATTAAATATGTGGAAAAGTGTTTAACATGTTTACAAGTAAAAGCAGAACATCAAAAACCACATGGTGAATTACAACCTTTAGAAATTCCAGTTTGGAAGTGGGATCGTATAACCATGGATTTAATAACAAAGCTTCCGAAAACCCGAAAAGGCTATGATACCATCTGGGTAGTAGTGGATAGATTGACAAAGAGTGCTCATTTCATTCCAATTCGGGAGACTTACTCATCGGAAACAATGTCAGAAATATATATCAAGGAAATTGTGTCTAAGCATGGCATACCTATATCCATAATATCAGATCGAGATGTTCGATTTACTTCGAGGTTCTGGAGAAAATTTCATGAAGAAATGGGTACCAAACTGTTGATTAGCACCGCATATCACCCACAAACAGATGGTCAAAGTGAGAGGATTATCCAAATCCTAGAAGATATGTTGCGCGCGTGCATTATTGATTTTGGAGGTAGTTGGGATACATATCTACCCTTGGCAGAATTTTCTTATAATAATAGCTATCATTCGGGTATGAAAATGGCGCCGTATGAAATGTTATATGGGAGGAAATGTAGAACTCCCGTATGTTGGGGAGAAATTGGTCCACGAGAGCTAGCTAGTACCGAAGTGGTGAGAAAAACTAATGAACACATTGATCAAGTACGAGCTCATCTAAAGGCGGCTCAAGATCGCCAAAAGTCGTATGCGGATAGAAGAAGAAAACCGATTGAATTCCAAGTAGGAGATTATGTGTTATTAAAGGTTTCTCCATGGAAAGGTGTAATTCGATTCCGAAAGCGAGGAAAGTTAGGACCGCGATTCATTGGACCATTTAAAATTATAGCTCGGGTGGGCAAGGTTGCTTATCGTCTTGAGCTACCAGAAGAACTAAGTGGGGTCCATAATACCTTTCATGTCTCTCATTTGAGAAATGTCTAGCAGATGAATCAGCGTATATCCCGTATAAGGACTTGGTGATTGATAATAAGCTGAATTATGTAGAAGAACCTGTGGTAATACTTGACAGAAAAATCAAAGGCTGAGAAACAAAGAGATAAAGCAAGTGCTGATACAGTGGAAGAACCGAAAAGGGTCGGATGTCACTTGGGAGCTAGAAGACGAGATGAAAGAATGCTACCCTTACTTATTTGATGCGTCAATAAGTTTCGGGGACGAAACTTCCCAAGTGGGGGAGAACTTGTAACGTCCCATTTTAGGTAATTTTATAATTTGTGTTTTAAATAAAATGAGTGGTAAATTAGAACTAACTGAGTTAAGTTAGTATTGTTAGTGTAAATGAATAGAAGTAACTAGAGGGACTACTTTTGCCAATTGAGAAAATTTAATCTACATATTAGTAAGGAGGTGTAGAACCTCCTGGACACTCACACACACACTCACGAAGAGAGGAGAACGGGAGGAGGAAGGAGATCAAGAACCCTAGTCAAATTGAGTTGCGGTTGTGTTGAATTCAAAGTTCTAATTGTGGAATTGAGTTATAAATCACCTAGTTCCTGCATCTAACTCATAAGGTGAGTCTTAATTGGATGTTTCTTGCTAAGTAGTTTACTTCATGATTGGGGTGTTGAGGAGAAATTCATCTATGATCAAATTAATATGTGTTGAACTTAGAATAGTATGTATTAGGTGTTCTATGTATCATGTATGCCAATTTTGAAACTTGATGGTTCATAGCAAATTAGTTGTATGAAATAGTTGAGTTATAAATCATGCCCATAAGGTGTTTGATGAAATGCCTCCAAGAAGTTCGAAATATGAAAGGAGGGGCAAAGTGGAAATAGAATGACCGGTGGGTCAATATAGAGTTAATTATGTTTAAACTAGTCATAAATGGGTCATATGGATTGGTTTTATACCATATGTATGTATGTGCTAAATTAATCCTAAACGTATGTTTAGGTGAAGGGAGTATTAGCAAAGCGGTGAGCAAAGACAAAGGTTGAGTTGAAGCTTGTTTAAGGTAAGAACATTAGCCTCATAATCATATATAGTCTTATCTTTATGATTTTATTATGTTTACTCTTGAGTAAATGTGAGTTGTGAATAATGACCATAAGTAATGGTTATAGTAGTAGTAAGTATACATGCTTGAGTGCATGAATTGGGTTGAAGCTACATGCGCGTGTGCATGAAATCAATATACCGGTATAGTTCACAGGTGTGTGAATCAAACCTGGAGGGGTTATAATTATATTCAGTTACGGTGGTAACATTTAAATCACTAGTGAGTGATAAACTATATTTTTGGCTACTGTGTGTAAGCCTAATTCACCAGTGGGTGATAAACGTGTGGTTTGGCAACTGTGTGTATGTCAAACATAAAGATGTATAGCGAAGTGTATAGGTGTGTGATTCAATCTAATATGTTAGTCCAAGTTAGCGAATGACTAGCTTAAAAGTAGAATTATGACCCATTTCTATTTAAATGTGAAAGTGTGATTATAGAATGGGTGATACTGTGATAGATGCAAAGAGTCGAAGCTAATAGAGTTAAAGCTTCTAAATTGAGCAAATGGAGATGTTAAAATGGACCCGGGATCGTTGAAAAGTCGAAACAAACGAAACGGGTCAAAACTTTGAGAACAAAAAATAGATAACAACATCAGCAGCAGCAGGGACGTAAGTTACGTCCATAAGGACGTAAGTTACGTCCTTAACTCTTTGGTACGCCCTGAGCTACTGTCTTACGTCCTCAAAATCAGGGGAATTAGGTTGAGGACGTAAGCTACGTCCTTGAGGACGTAAGCTACGTCCCTTGCAAGATTTTGCTTTCGATTGGTATTTTAAGCCCCCAAATTCCCTTCTAATAACCTATAAAGTGAGTATAAGAGTTCTTACTTAGTTCCAATGGACTAATGTGGTAAAAGTGGTTGTTTTGTAGGAATTTTCCGAGAAGGCAAAGGTGATCGATGAAGATGCTTGTGGATCGAACAATGGGTTGTTAATTAGTTTCTTTTAAACAAACTTAACGTTATGTAAATTACCTAAATGTAATTTGAGGTGTGTAAACGTTAATAGTGTGTTGACGTAGTCAAGGTTATGTGTAATAGAGTTTTAAAAGTAGAGATTTTAACTGGGACCTAAATTAAAAATCTTTTACACCTCAAACATGTTTTATAAATTATGGTAACAAGGTGGTTTGTTACAAAAGATATACAGAAATCGCATGAAAAATCAGATGTGTTTTGCAACACATCAAATATACTCACACTTAAACTTTTTTTCGTCCTCGAAAAAAAACAAAACTCTTGCAACGGAATCATAATTGGGAATTCAAGTTGACAATACATATCTTTTAATGATTTGTTTAGCAACTAACACAACTACGATTGCCGGTATTTTTGTCCACTTAAACCCAACCGCCGACTCATCAGACCCCCTTATGTGTTAAGCTTTAAGTTCCAGTGCATTTTTTTATTAATCTATGGGTCTCACACTTAGAAACTGCAATCTAACCTAATTCCATCTCACGTGTTTCAAGACACAGGTTAAATCTAATAGATTTTTCCTACCACTATACATACAAAAACTTATAGTATCAAGAATTTGACCCACATTTGGAATGACCGATGAATGCATGCTTTGAGCTTTAGTATTTTAACTGACCTAACCTAGTGGTGCTTCAATCAGGCTGCTACCCGACATGTGGCACATAGGCTACAGCTCTATCAATTTTAAACATTAAGATCCTGTCCTAGTGTGTTTCAACCAAGTCGCCATCCCGGAGGGTAACACTTAGGGGATCTTAATAACTTGATTCAGCCCTTTTTTATTATTTTTTTGTGGAACGATGGATGTATGGAGCGCCACCGCATCTCGGATTTGTTCTCACAAAAAGAGAAGGGTGTGCCGGCTTTGTAAGAAAAAATTCTTGATACATATCTGTTTTTGAATTTACAAAGGTATCTATCATACTATGTTGACAGCTCAGTTATCTTGTCTCTCCTAAGGTGAGAACCCACAAGATTTCATGATGTTTTTAGTGTTTATTGATTAAACACACTGTTGGAGCATATATAGTCATATATAGTGTGTCCGTAGCTTGACGAATAGTCTAGGCTTAATGTTATACACCTTGTAAACACATGAAACTGGGTCATTCGCAGGAGCATATGCGAATGAGACTCAGTCGTACGACTGAGCCATGCTAATGGACCAGTCGCGCGACTGAGAGATGCGATTGGGGCATTCGTAAGACTGAGCCATAAGAATGGTCCAGTCGTACGATTGAATCATACGCATGGTCCAGTCGTACGATTGAACCATACGTATGGTCCAATCGCACGAATGGGCCCAGTCGCATCTAATATGGGCCGAAGCCTATATATACCAGTTTCATCGTGTAGAAACCTAAGGGTTTTGATAGTGTGCCCGGCGCCCAGGTGCTGCCGGATGAGAGGGGAGATCATGCTCGATCTCCCCTTGCCAAAAGTCTTGATTCTTAAGTTGTAACGAGCTTAAAATCGTTAGGTTTTATCAATAAATCATTCAATTATTGTTCGTACTATTGTTTGTCTTTTGGTTTATCACTTTCCGTCAAGAACATGCTCGGATGTTTACCGATCCAGTGACTTCACACACACTAAGGAACCCTTTCAAAGTCGGTTGGGCCTACCAACACATCCTAAATCGTATGTTTTTTCAATAAGATTGATTTCAAACCAAAATACCCAATTTTATCAATAATTTTTCATTTTATTATTATTATTATTATTTTTTATTTCGTAGTTCCCATACCCACACTTAAAATGACACATTGTCCTCAATGTGGTCGAGACATACTAAAAGAAAATGAAAAGCAAATAAAAGAGGGAAAAAATAAAAGATACAAGAAACGAAACAAAAATGGAACAGACTCCCCTGAGAGTAAGACGAAGTGCACGAGAGTCATGCCCTGGTATTCCAACTGCTAACACACGCTTCAAAAAGTTACACACAACATGCACCCGATGATAATTTCTAGCAACATAACAAACAATAAGAAGCAGGAATATAAAATCATAACAACCACCCAACCGGTTCCCATACAATTTCCCATAATATATAAGTTAATGTACATATAGTCATAATAAACAATAAAGTAAGGGAAAAGTACAATCATCCAAAATGAACCGGTCGTTGGTTCCACCACTGCTAGCTAACCCTGTATATCCTACGGCTCCTGATTCTCCGGAGCTCTGAAGCCTCGGGAACTATCATACCCTGGTGGATCATAAGTGCTCGAAGGGTGGTGTCTGTCCTGTCCAATCTATCAAGAACCTGATCCCTCACATCATAAATCTGGTCATGTGAATCCTCAAGTGTAACAGGGACCGGTGGTCTATCCCACAATAGATGCTGGGGGTGGGGGTGCTCAATGTGGGTGACGACCCTCTGACGCGCTATGGGCGCCCCATCTGTATCGCGTCTACAGCGGCTGTCCCCGGAGGTGGCGGTACCTGTGGACCAAGACGTGTCTCCATCCACCGAATCGGCTCATCGTGTTTCAGGGACGAAAAAGAATAAGTGTGGGGATATTTGATATAATGTAGTTTACATAGTTCTCGGGTCTTGTTATCTACACTTTTCTTATCACAAACTATGTTTAATCTTCTGAATTCAGATTGTTATGGTTGTTTATTGATGTTTCTTGGCTAAACCATTAGTAGTTACCTAGGTTTGATGATGATTGTTTGATGAATTTTGGTTCCTTTAAAATTTTTTTTTTCATCCAGATTCAAATCAATCATACTATTATTGAACTAATACTTAACGATACTTTTAGACATGTCATGAATTGGACTTCATCACTCAAGGTTTCATAAAAAGGCTAAGGCTTTATAGGTTTATTGTTTCGGGTTATTCAAATGACAAGTTGGGGCTCAATATGTTGTCTAAAAGAAATTTATCAAGGTATGGAATTCAAAAGAAAAGGTTTAAACAAATGGTTCATTCCATATGCCTCTATCACATTCATGCACATATTGGTTTATGATCTTAACACACATTAATTACACGAGTTCTAACTTAAATGCATATTATGGTTTCCCTCATTTTGAAAAAAAATATAAAGCAAATCAACATATGCTATGAATTTCTCAATTAGGCTCAAACTCTCACGGAAACGGTGGAAAAGGGTAACAAATATGAAGCACATATGTCATCTACCATCCGGTTTTTTATACCTACTAAGAATTCTACCTAAATTTTTATAAAAACTCATGTTGGGATGCTTTTATACCATTTCAAAAAAGTATGTCATGAGATCTATACATGGACAAATAGGTGATAATTAGCCATGTATGAAAAATGTTTGGATCCTGTGCATAATTAAGCTTATTTGAAGATTTATTTTTTTTAAAAGGGTTCATTTTTTTTTACAATTCTTCCCTTATACCCACACTTGAGATACATTGTCCTTAATGTATGATGATCACAATTGGTATTTTCATAAAATAAGGAAGTAGATTTTAATTTTATTCCTATTATTGCTAAACAAGGCAATTCATTACGAAGGAAGACTAGTATGTTATATCCTATGTTGGACCAAAAGAACCAATGAGCCAAGATCAGGAAAACCTCTAAGTCCCACATGACATCACAACAACTGCTGAAGGCTTCATCAGCAGTTTGACAAAGACTGAAGACTCAACAGCTGAAGATCAAAGATCTGAAGAACAACAGCTGAAGATCCCAAGTACTGAAGATAAGTACTGAAGTCTGAAGTACTGATGAATACAAGTACTGAAGACTTCAAGTACTGAAGACAAGTGCAGAAGATCAACAACTGAAGAACTGAAGATCAACAACTGATGCACAAAGTCTGAAGACAATGACTGAAGACATCAGCTGATGACAACTACTGAAGTCATCAGCTGATGAATCATCTGAAGACCAAAGTCTGAAGACCAAGTGCTGAAGCTTCAGAGTTTGTCACAACAGCTGAAGAAGTCTTTTTCAGTTGTTGTGAGGGTTTTACTTTTCAGTTGTTTTATGTTTTTCCTTTCAGTAGTTTGTACAACAGCTGAAGAGCTTGTTCTTCAGTTGTTACAGTTCAGTAGATGTAAACGACTGAAGAGTTTGTTCTTCAGTCGTTGTAGCTTTTCAGTAGTTCCTTTTCAGTACTTGTAATAAGTAGAACACTTAGCTTTTGTAAGAAGATGTCAGCTGTTTGACATCTTCAGTAGTTGAGTGTTTATTTCAGTAGTTTGTTAATAACGGTTTGATGTCACTATCAGTGAAATCAGCCTACGTCATTCTTCCTCTATAAAAGGAAGATGACCTAATTGTAATCGTTGCCGAAACGTGTGAGCAAATAGAATATTACCTTTTTGGCAGAATTGTTCTCTCTCTCTATTTGTACTGTTACATGCAAAATCCTTTATGTTCTTGTTGTAATTGCTAATTTGTGCTAAATCCACTGCGAATACAACCTAATTGATCAAACTAGAGGCTGAGATCCTGTCAAATGGTATTAGAGCAGGTTAATCATTGATCGATTTCATCATTGATCATTGAAACTGCTCTTTTGATCTCTACGTTTGTTCGAATTAGCAATTTGCAAGAATTAGCTATAGAGATTGAGATTCTGCTGTTTCGGGCCGTTAAACTTGAGGTTCTCTGTGGTTTTGAGCTACATTTTTTTGTTAAACTTGATTTTTGACTGAAAACTGAGATGGCGACACCAACGAACGATCCTCATAATACTGGTTCCTCTACCAAGCCTCCGATGCTTGTGAGGAACGAGTATAACATATGGCAGCATCGTATGCTTCATCACTTGTCTGTCAACAGTTCTGGTTGTTGGAAGTCAGTGGTGCATGGACCGCACATGCCTATGGTGAGCGTCCCTGAATCAAATGAACATGTTCCGAAGAAACCTGATCAATAATCGGACGAAGATCTTAAGCTGTTCGAGATTGATGCTAAAGCCCATGGAATTTTAGCTATGGCAATTCCAAATGAGATCTATTCAGGGCTTCTGCATCATGAAACTGCTCATGATCTCTGGGTTGCTCTGAAGGAACAATTCGGAGGAACCAATGAGGTCTTAGCAAACACAAGGGAAATCCTCGCCCAACAATATGAGACATTCTCTCATAGGAAGGGTGAGACTCTGACTCAGCAGTATGAGCGGTTCTCATGTTTGATCTCTGAGCTGAAGATGGTCAAACAAGAGTACTCTAATAGCCAGATGAACAACAGATTCCTCAGATCACTGCCTGAGAGATGGGACACTTATACCATTGTCCTACGCTCCAGTACAAATCTGGATACTCTATCTCTCACCCAACTTCATGGGAAACTGCTCACATTTGAGAGAGAGATAGAGCAAAAGAGGAAGTTGTCCATCTCTTGGAAGCTTACTGATGACTTTGTCAATGGCAATACTGCCTTGATAGGTCAGGAGTCGGAATATGCTGCATCAGAAAGTTCTTATGATGAGCATATTGATTTCTCTACCAACTCTGAACAGGCTTTTGTTGGTGTTAATAGTAGTTCAGGAGGTAGCAGTGATAATCTGTGTTTTCTGATGGAGGACTTGAAGGGCATTCCAGATGATGATCTGGAAGAGATGGATATTTTGAGTCAAATGGTAATGATAAATATCAGATCTCAAAAGTTCTACAAGAGAACTGGCAGGAAATTTCCTGGTCTCTCTGGCAAAACCAAAGTTGGTTTTGACAAGAGCAAATTGAGGTGTCACAAGTGCCAGAGGTTGGACACTTTGCTAGAGAGTGTAGATCATCTGGATCTAACTCCTCTGCACCCTTTGTGACTTTTCCAAGCAATAGCTCACAGCACAGAGGGCAACATTCCTCCAGTTCAGGCCATCCATCACCAGCAGGCATCACCTGCTTACTTTGTGCGTCAGGGTCATATGCCATACCCATGCCTCTGCTACTATGTGCCTCAGCCCAGTCAAGCTCAAGCACCTTCTGCTCAGCCACCACATGCTCTTCCTGAGCCTCAATCTTCCCAATCTCATCATCAACCTCAACCTCAACAACACAGCTTCTTCACCCAGGAGTTGTTGACTGAAGTAGTTTGCCAGATGATCTATCTGGTCAGGAACAACTATTCCAAGGTGCTGGTCAACATGGTGGTGATAATCCATTTGGGAATCTTGCTCTAATGGCCTTTGAGTCTGCTGATGGGTCATCATCCAATGCTTCCTCACAGGTATCTTCTGAGGCCAAAGCCAAGCTTTGTTCTGATTCATGCATAGCAGCATTTGCTTCTATTAGAGAAGCAAATGTAGCTTTAATAGACAAAAACCTTGTGCTAGAGCATACAATTTCCAAAAAGAAAGCTGAACTTGAGGCTGCACTTAATGAGAAAAATGATGAGATATATAAGTTTAAATGTCACATAAAAGATGACAAAGCTAGGGAAGATGTACTTCTAGAGAAGTACAGAGACCTCAAGGAAACTCTTGCAACCACCCAAGTAGAGTGTGATCGATGGGTGCAATCATGCAAGGGTTTTGAAATGCTTCTCAGTAAGCAATCAGCTTCCAATGTGAAGTTTGGCATTGGTTATAATCACACTGCTCCTCCCACAGATTTTACTTCAAGAGCAGAAGTGGAATATGATGGAGAGAGCAATAACCAATCCTTCTCATCATGTGACCTACTATCTTCTGATTCAGCATCATCAGAGATAGAAGTCAGCATTAACTCCTGCCAAAACCAATCAGCTGATGCTACAACAGCTGATGGTTCAAATGCTGACTATCACATGATCAAAAAGTTGATCAACTCAGGTGTTGTCTCTAGAAGTACTGAAAGTACTGGAGAGCAAGTGATAACACTTGAAGTTCAAACCTCAACTACTGCCAGCACTGAAGAGAAGAAAACTGACAGTAGAAAAGGTTTGAAGACAACTAAAGAGGATGTCAGGAAAGCAGGTACTACAAGGAAGAAAACTGCTACTACTGATAGCAAACAGCTGAAGAACAAGTCTTCAGCAGTTTCATCCTCTTCAGTTGATGATCAACATAAGATGAAGAAGAAGCCATGTGAGATATGTGGCTTGTTCAATCATCTTACTGATGACTGCTGGTACAAAAGGGGTTCTAAACTCAGACAAAAAGAGAAAATTAAAGAGCATATGAATAGAATGAAAAATGAGTTTGAGACCAAGTTTGTACTAGCAACATCAAAGCCTGAAATCCCTAAGCCCAAAGCTAAATCTAAAAAGAAGGTAGGGGTTACTCAGGAAACAGCTGAGGTTACTCAAAAGAAGATGGTGCAACACAGGATTCCATCACCAGCAAGCCCCAATGTGTCTGAATAGCTGAAAGCTTTATCACAAAGTCAGACACAACTGGTGATGATGGTTCAACATCTAATAGGAAGAGTCAACCATTTAGATGCTCCTGTGTTGAAACCACAGAACAGGAAATCCAAGCTAAAGGGTTCCTCTTCTACACCATCTTCTTCACCTCAGGCTGTCACACATAACACACCTGTTAGTGTTGCACCTGTTGCTGAGAACAGACCCAAAACCAAAAAGGTTTGGGTCTCTAAAACTAACTAACTGGTTGTTATGATTGCAGGGTTTTTAACATGCTAAAGAAGCATCTGGTATGTAGACAGTGGAGGATCTATGCACATGACAGGAAGCAGATCCCTTCTTAATGACTACTCTCAAGGAAAGAAGGGATTTGTCTCCTTTGGCAATGATGCAAAGGGTTACATCATCGGAAAAGGATTTGTTTCCAATGGGGAAATAAGGTTTGATGATGTAACCATGTGGAGAATCTCAAGTACAATCTCTTGAGTGTCAGTCAAATGTGTGATAAAGGCCATGTTGCCCTTTTCACAAGCCAGAACTGTCGGATTCTGTCATCCAAAGTTCTGAGTTTGATTGACAAGGTGTTGGATGAATATACTCTCCTGAAGGCCAACAGGACAGGAAGAGTATATGCCTTAGATCTTTCTAAGAAAATTGATCTAAAAGGCCATCCTTGCCTATTCTCCAAGGCCTCTCCTCAAGAGTCTACTCTATGGCATAGAAGGCTGGGGCATGTTAATTTCAAGAACATGAATCAGCTGATAAGCCATGGTTTAGTAAGAGGATTGCCTTTGAAGGAGTTCAATTGTGAAGACAACTGCACTGCGTGCTTAAAGGGAAAACAACACAAAGTTTCATTCCCTTCAATAGAAGAACCAAAGTCCACTGCCTGCTTGCAGCTCCTGCACATGGATCTCTTTGGTCCTGTCAGAGTGATGAGCATGGCAAAGAAGAAATACTGCCTGGTAATTATGGATGATTACTCCAGGTTTGTATGGACTTTCTTCTTGCACTCCAAGGATGAAGCAGCCAAGGCAATAATGAACTTTGTGTTATTTGTGGAGAAGCAGTATTCCCTGCAGGTCAAGTGTGTGAGGAGTGACAATGGAACAGAGTTTAGAAACCACACACTTGATGACTTCTACCTGTCCAAGGGAATTAAAAGGCAGTTCAGTATTCCCAGAACTCCTGAACAGAATGGAGTGGTTGAGAGAAAGAACAGAACCCTCATTGAAGCTGCAAGGTCAATGCTGGTGACTCAGGTTTGCCACTGACCTTTTGGGCTGAAGCTGTAAACACAGCTTGCTATGTGCAGAATAGAGCCTTAGTGAATCAAAGGTTGATGAAGACTCCCTATGAAGTACTTCATCATTTGGCTCCTTTGATTTCCTTTTTAGAGCCTTTGGGTGTCCTTGTTTCATTCTCAACACTAGCAATCCACTCCAGAAGTTTGCTAGTAAGGTGGATGCAGGGTATTTTGTTGGTTATTCATCAACTTGCAAAGCATACAGAGTGTTCAACTGTAGGACAAAGATGGTTGAAGAAACTCTGCATGTCAAGTTCAATGAATCTCCAAAGGACAAGATTCCACAAAACCCTATAGAGTTGTTTGATCTGGACATACTGCAATATGTTTCTTATCAACCTCCAGCTGTTGTGCCTGTCAACAGTTCTCCACCTGGTGGTACTGATGATGATGTAGCCAGTACTCACCTTTTCGGTTTAGTGACAACCTGCCTGAGTCCACTAAACCTGATGCTCCTATAGCTTCAGCAGCCCCATCCACAACAAATGCTGATGAGATTTCTGCATGCTCCACTTCATTTGAGCTGCCATCTCCTACATGGTTTCGAGAATCTTCATCAAGAGCTGAAGAATCACCCCACATCTCAATCATTGGTGATATCAATGCTGGAGTTTCAACCAGGAGTCAATTGTCCAACTTCTGCTTCTATGCTCTCTTCATCAGTCAGTAAGAGCCAAAGAACTATCATGTTGCCTTAAGAGACAATGGATGGGTGGAAGCAATGCAGCTTGAGCTTCTTCAGTTCAGAAAACAGCAAGTGTGGGAGCTTGTTCCTTTACCCCAAGGTAAGTGTGCAATAGGCACCAAATGGGTATTTAGGAACAAAACAGATGAAAAGGGCCAAATAGTTAAGAACAAGGCCAGACTGGTTGTCCAGGGGTTTACACAAGAGGAAGGCATCGATTATGATGAGACTTTTGCCCCTGTAGCCAGACTGGAGGCAATTAGATTGTTCTTAGCTTATGCTGCCTTTCACAGTATTAAGGTTTATCAAATGGATGTCAAAAGTGCCTTGTTATATGGTAAAATAAAAGAGGAAGTTTATGTGTGTCAACCCCCAGGCTTTGAGGACAATAAACATCCTGATTGGGTGTACAAGCTTGATAAAGCTCTTTATGGGTTGAAACAAGCTCCTAGAGCCTGGTATGAGACACTATCAACTTTCCTTCTCCAAAATAAGTTCACTAGAGGCCCCATTGACAAAACTCTATTCATCAAGACTGTGGGACAGCATAAGCTCCTTGTTCAAATTTATGTAGATGACATCATTTTGCATCCTCTGATCCAAAGTTGTGTGATGAATTTACAATGCTCATGAAGCAAAAGTTTGAAATGAGTGCCATGGGGGAATTACAGTTCTTACTAGGTTTGCAAATCAAACAAAGGGATGATGGAATCTTTATTCATCAGTCCAAATACACAAACGAGTTATTGAATAAGTTTGATTTACAAACCTGTAAGCCCTGTTCTACTCCCATGAGCAGCATCACACAACTGGATGTAGATCAGAAAGGTAAAGCGGTTGATGAAACCCTTTACAGATGTATGATTGGGTCCTTGATGTACCTTACAGCTTCTAGACCAGACATCATGTTTGCAACATGTGCCTGTGCTAGATTTCAGGCTGCACCTAAAGAATCCCATTTGATTGCAGTTAAAAGGATCTTTAGATATCTGCAAGGTACCCAATCACTAGGTCTTTGGTATTCAACTGGGCATTCTTGCAAATTAGTTGCTTTCTCTGATAGTGACTATGCAGGATGCAAAGTCACCAGAAAATCCACTTCTGGTGGTTGCCAATTCCTAGGCAATTGTTTAGTTTCTTGGCAGAGTAAGAAACAAACATCAATTGCAACATCCACAGCTGAAGCTGAGTACATTGCTGCTGCAAGTTGTACCTCCCAGGTGCTCTGGCTTCAGAACCAACTCTTGGATTATGGCATTACAGAGACTAAGACTCCATTACTAATGGATAGTGCTTCAGCTCTTTGTATTGTTAAAAATCCAGTCCAGCACTCTAGGACCAAACATATAGAGATCAGACATCATTTTATAAGAAATTGCTATGAAAAAGGTCTGATTGATCCAAAGTTTGTGCCTAGTGCTGATGAGCTTGCAGACATATTTACTAAGCCTTTAGATAGTGCCATATTTCAAAATTTGGTACTAAGGCTTGGTATGCTGCAGCTACAACAATTTGACCAATACTGATGCTCTCAGTCTACAAGTACTGATGGGTATTAGTATGCAAAGGTCAAATATAAGTACTGATGAGTAATTGAGTCTTCAGTATTTTCACAACTACTGAAGACTAAAATGCTTCAAAGTACTGATGTACATTATTTGTTGAAAACAACTGATGTAGTGAGGTGGATTACAACTACTGATGTATAATTTTCAAACAAATAAGTACTGAAGAACAAATTTTAGTCACAAGTACTGATGTGTAATCTTTCACATAAGTACTGAAGACAATTTGTTCACCAGCTCTGAAGAATCTCATCAGCACTTGTGAACATCTGATCACAAAAGCTAAATGCATAAATATTCACAAGAGCTGAAGGGCCAATGAAACATCTGAAAGTCGGCCAAAGAGCTGATGAGTAAATGTGGAGGTCAGAATGAAACAACTGAATTGATGGAAACAGCTGATGAGTAACTTTACTCTTCAGCTGATACCAACATTTGCTGTTTCATACCCAAACAACTGAAGGACAAAACCATGTCTTCAGTAGTTTCACAACTACTGATGAAGTTTCACAACTACTGATGACTAACAACAAGTCCTCAGTTGTTTACAACAACTGAAGCAAAACCATGTCTTCAGTAGTTTACAACTACTGATGTCAGTAGTTTACAACTACTGAAGGTTAACACCAAGTCTTCAGTTGTTACAACATCTGAAGATGAAAATGTCTTCAGTAGTTTATAACTACTGATGACTAACAACAAGTCTTCAGCCGTTTACAACATCTGAAGGATAAAACCAAGGTTTCAGTAATTTCATCTACTGAAGACTAACACCAAGTCCTCAGATGTTACAACCACTGAAGGTTAAAACCACGTCATCAGTCGTTTCAATAACTGATGACTAACACCAAAACCTTCAGTAGTTTTCTTTCAACCTTTGCCATACCCTATAAATACCCAACTTTCAGAGCTTTTCATTCTCACTTGACCTAACTTTCAAAAACCTCTGAAACCTCCCATACACCATTAATGGCGGCCATGCAAATCAAACCTCGACACAACTGTGTCGCATACCTTACAAAATCGCCATTTTGGTCAAAGTTCCATAATGTCGTCGATCTGATGAATGAATCTTCATACCAAACGGCCTTCCTTCTCAACCCCACCATATACACCGATTCCCTATCGGAGTTCTGGACGAACATAACCGTCCAAACCGGAGAGAACGATGGCGAGGTCTCTCTCCGGTCCTCCGTGAACAATCATCCGGTGGTTATCACTCCAGCTACTATTCGACAAACCCTAAAGCTGGAGGATGCCACCTTCCCAACCAACTACCCAAAAGGCACCCTTGATCTCTGTTTCACTGCAAATGACTATCAGGGTGACCTCTTTGCCTCAACCTTGTTGAAGAAACATTTTCCAGATCCCCAATGACTCATCTTCCATATGGTGAATGTGTGTCTGGCCCCCAAAACATCTTCATGGGACCAGATGTCCACAAGGTGGCAACAGGTATTGTATTCCATCCTTGAAAAACAACCTTTGAACTTCACTGAAATAATATTTTGGAAATCAAGGATATGGCCACGAAACCTACTTCTAACCGTTGGATCCTGTATCCTCGGATCATTATGGCCATTATAGAGAACCAGCTTAGTGCAGAGGGACTTGTTGGCACTGGGGTCCCTGCCATGGCTGTTCTAGCTGAGGTATACTCCAGGCACAACACCGACCAATCACTCAAACAGGCTGCCAAGCTGCAAAAACCCACGCAGCTGGAACCCACAGCCTCCACCTCCAAATCTAAAGTCCCCACCAAGCCTAAAACCAAAAAGAAACCAACAAAGGCTACTCAGGGAAATGAGTCCCCTGAGGATGCCCCTGCAACACAAATGCAGGAAGTGATTGCTGGTCCGATTCTCCCAGCAGTCACCACGAATCCACCTACCACAACCGCACAGGTTTCCTCTCAACAGGAGCCTGATGCAACCACTTCAGGGGCTGCTACAAATCTGGAATCTGTCTCACTTGAGCAGATTGCCATTTAAAAGCACATTCCTCCCCATGTGCACACTGCTTCAAGCCCATCACCCACTGAAACCGCCCCACAAAGCCCTACACTCATAATCGCCAAAGTGTTGACCCATCTGAACACTCCACCCTCTCCCCAGAAACAAATCACAATTGGGGAAACTCCAACAGAAGAGAGGGTGGACACAAGTGTTGATGGGAGCCCACAACACAGAGAATCACATGTCTCATCTCCCAGTATGGCTAGGGAGATAGGACAATCTGGTGAGGCTGCCACTTCCCCTGCATCAGCATATGAGCAGGAAGAAGCTGGTAACATCAATAAGACCTCACCAGAGGCAACTGCCGATGATGGATACAATCCGGAGGCTGGAAGTCCCCAGTACCATGACCAAGGGGCACATGCAACTACTGAGCCACACTCAGTGCATGTTCATCCTGACACAGTCAGGAGGTCAGGTGATTCAGTGCAAACTGATGATGACCTGAGCTTCTTCTACGATGTAGTTGCTCAAAACACTATCCTAGAGGATGAGGTAAGCAGACTCAAAGAGCTGCTTGCCAAAATGTCTCAGGATAGAAGTCTATCTGCCACCATTGACCCACAGATGGCACCTTCACCCGAAGGTCTCAAATACACTCAACCACTCCCACAAACTCAACCACCTGCCTCTGCTTCTGGCACTAGTTCTCAGGAACAGAACCCTCCTGAGCAACTAGTTGCTATCTTCCAACAATCCCTGCCTCTCATCACACCAATAATCAAAGACATTGTGATGAAAACCATTGATGAGAGGCTTCCCTCACAAATACAACCCATGGTGGAGGTTGCTGTTGCTAAGGCATTTACTGATAGTCAAACCCCAACCAATGCACCCAAAAAGGGGGAGACATCAGTGCAAGCTAAGAGGAAGAGGGTAGAGGAGGAGAAAGAAGTGGAGAAAGAGGTGGAAAATGAGAGGGTGTTGGCTGAGGAGACTGAGAGGGTGAAGGGGAAGGAAAAGGTGAGGGAGGAGAGAGCTGAAATAGAAGTGGCTGAAATCCAAAAGCATTTCAGTGTCACCTATCAAAAGAAGAAGGGAGAGAAGGTAGAGAAGGGGGATGCTGATCTAGCAGTCCTTGTCAAGGAGGCTGATGCTGAGCATAGCCGATCAATGGACTCTGTTATTGGTCAGCTGTTCAGGCAAGGCTTTGACATGGACACTGCCATGCTAGATCAGGAGATTAGAAACATGGAGATGAAAGAAATAGACTACCGATGGACCACTTATAGCCAAGAGGAAAGAAAGAGACTCGAGGCTATGAGTAGGTTTATTTCGAAGTATCTGGGGAGACCAGTCCTTGATGTCAAGGCTTGGACCAGGGACAGAATCTTGGCTATAGCCACCAAGATCTGTTCAGCTGGTGATTTTACCAAGGGGCTGGTCGCTGAAGCCCTTTCTAAAGCCGGTGCTGGGAACAGGACTTTACTAGTCAAACAAACTAAACCTGCACTTATCTCTAGGTTGCTAGCAAAGCCTGTCCACATTCCCACACCAACAACCCAAACACAACCCACAAAACCAACCCTTTCACCATCAAAACCTACAGCCGATGATCCACCCTTGCAGAAGAAGAGAAGGGTGTTGAGGCTGCAAGAGGAAGAAGAAGAGGAGGATGAGGAGGATAGACTGCCTCTTTCTGCAGTCATTCCTCTACCAAAAGCCAAACCTAAAACCATCACTCCCACCTCACAGATGGATACTGTGAGGGTTAAGTTAGAAGAAGAGGAGCAGCAGAGATTACATGATGAAGAGATGCTGAAAAGCATAGACAAAGCCTATGCTGCTACTTCTTCTATACTTAACATGAAGAAAGAAGCTCTGAGACTCTTCACTCTCAAACAAACCTTCCAATATGATAAAGAGAGAGTGAGGACTTGGCCTGATCCTAGGGTGGCTCACAGGATAATTAAGAAAGACTTTCCTATGAGATACAAGAGCCAATTTAAGAAAATCGTAGATGAAGTGATCTCAGTGGCTCTTGTAATAACACCTTGGGAGATTGTGGAGGAGTTCGAGAAGGCCTATAGAGCTAAGCAGCCACCCCAAACGATGTTGGATAATAGGGTGGTTAGGAAAGGCTTAGTCTATAAGAGGCTTGAGAACTTCCACAAGGATGAGCTCAACCTGCTACTAGAAGGCAAACATCCAGATGAATTCGCCTATAGGCAGATCACAACAGTTGAGCTCAAAAATGGCAAACTGGCCAAGTTTGTCTTAGAGCTATACGGCCGTGAAGGATTATTCGAAGGTGCGGCTGAAGACCTAGCCAAAGAAGAACAAATGACATTTCTTCAAGCCTACACCAGAGAATCCTACTGACTCGTACGTGGGAGGTAGGTCTCATGGATGGGACAACAGCCCTGTGTCCAGTTCCCCAAGACAGGGCTCCCATCCATACTTAGCCAAAAAAATATCAGAGACTTCCTCCCAGGCCAGTGCTTATGAGGGTCAACTTCTGATCTGATCCAGAAGGAAATAGACCAACATTTCTGCCAACAATAAGTGGGACAATAAATAACTTAGAGGTTTTGGCTGCATTGGTTCAGGGGCAGTTTGTTGGACCAAAAGAACCAATGAGCCAAGATCAGGAAAACCTCTAAGTCCCACATGACATCACAACAACTGCTGAAGGCTTCATCAGCAGTTTGACAAAGACTGAAGACTCAACAGTTGAAGATCAAAGATCTGAAGAACAACAGCTGAAGATCCCAAGTACTGAAGATAAGTACTGAAGTCTAAAGTACTGATGAATACAAGTACTGAAGACTTCAAGTACTGAAGACAAGTGCTGAAGATCAACAACTGAAGAACTGAAGAACTGAAGATCAATAACTGATGCACAAAGTCTGAAGACAATGACTGAAGACATCAGCTGATGACAACTACTGAAGTCATCAGCTGATGAATCATCAGAAGACCAAAGTCTGAAGACCAAAGTGCTGAAGCTTCATAGTTTGTCACAATAGCTAAGAAGTCTTTTTCAGTTGTTGTGATGGTTTTACTTTTCAGTTGTTTTATGTTTTTCCTTTCAGTAGTTTGTACAACAGCTGAAGAGCTTGTTCTTCAGCTGTTACAGTTCAGTAGATATAAACGACTGAAGAGTTTGTTCTTCAGTCGTCGTAGCTTTTCAGTAGTTTCCTTTTCAGTACTTGTAATAAGTAGAACACTTAGCTTTTGTAAGAAGATGTCAGCTGTTTGACATCTTCAGTAGTTGAGTGTTTATTTCAGTAGTTTGTTAATAACGGTTTGATGTCACTATCAGTGACATCAGCCTACGCCATTCTTCCTCTATAAAAGGAAGATGACCTAATTGTAATCGTTGCCGAAACGTGTGAGCAAATAGAATATTACCTTTTTGGCAGAATTGTTCTCTCTCTCTATTTGTACTGTTACATGCGAAATCCTTTATGTTCTTGCTGTAATTGCTAATTTTGTGCTAAATCCGCTGCGAATACAACCTAATTGATCAAACTAGAGGCTGAGATCCTGTCATCCTAACATATTATCAATCAATTTCAACGAAAGCATGAAAGAATATTGTTGAAAACCAAAGTAATGGAAAGAGCACATGGACCTGATCGCAATCATTATTGGAAACCTTCATCACTCGCTTATCATCCCCACACTTGAATGCTTACATCTCGTGATTGACTATCAAAACAAAAGAAAAACACAAAACTAAATGGAAAATTAAACTCACTTTCGTAGGAATCATGATTGCATTTAGCATATGCAACAAGCCTTTAAACACCTCGGTAGACCCGAGTGGACGAGTTGTAGTCTCGTGAAGGTTTCTAGTGAACACACCCACAAAGTTCTCGGGTTGCCTCCCGCAAGCGCTAAGTTTTAGGTCTTCAGCCAGACCTTACCTGAGACCACTTATGGTGGTCGAAGTGCACATTTGCCTACCGATTTTTCAATAAATGCTCGAAAGTTGATATGCCAGCTCTATAGTTGCTTCCCATTTATAGGCAAGTAAATTAAGAAACTGTTACATATCCACTTTATAATAAATTTCCCGACATCATGCATTCCCACTTTTCTAATATGTCCTCACACCCTCTTTTCCAACTTTATTAGTTGGTATAATTGATAGATGAAGTTGGTGAGGATAAACTTGGATTACATCAATCACTGACTTCCCAAAAGTTATTGCATCTTGAGCTGAGGCTGTATACCTATTTTCTTGCTCTAGAGGATTCATCAGTTCTTCTTTCACAACATCATCATAGCCATCAACCATCACTTGTTCTTCACATGGATCTTTAACAAACGAGGAAATTTGTGTGGTATTGATCTACATGGCCTCATCCTCAACTTTTACAGATGGTGAGATGGACTCTTCTAATTCTATTTTCTGTAATAATGCGTCATGCTTGATAGTTAAGTTGTAAAGTCATTCGTGATCTGAAAGATGATGTTGTGATAACAACTTATCATTCTCGAGCAATATCAACTTCAATTGAGCAATACTTTCTTCCTGCTCAAATTCAAAATCATTAACATTCTGGATAATATTCTCTTTTTTAGGAAATTGATATTGATTTTGATTATAACATTGAGAAGTATTTGAATGGTTCAAGCAACCATCAGAATATCCTTGATTATGCCTATTAACATCCACGTATGTTACCTGAGAGTATTCTTGATGATAGTCATTATGATCTTCTTTATAACTAGACCTTTGTACCGTTTGTTGTTTATAACTGTTACAATGCAAATCTTCTTAAAGTTTTAGTTCACCTATGATTGATAATATTATTTATAATATGGAGAAGACGCCTTGTAGTACGGATTAGATGATTGTACATCATCATAATATACATCCAATAAATATAATTTTCTTCTCGTATCTTCACACTTTTGCAAGTACTCAGGGTAATGATCTTGTGTATGAACTGGACTTCCGCAACATGTATATTGTCACACCCCCGCTGAGAGCGGAAACACGGGGATGTAACGAGACAGGATCGTCATAACACATTTTTAATAATAGAGATGCAATATATGTAATTGATGATAAAGCGTGTCATGACGACACCCGACACAAAGGAAACTTGTGTCGTGTTTAGTCAATATTCATGATAGCATAGCCATAAGCATACACTTGTAATTGATTCACATAACCAAAATATTAACATTGTAATGTAGTTCCCACAACCCGGGAACAAGTATCAAAAGTATGAAGATTGTTAAATAGACTACAACAATGATTCAAAATGAATGTTTGTCAAGTATGTTTAGTCTCAAAAATACATCCTAGGGTCTCCACTAAGGCATCACACCTAGATCTTCAATTTGCATTGTCACCTGAGAAGATATGCTCAAAATGGTCAACAAGATTTGTTGGTGAGCTCGCAGGTTTAAATAGTAAATAAGTAATTGATGATGTATAGTAATTGTTATGGAATACCGTGCATACAGTTCTAAGTAAGCAAAATCACATAACTATGAGCTTTACAACCAAACCTAACGACGTACACATAGCAAACTTGTCGGAATATATTCACCCAAGGGCCCGTTCCTGGCCATTGTCGGTACCAACTAGTATACCAATAAACGAGGGTGGGGGTGTCAACCCAGTAGTACTACCAATACCTATCCGTCGGTTCCAACACCAAAATTAAATGGTTGTAAAGAAAGTACCACATAGCGACTCATGTATGTATCAGATAAGTACTTACAAAACAGTATCACGTTGATTCCAAGTATGTAAATTGTATGTAAATTGTACAGCATAAGAAAGTGGGTGAGCATACTTTTCCCCCATGTTTGTAAATGATTGAAATATTGTATAAGCATAAAAAGGGGCCACGAAACTCACTTGTTAAGTGGTAAGTATGAATGATCAAAGTTTCCAAATGTTGTATGTAGTAAACGATCAAACACCTATTGACAGTTATTGTTAAGCATTAATGATACGTATAAAGTAAGTAATAACGTTCGGTCGGTTCGGGTTGCCTTGGTTCGGTCGCATGTAACACACACAAACAGACATAAGTATTAGATCTTATGTAGATCCAAGTACTAGGAATCGTTGCCATTGCTGATGATATTTGTGTAAAAGTGTCATTGTTATTAGAGAAATACTTAGCAAATATTAGCGTTGCAAATCGATTGTTGATAATTGTAAAATGTTTTGAAATAACATTAATAAGTTTGATAGTATCAATTTTTAAAGATCGTCATTAGCAACGGTACCCGTGTCGATGTCACCTTAACATCACACGACAAACACACACCACACAAGAAGAAACTCACACACAACCACTCCAATCACACGACAGGACCAGACGCACCACTCAACACTCCATCCGCACGAATCAACCTTCATTCGTACGAATCAGCTTCATTCGTACGATTGAACCTTCATTCATGCGACTCGGCCTTCAGTCGTACCACACAACACTCAATCGCACGACTCAATCGCATGAATACACTAAGTCGCATGACTTAATCGCACGACACACACAATCGCATGACTCAATCGCACGACACACACATAGTCACATGCCTCAATCACACGACACACACAATCACAGGACTCAGTCGCACGATAGAATCAGTCGCACGGCTCAGTCGCATGACACACCCAGTCGCATGGCTCAGTCGCACGGCCGACCCAGTCACCAGAACAGCAAAATTGCGACTGCAGAAGTGCAGAGCAGCCTTCGGCTGCTTCGTAAATGAGATTTACACCTTAAGGACTTCCAGAAACACATTTCAAACATGTATAAATAAGAAGAACACTCAGAAAGGCAACACACGCACCCACACGACCTCATGTGCTTGGGTTGGCCCCGAGCACCCGAAACCCTAAAAGTGCAGCGGTAAACAAGCAAGAAAATGGACGACCAGGGTCGTCTACCTGCAAGAAAGGAGTAGTCTCAGCTGTAGCCGAGGCTTTGCCGGTGAAAACGCGAAGAAACGGGGCAGTTCGGTGCAAGGAGGAGGAGAAAATGGAAGAAGAAGAAGAAGATGAAGAAGAAGATGAAATGTGGTGGCTAGGGCTGGTAAAGGGGGTTTATATACCCAGCCCTAGTTTGGCAAATGTCATGTTTGGTCCCTGCACTTAGCCCCGACTTCCCAAGTTTCGCTTCGGTTGAAAACGACTTAAATCGGCTAGTTATATTAATGGTAAAAAGGTAATTAATGATATTTGTGGCTTAAAAATGGTTCTATTAATGTCAATATCAATATATAAAAATGGTATATTTAATGATAACGATAAGGACAATTATAAAGGTTTCAAGGATAGAAACGCTAAGGATGAGAACACAAGTGTAACAGATGATAAAGCAAGTATAATATCCACACGAATAGTTTATAAAGGTGAGGAACGAACATTCAAAGACAAGTTAACGGAATCCACGTTAAATGACGGACCTTTTGGTGACGGATGTCACATATATGAATAATAAACTCTATTCATGGTGATGTTTAAGTACTTAGGAGTAACCTGCAAGATATAAAATACCTAGCATAGCACCGCAAAAAACAAAACAAAATAAAAGAAAAGAAAACTAAAAATTTACAAAAAATTACACTTTGCGCACTAATTCCCTGGCAACGACGCCATTTTGATCTGGCTGTCGAGACTCGATCAAAAACAAGTTATTATATCGGTCTTAGCTACCTTTATTGTGTAAGGGTAAGTAAGGTCGTCAACTCAGGAAATATGTGGAAAGTGTTTAATGATTTCAACTCGATTAACTAAAAGACTCAAACTTTATGACTAAAAATTAAAACTTTGAATGAATAATGATCACACATGAATAAAGCAAGAAACTTTAAAACAAATTTAATTAAAAAATAAAAACAATCACATTCGGGTTTCCAATTCTGCAAGATAAACAATTGGTACTTCTAAATTAGGGTTCGTAAGAAACGATTCTTAAAGATCTCAACTTTTGATAAAAGTGATAACAAAGGAACAAGCTTTTAAGATTCGTTCATTCACAATGTTACCAATTTACCTATATCAAATTATCTACATTTCTTAATGAGCTCACGATACAAGGAAACCAAAAACTGATAATCAAGCAAACAACTTTATTTATAAGCAAATTGTTTAAATCAACCAAAACATAATGTTTCATTCAATAATTCAACGTTCATTACAGAAACCTAATCAAACATACCAATTGTCTCCCTTTACAAGAATTGTACTCCCAAAAGCAATCAAGAAAACCTAGCCACGCATCATCTTTATTATGCCTTTGGTCTTGAGTTGGAGAATGTTTGTGGAGTATTTGGGGAGCCTTGGAACACCAAAAATCACCTAAAGTTCGTCACTTTTCATCTCCAAGAAGTTCCAGATCTTATTAGGGTTGATTTAGCTTAAATAACTTGAAATTCCACAAAATTCGGGTGTTACTTCAGCCACCGGCGTATGATACGCCCAGGGCGGCGTATCATACGCCCCCTCAGCTTTCCTATGCCCAACTTTCTGAAATTTTTGTCAAATGCGCCGCCAATACGCCAACCGGCGTATGATACGCCCATACCCGGCGTATCATGCGTCGGGCCCCTGTAAAATTTTGATTTTCACATGTAACTTTTCATGAGCTTTTCGCTGATAGGTCGTGTGCCCCATAACTCTTTTTCTAGCCCAAGTTATGCCCATTTTAATTTACCATGGTCTTGAACCTTCGGTTTTTGCATTTCTTCACTTCTCGGGCTCCGATTTCCATCCCGTTTTTTCCATACTCTTCATGTTTCACCAAACTTAGTTCCAGTTTCCCGTTTTGCATCTTTTAATAATTGCGCATTTGGTCCTCGTGGTTTCATCATCTGCTTATTCACCTTAAAATAAGCTTCCTTAAGCTCCAATTCTCTACATATCAAAACAAACTCAAAGTAACTTCGTTCCATATTAACGATGATGTAAAATCAATAATTAGATCAATTAAACCTTGAATTATTATCACTCGATCACCCCTATGTGGTGTGAGCATCCCTTCACTCTTAGAAGCATAGAAGGAACATAGTTCGTTGTCAAATATCACGGAATAAGGGAAAACGAGGTCATATAGTTGTCATTTACTCCGTAATTAAGATAGATTTCAATAATTTTTAATCAAAAAAAAATCTATATATTTTTATTACTTTTAAAGTAAAATATAAACATAAAAATATAGGCTTTTATTGTCTCGATTCAATTAAAAATTTCTTATTAAAAAAAATATTTTTTTAAGAAAGTAGCTTATGAATTATTGATGATATATAATGATTTGTTTATTGTATACAAGCGTACAATCAGTAATTTAGTGTACAACAATCCTTTCAATTTTACAATTTGATTTTAGTAATGAATTAGATGCATGAAGATTACAAGAGTGCGTCCAACATATACCAACATGTCGGTTTCTATAAGCTTATTATGTTTTGATTACTCAAGTCCTCTTCCCCTGTTCCAACAGTACACATATCTCACCAAATATGATGGTCTAATCAACTTATATATTACTTAAAATTGAGCGGAAGCCTAAATAAAGCATGTACTTCGGCATCCACACACTTTATACAAAAGAAATCACAATTTCCATTATCACACCTCTAAGTCTAATTTATATACTTAAAAATAGAGATATACATACATACATATATTATCATACATATATAATATACACATGTGTACACAGCCCCACACACATATAAATATTCAAAAAGCATAAAGAATTATTTTACCATTGATAATTAAATACACTACAAAATTTTCGTGGTTCTCCAATTAGCGTACACTCGCTAACACATGCACTTTAATTCATAAGGATTCAACAAAATGGTTACTAAAGAGTTGGTGAACAAAGTTGTTACTAAGTACACTTTATAATTGTTGTAAAATTAACACAAGAAATCAAATACGAAGACGATATTGAACATCAAGAACTCAATGTTTATTGATCAAAACCAATTACAAGAACACAAGAAGAATACAAGATGAATGAATGATGTTCACTCACTGCTTTCCCTTTTTATCCCTCTCAATTACAACGGCTAACTAACAGTTAACAAACGATTAACAACTAATCTTTCAAACACACACAAATAGCCCTCCTAACTATTTACATTTACAACTTGCCCCCTCAAACTTATAACTAGTGTAACATCAATGATAGTCAACTCTAATTTGACTTTACACCCAACAAACTCCACATTAAAGCCAAATTTGAGTTGATCATCCAATGCCCAACGATTGAACACAAAACTGAAACTTGGACCCAGGTAGACCTTTAGTAAGCATGTCAGCTGCATTATCATCCGTGCCAATCTGCACAACCTTTACCTCTTTAGAGTTCAACACCTCTCTAATAAAATGCAGTCTAACATTGATGTGCTTTGTTCTCTCATGAAAAACACTATTCTTTGACAATTGCACAGTACCCTGACTATCACAATTCACCACTGATTCAACAGATTGCACTCCTAATTCAGCCACAAAACCTTTAAGCCACAAAGCCTCTTTTACAGCCTCAGTTAGTGCAACATATTCTGCCTCAGTAGTAGACAATGCCACAACATGTTGCAAGGCTGACTTCCAACTGACCAGATTACCCAATACCATAAAGGCATAACCAGTCACAGACCTGCCTTTATCCATATCCTTGGCATAATCTGAATCAACAAAACCAAGAATCTAATGATACTTATCAGCATCATGCTTGAACACCAAACCATATTCCTGTGTACCTGCTAGATACCTCAGGATCCATTTCACTGCAGACCAATGGTTCTTACCAGGATTAGACAAATACCTACTCGCCACACTAACACCATACCCTAAATCAGGTCGAGTACAGATCATAAGGTACATAAGGCTACCCACAGCATTAGCATATGGTACCCTTTTCATATACTTTATTTCTTCACTAGTTGAAGGTGAATCTTTGTTAGAAAGCTTCAGATGCTGAGCAAAAGGAGTAACCATAGGCTTACAATTGACCATGGAGTAGTTCTTTAGCACTTTAGACAAATAAGACTGTTGGCTCAACTTCAGGCTTTTGTCACTTCTATTGCGAGATATCTCAATTCCAATTATCTTCTTAGCCTCCCCCAATTGTGTAGAAGATAAATCAAGGCTCCGCAAAACATACTGTGCGATAACCAGATCCACGCGACAACAACAAGTCACGCGAGAAGCCTACAGTGCGATAGACCAGATCCATGCGAGTCGCAGACCACGCGAAAGAATGCTGCCGCGCGAAAGCTTGATCCACGCGAAAGGGATCTCGCGCGAGAACTCTATGTTTAGTATAAATAGCTAGTTTTCGTTTTGTAATTAAGCTTTTCATTCATTATCATTGTATCTGTGCGAAATCGCACAAGACCTTTTATAGGTTTCTGTTTATCAATCGAATATCTTCTTTTGTGATTCAATTCAATCTTCTTCTACTCCAATCTTGTTTATATTCCGCGTTCACAAGATTGAGATCGTGTGTTACTGATCTTTGGGAGTTTTCAGAGGTTTTACAATTGGTATCAGAGCATTAGGCTCTTGAACCACGATTTGGAGAAGAATTGGATTGAGTTCTACCTGATTTTTGAAGAATTCATCATCGATTACCTTAGATTCTGAGATGGAAAAGTTATGCTGCTCGATTGTGGAAGATTTGGACTAATCTGGACCTAATTGAACATAATTAGTGGACTTTAAGCTTAATTTTGATTAAAATTGACTTAAAATTCATTAAAATTTGATTAAAATGGGTTCGAACAAACTTAATCAGTGAATTGGAGGTGAAATTCGCAAGAACAAACAGTTGGTAATCTGTTTCAGCACAAAATCGACGTTTTCGCTTGATCTGCAAGTTCTCGCACGCGAAAAGGTGTTGTTTTCGCAAAGACAGTTATTTCACCTTTTTGTGCGATTCGCATAAAAAGGTATCTTTGGAATTTCGCACGAAGAGCTACCTCGCGCGAAAACTCTTTCCACGCGAACACTGATTTCGCACAAGTTTGTGTTTCGCACGCGAATTCTGATTTTAAACTTTCTACTCATCATGGCTTCAACTACACCGAATTTGAAGCATCTTACTGCTTCACTTCATCTAGACACTGAGATTGGAACTGGTAACAAGCCACCGAGGCTTCTTTGTGAAGATGATTATACCGATTGGGCGTTTCGATTTGAAAGATATGTCATTTACACGGAACCTAAAATGTGGAGGTCTATACAATATGGTCCTTACATTCCGTTATACAAAAATGACAAAGGAGAAATGGTTCAGAAACCTGAACATTTGTGGGATGAAGACGACATCAAGAGACTGGAATTGGATGATAAGGCGTATGCTGCAATTACTATGGCTCTTACTACTGAGATCTCACAAAAATTTCAAGAGTTCAGGGGTGCTAAAGTGCTATGGGATGCTCTGGAATCCCAGATAATGGGCAACAAAGACATGAGAGAGAGCAAGAAGGATATGTTGAATCAAGAATTCAACATGTTCAATCACATTGTTGGTGAGGAATTGGAAGCTCAAATGGCCAGGTTTGTTAGACTGGTCACAAAAATGAAGAGTGCTGGTATTACTATGGAACCAATTACTGTGAACAAGAAGTTACTCAACTCACTTCCTTACAGTTGGAATAACAACTGTACTTTGATAAAGAGA
Source organism: Flaveria linearis (assembly GCA_024085815.1). Classification (NCBI taxonomy): domain Eukaryota; kingdom Viridiplantae; phylum Streptophyta; class Magnoliopsida; order Asterales; family Asteraceae; genus Flaveria; species Flaveria linearis. The sequence goes on from CM044012.1 coordinate 57,378,966, forward strand.
ACCAAAGACTTGTATACTCTTCAGTTGACCGATCTCATCTCAACTATTAAGTCTTATGCTATGGATGATAAGCAGCGAGCTGCTAATCATCTCAGTTCTCTAGGTGCTGAAGGAACTGTTCTCTATGCAAAAATGGCTAGTAATCCAAATTACTATGTCAGTTATACACAAATGTGTCAGCAACAACAATCGGGAAGTGCAGCTTCTTCATATATGCAACCAGCAGTAACTCATCAAGTTCATGTTCCAGCAGCTCAACATTATTCCCCCATCATCCACCAACAAGTCTCTCAACCTCAAGAGTCTCATAGTGGTCAACATGCTTATGTTGCTACCACTAATCCATCCAAACAGACTGTCCAAATTGCTGAGGAGCATCTTGCTCTTTTCACTACTTTCATGACAAGTTATGAAGCTTTTATGGCCGGAAGACTTTCTGCTCCAAATATTCTTGTTGATGATCTTCAACAAGTTAATCCGGATGATGTTGAAGAAAACGACATCAAATATCAGATGGCCATGGTAGTTTACAGGGCGAAGAATTTTGCTAGAAGAACTGGAAGGAAAATGTTTGGTGTTAATAATTCTAGCAAAATCGGTTTCGACAAATCCAACCTGAGGTGTTACAACTGTAACAAACCAGGTCATTTCGCCAGAGAGTGTACTGAACCAAAAACAGGTCAAAATGAAGCCCCAAAGAAGATGGTGACTGTGGAGATAGAGCAGAAGAAAGACAAAGCTGGTACTTCTAGTGGCAATAAAGCATTAGTTTCTCAAACAAATGCTGAATACGATTGGTCTGATCAAATGGAGGCCCTTGATCTGACTTTGTCTCATGCACTCATTGCAAAGATTGTGCCAGAACCAGAAGAGGAAGAAAACTTGTTTGCTGAATTCGTGTCTGATGACTTGTTGGAGGGCTTGTTTGCTACAGAAGAAGAAGAGAAGGAGAGAATTGAAGAGGAGAAAGAGAAAGCTGAGAAGAAAGAACAGGTTGAGAAGGATGATAAAGAAAAGATTGTGTTTGAAGATGACACTGTTGAGCTCACAGTCAAAAGTCCATGTAATAATCCAAAGACTGTTATTAGTGCTCCAGTGGAAGAATCAGATGGTGAATTGAAAGCATTCATGGTGAAGAAGGTCAAAGAAGCAGAAGGAGAAACTTCAGAACCCAAGGTATATGATGACTTATGTCAAAATGCATGTGTTGAGAAAGTTCAAAGATACAGAGTTCACAATGAAAGTCTGATAATGGAAGTTGAAAAACTTCAGTATCAAGCTAGTAAACACAAGTCAAATGAAAGGATTTTTAAAGAAAAACTTGAAGGTTTAAACAAAACAATTTATAATTTGAAATTAAATCTTCATGATAAAGAATGTACTAATAATGACTTGACAAATAGAAATAATGAACTCGCTCTAGAAATTAACAAACTCAACAGTGAATTAGCCACGGTTAAATTGACTGTTGAGAAATTTGAACTTTCATCAACGATGGTTGAAGGCATAATCAAGTCACAAATGACTCAGAAAATCAAAGGAGGAAAATGTGGTGTTGGGTTTTCTAACATTGCACCTCCAATTAATCATGATTATTCATGTTTTCCTTCCTCTGAGAATATTTGTGATTCTGATATGGTATATGGGATTGGATTTTCTCCATCTCAAAACATAAAACCTTCTGTTAAAATAAACTTATCAGTTGATCCTATCATAGCACCCAAAACTAAACAATCACCTGAAAATCTTTTTGCAGATAAAATGAAGGTGGATGGGTTGGTTGAAGATTGGGAAAGTGAGAGTGAGGATGAGAATGAGAATGAATGTTTAAATAATAAGAATGTAAAAGTTTCACAATCTGCTTGTACTCAAAATTTGTCTGGAAATGAAAAGAAGGTTGATTTGAATGAGTTGCAATCTAATAGTAAAAATCATTTGAATGCAAATCAAAGGGCTAATCAAAAGGAAAGAATTGAAAATGATTTTAAGAGTCGATTCATTTCTAAGGGTGTAATTGAAAATGAAGAACATATTTTTAAAGAAACGAATTCTCGATTCTTTAAAAATAAACTTCATTATAATGCTAACCTTGTGAATCAAGATGTTTGTAGCCCAGATCTGCAAATGAATAATTCTTCTGCATGCAATCTCACAATTCAAAAGCCTGGTCCTTCTCCAGCACCAATCCGTATTTCTAAGCCTGGTCCTTCTCCAGCACATTCAAAGTCTGGTCCTACTCCAGCAAAGACAAAGACTGTTCATATTCCAACACTAACAATTTCACAAGTCAAAATTGCCAAATCTCCGAATCAAAGTGGTCATAATACTTCAATTTCCTCGAATCTGCAAAAGATGAATTTGCAATTGTCAAACGAAACAAAGATTCGAGAGACTGTGGAGAAAGTTAAACCTAGTCAATCTGACTTTGGTTTTTATGACAATTTTCATAATTGTCATCCACAGTTTGTTTTCCACACACAACTGAAGAGATGCTTTCAGTGTGGAAACACAAATCACTTGGCAAATAATTGTCCTTTTAGACAAAAATCATTAAGTAAACAAAGATTTCATAATTCTATTTCTCATAATAGAAAATTATTTTTCACTCGTGGAAAATTATCAAATAATATGAAATCAAAGGTTGCTAATGAGTTTAATGTCAAACGGGATAAGAATTTGACCAATGATATAAAAGAAAATGTCAAGCCTAAAAGCATAAATGAAAAGAATGATGTGCAAACAAAATATAATAATATCAAATCATTTTGTCTTACTGCAACTCAGAATGTGCTCAAGTCATGTTTGACTTGGGTACCAAAATCTAAGTAATTTTGTTACTAATGCAGGGACAACCGCGAAAGGCAACTGACAGTCTATGGCATGTTGATAGCGGTTGTTCAAGACATATGACTGGTAACTTATCATTACTACAAGATGTGCAATCATACAACGGAGGAAGAGTGATATTTGCAGGAGATAGAGGAGGACGAATTACAAAACGGGGTACAGTTACAAATGGCGTCCTGAGTTTTGAGAATGTTAATTTTGTTGAAGAACTAAAACATAACCTGCTAAGTGTGTCTCAAATCTGTGACAAACAATATTCAACACACTTTACTAATAACGAATGCTTAATATTAAAACCAGGTTTTGTTGTTCCAGAAGAATGGATTTTGATGAGGACTCCGAGAGACAATGACACATATCTTCTTGATATGCATTGTTCTAATTCTTTGGTAACAGCCTCCTGCTTATTATCCAAAGCCTCGGAGAATGATTCCATGTTATGGCATCGTCGATTAGGACATGTCAATCTTAAAAACATGAATAAACTAGTATGTGGAAATCATGTAATTGGTTTACCTGAAAAGGAATATCATTTAACTGAACATTGTTTGTCATGTTCAAAAGGTAAACAATATAAACTTACTCACAAACCAGTTGCACACAACTCAGTCGAATCAATCTTACAACTCTTACACATGGATCTTTTTGGTCCAGTAAGTGTTCTAAGTTTGGGTCGAAGATCTTATTGTTTGGTTGTTACTGATGACTTTTCAAGATTTACTTGGGTGTTTTTCTTAGCATCTAAGGATGAGACTCCACATCTATTGATCAAATTCATTACTTTGGTGGAGAATCAGACAGAGAAAAAGGTAAAATGCATCAGAAGTGACAACGGGACAGAGTTTTGCAATCAAACTCTGAATGAGTTTTGTGAATCCAAGGGAATTGCCAGACAATTCAGTGCTGCTGGCACTCCACAACAGAATGGGGTTGCAGAAAGAAGAAATAGGACATTAATTGAAGCTGCTAGAACAATGATCTCTGCCGCCAAATTACCTTTATTCTTTTGGGCAGAAGCAGTAAATACTGCATGTTATGTTCAGAATCGTGTGTTAATCAACAAAAGATTAAATAAGACTCCTTATGAAATCTTTTATAATCACAAACCCAAAGTTAAATATTTTAAAGCCTTTGGTTGTTGTTGCACTTTGTTACATACAACCGAATCATCTTCAAAATTTTCTGAAAAGGCTGATGAATGTTACTTTGTGGGATATGCTGCCAATAAGGTTGCATATCGTGTTTATAATAAAAGAACTAGACAAATAATCGAGTCATTTAACATTGATTGGCACGAACTTAACATAACTGATGCAGGTTCAGCTCCTTCATGGGTTTATGATTATGAATCCTTGTTCATAAATTTTAATATTTCTAAATCTTCATCTGCAGATTCTAATTCTCAATCAATCACCTTGGATAACCTAATAATTGAGGAACTTCCTGCTTTGATACCAAATGTAAAGTCCTGAAATCCGATCGATCTCACTTCGTTTGATGGTTGCACTTGATATCTCGCGAGGACGGTGAACAATCAACTTCAAAGCAATCTAGATAACAAGGTGTTTTCAATGTTTACAACAAAATCATTGTAATTGTAATGTTTATTCAATGAAGAACGAGTACAATGATAATCGATACAAGATCGATCTCACCCTCGGGTGGAAAATCACACAACGGTGATCTGCTCAAATGAGCGAAATAAACAGAGAAAACACTAAAATATCTAGACTAACTTTTGGCAAATTGAAGCACACCTAAAACTGAAATCATATGTACAAATATATACAAGTCTGCGAGTTTTCGCATGGAGAATTCGCATGCGATTCGCATCACCATTTCGCTTGGTTGTGCGACTCGCATGCCTTTCGCGTGCATATGCGACTCGCCTGCCTGCCTGCCTTTCGCATGCATGTATTTTCACATGCATGCGAATTGTCTCATTTTCGCATGCGAAGCCATTCGGACTTACATGCCCCTCATAGTTATATTTAGGATTACAATAAATGGTATCACTGATCATCAATGCATGGTTTAAATCAAATTGGGGTGACTTGAAAAATCTCAATAGTGTCTTGAAGGATAATAATAATTCTACAGAAGTTCCGATTGTGGGATCCACTGACTTATATCAAATTAACACAAAACATGATATATATATCACTCATTATGTGTCTGAGTAAAACCTGAAGTATAAGTTTAAAAGGACAAAATATATTGACAATCAACTTAACCAGTTATTTTAAATAAAGCTGGACAGAGTCTTAACTTGACAAAGAACTATATGATCTCATTATGAAAATTCTTACAATACAAGCAAATCCTATCTTGATTCTTCAATTGTTTTCATTCTTTTGTTATTTTGTATGTAAGTGTTTGTTTTTATTTCACTTTTATAGTGTTTTATTTTAGGACAAAGAAATAACAAGAAAAATATTGAAAATTGAAGATTCATTAAGTTAATTAATCACTTGGTAAATAACATTTTATGTTGACTTTGATTCATTGAAAATAAAAGGACTTAAGGTTGTGTAAAGTTTTAAAAGATTTAAAAAGATGAAAAATTTGAAATTCCTTATTTCGCACGCGAAATAGAGGGTCACGCGAAACAGAAGGTTTTGCGAAATTGGTTTTCGCGTGATTTGTCTGTGGTATAAAAGGCACAATGTTCTAGATAATGCCACTTTTCGCTCAAAACCTACCCGAAAACTCCTTTCGCTCACATACCCGAAATATCCTCTCGCATACTCCAAACATTACATTATCTCACTCATCTTCTGTTATTTTGATTTTCATCATACTCAGTACGTGTTTAGTGTGATTTTCAAGGTATAAACAACTTGATTTGGTTACTGTAGATCTGAAATGTTAAGGGGAACTTAACAACTTGAACTTAAAATCTAAATAAATGGACTTAAATGATGAAATTGATGAATGAAATTAACCTAATAGATCTAGGCGACAGCAATGATATGCATTTCATGGATTAAAATCGATTTTTGAAAGGTTAATTTGAAGTTGGAGTTGTGCGAATCGCAAGAGAAGCTGAACAGTCGCGAAAATGATTTCTCGCGTGAATTGGGTTCTTGCATGAGTCTTGTTTTCGCATGAGAACATACGTGTTTTCGCTTGAACTAAGTGTTCACAAAGTCCTTTCGCATGAACTGAGATTTCGCATGAAAAGAAGTGTCGCGTGAAAAGTGGTTTCGCATGAAACAGCTTTGTCGCGTGAACACATTTCGCACATATTGAGTTCTCGCATGAATTATGAGTTCTAGCTTGAATCACGTTTCGCATGACAGCTAATTGTTGTAAAAGTTTCCAAGTGTTGAACCATTTGTGTATCAATTGTACCTATACACAATAACTTTTGATGATAAACTTTAAAAGTAATATAACTTTGAGATGATTAAGTGTTTTCAATAAATAAAATTTTCTAAGTAAAAAGAATTGTGGTTCACATGTTCTAAGTGAAGAAACTATGTTGTCATAGTTAAATTATATTCAAAAGGTGATCTAATTCTGATTTTATTTTGTAACAATGCAGATGGCACAAATGATCTTTAACAAGAATCATAATTGTGTTGCTTATTTGGATGAAGTACCGGAAGGAAAAGAATTATTTTCATCTATGATTGAGGGGCTGAAGAACTCGAGGATTGTTTATTCTATTTCTGCTGATCCAGCCATCTATGCTGAACTGATAGACTCTTTCTGGAGCACTGCTGCTCTAGAAAAAGACGAAACTGGAAACCAGATTATTACAGCAACTGTGAAGGACAAAAGGGTGATAGTTTCTCAAGCCATACTAAACAGAGTTCTTCTGTTTAATGACCAAGAGGGAGCACCAACAAGATTAGATGATGATACTGTCATGGATTGTCTATCTCGGATGGGTTATGAGTATAGATATCCAAGTTTGGAGAAGAAATGGTTACCACCGTATTGGAAATACTTATTTCATGTGGTGATTCATTGTCTGAGCAACCTCAAGGCTGGGATGGATAGCTTGAGTGCAGTGTTTGGCTCATTACTAGTTTCATTGGTTAATGACATTCCCTTTAGCATATCTAGGGTTATATTTCAGGAGATGGTAAAGAATGCTACAGCAAATCCTGGAAGGAAGTTCATTATGTACCCGAGATTTATCCAGTTGGTGATAAATGATGCTTATCCTGAGCTTGCTACTCAGAGATCTCCTAAGTATGTTGTACAGACTGTGAAGAAGGAGATTTTCTCACATCTAACTGGAGCCAGAGGCAACAAATGCTCTGGTGAAAGTTTTGCCAAGATTGGAAGATTTTCTGAGATTGATGAACATAATGATGAGGTTGCTGAAGGTGATCATGCTAATGATGCACAGACTGGTGCTTCTACTTCCTTTACTAGAGAAAATATTGAGGAAGAGATTGAAAAGCTTTTTGAAGATGACCCTACACATGAAGGAGGAATGGAAGAAGTTGTTCATTCTGCTTCTAGTTCCGATACTGTTAGTGATCAGATAGGGAATGTTCCTTATGTGATTCAGACTGATCCAACTCCTTCTACTCCAACATCATCTAGACCAAGTGAGGAAGAGAGGGACACTGATTATGTCCCGGAAGAGTCTCCACGTACATCATCGCGACGCAAACGAATGGCAAAAAGAAAAGACTTCCCATCGAGAAAGAGAGGTCGTGGTGGTATTATTCCCAGGAAACCACGAACACAAGTGGTTATTACAGAGGCTGATCAGACCACTTCTTCTGAAGTTCAGAGATCACCTGCAAATGTGATCACAAGGGAAGAATCTCATGTTGATACGACTACTGTTAGTCCTGAAACAGAAACAGTCCCTGTTTCTGGAGCATCTAATATTCCTGTTTCTGGTTTCTCTACACCTCCTCATCAGGAGAATTTGGAGTTTGATGTTGACACACTGTTGAATACTCCTCCTGAGTTTCAGAGGAGAGAAGAATCAACAAGCACTCCAGGTTCTATCACGTTAGAAGAAAGAATTAAGAACCTGGAGAAAGAAAATTTTGAAAATATGAAATTGATTGCTGAGTTGAAGAAAAGTAATGAAGAAAAGTCTAATCAGATAACCATGATTCATCTTGACTCAGCTATCAAAGATACCACATTAGCATCTCTTGAGCAACAAATGAAAAACATATTTGACTACTCATCTGGGTTGGAGAGACAACTAAACGAGCTTAGAGAATTTATCTCTCAGACCTACTTTCATCAGCCACAGAACATAAGATCTACTACTGTGGTTGGTGAATCTAGCAGACGATCTCCAAGCCCACCTCCTACTGAGACAGTTCATGAAAAAGAAACGGTCAACGAAGCCCAAACATCTACTGTACAGCAAAGTGGTAGCTCTAATGAAGATGTTCCAGTTTCATCTGAAGTACCTATCACCGAGGCTTACACTTCTACTGCTTTTGTTGAACCAGAACACATGGTTACTCTGCCTATTATTCATGAACAGGAGGATGAAGAGCTAATTGATTATGCTGATTCTGATGATGATGAGGATGAAGATGATGAGAATGACGATGAAGATGATAATGGTGATGATAATGATGATGGAGATGATGATGGAGATGATGGTGGAGATGATGGTGGAGATGGTGGAAATGTTACAGGTTCTTCTTCAAGTCCTACTGGAGAGACTAACACTGACAATGTCGATAGACCAAGTGTTAGTAATCCAGAAGGATATGATCCAATAGACCCTGCCACAGAAAGTGTGTATGAAAAGGAATTATATTCTTTTCAACAAACTTCATCTGAAACTATTGAAGAAGAACTTGATATTTTTGAAGATCTGGAGGAACAGACTGAATACACAGATATTTTTGGCAACAATATTCAGGAATTATTCAAGGATATTAATCTTGAAGAAGGAGAAATTCCTACAGAGACTGTGAGTGGTGAAACTCCTACTGATACTACAAAGACAGATACTACTGGTCATATTGCCCTATACACTAGAGGAGGTTTACAGTTCAAAGCACCACCACCACCTACTGAAGCTCACTTTCTGTTTATATCTAAGCCAAAACAAAAGTATGGTGAAATGTCTCACGTTATCAGCTGGGCTTATGATGGTGAGAAAAGAATGTATGTGATAAAGAGAAGAAATGGAGAGATTGATTATTTAAAGAGCACACAAGACTTTCATACATTACGTACTGCTGATTTATACTCTATGGGCAAAGCTCCATTCTTCAATGAGAGTAATCACAGTGAAGCTGAGCTCATGAGATCTATGATTAGAAGGGAGATGCGCACAAATTTCAAAGACTTTAAGACTGCAAAATCGAAGTTGATAGATGACTCAACACGAATTGATGAAAATACCAAAGCTCCAATGAAGATACGAGTCTATCAACATCCTAAATTTATCAGAAAAGTCCCTGTGCATGCTCCAGTTCCTCCAAACTCTTTGAAGCAACTTCTATCCTGGAGATGTGAAAAGGATTCCGGTCACGCTGTGATCAAATGTATTGACAAGTCTTATCGAATCATTGATCCAGCAGACTTAATGAAGTTTGGCAAAGACGACTTATCCAAGCTGTTACACTGCCCTATCTCAGCTGATGAGTCTGTTTACTTTCTATCTTGCCAGTACATATGGATGATTGACCGGATCCTGAGGAATAAATGGTATGCTTATGCTGGATCTTACAAGAAGGCTAACGTTGACTTTGATTGATCATGTTTCACCGAGCCTAGGGGGAGATTGTAGAAGATAAATCAAGGCTCGGCAAAACATACTGTGCGATAACCAGATCCACGCGACAACAACAAGTCACGCGAGAAGCCTACAGTGCGATAGACCAGATCCATGCGAGTCGCAGACCACGCGAAAGAATGCTGCCGCGCGAAAGCTTGATCCACGCGAAAGGGATCTCGCGCGAGAACTCTATGTTTAGTATAAATAGCTAGTTTTCGTTTTGTAATTAAGCTTTTCATTCATTATCATTGTATCTGTGCGAAATCGCACAAGACCTTTTATAGGTTTCTGTTTATCAATCGAATATCTTCTTTTGTGATTCAATTCAATCTTCTTCTACTCCAATCTTGTTTATATTCCGCGTTCACAAGATTGAGATCGTGTGTTACTGATCTTTGGGAGTTTTCAGAGGTTTTACAAATTGCTTCATATCAAACTCTTGCATCAGCATCTCCTTGGTTCTATCAATCTCATCTTTATCTTTACATGCAATTAGCATGTCATCAACATAAAGCAGCAAGTATACATAATTGTGCACACTATATTGTTTAAAGTAAACACAACTATCATACTCACTTCTTTTGAAATGATGAGCAACCATATATTCATCAAACCTCCTATACCATTGTCTAGGAGATTGCTTTAACCCATATAATGACTTTTTCAACTTACATACTTTGTGCTCATCACCAGCCTTCACAAACCCCATAGGCTGCTGCATGTAAATCTCTTCATCCAGGTAACCATGCAAGAAAGCAGTTTTCACATCAAGTTGTTCAAGTTCAAGATCAAACTGAGCCACCAGTGACAACATAACTCTGATTGAGGTGTATTTTACCACTGGAGAAAATATTTCTGTGTAATCCACCCTAGCCCTTTGTGTGAACCCTTTTGCAACAAGCCTTGCCTTGTACCTAGGATTCTCAACCCCAGGAATGCCTTCTTTAAGTTTAAACAGCCACTTGCAGGCTACCAACTTTTGACCATCAGGTTTGTCCACCAACTTCCATGTGTCATTCTTAATCAAAGATTGCGTCTCTTCATTCATGGCTTTAGTCCAGTGATCTCTATCAGGTGAGACTAAAACCTCATCATAGGTTAAGGGCTCAGAACTGCTCTCATTCTCAGCTGCTAAAAATGCCACAGCTGACAGATTTTCACCCTCTCTATACCTTAGAGGAGGTACCACATTCCTTCTTGGCCTATCCCTAGCCAAGTTATACTCAGTGACATCTGACCTTTGACTAATACTGGTCTCCCCTGCATCCTTATCAACACCAAAAGACTCCACCGCAATCTGAACCCCATCACAGCCTTGGGTATTTGTCTTATCCAACCCTATCAAATCTCTATAGTATACATCTTCTTTAAAGACAACATCTCTGCTTAAGATCACCTTTGGATTTTCAAGTCTCCACAACCTGTGGCCTTTTACTCCTTCAGGGTAACCCAGGAATATACACTTCTAAGCTCTTGGTTCAAGTTTACCATGATTAACATGTGCATACACTAGAGAACCAAACACCCGAAGTCCATTGTAATCTTGTCTTCTATCAGACCACACCTCCATAGGTGTTCTCTTCTCAAGAGCAGTACTAGGAGATCTGTTTACTAAGTAAGCAGCTGTTGCAACAGCTTCAGCCTAAAATGATTTTGGCAGTCCAGAACTAGACAGCATGCACCTCACTTTTTCCATTAAGGTCCTATTCATTCGTTCCACCAAGCCATTTTGCTGTGGGTTTCCTGGGACTGTCAAGTGCCTCCCAATCCCATGCTCTCTATAATAGTCATTGAACTCATGCCCACAAAACTCCAGACCATTATCTGTTCTTAGCTTTTTAACCCTTCTCCCAGTTTGCTTTTCAACCAGACATTTCCATTCCTTGAATCTACCAAATGCCTCATTCTTATTTTTCAAAACATATACCCATACTCTTCGGGAGTAATCATCTATTACTGATAAGAAGTAATGTGCTCCTCCCAAAGAAGCTGTGCTTGATGGGCCCCATAGATCAAAATGCACATAGTCAAGTACACCTTTAGAAGTATGGGCTGCCTTCTTGTCAAACTTTACCTTGTGAGACTTACCCAACACACAGGTCTCACAGAATTCAAGATCACAAGCCTTAATGCTACTAATCAGTCCTTGTTTGCCCAAATTTAAGATTGCTTGATGACTTATATGTCCAAGTCTCTGGTGCCATAACTGTGAGATAGTGGTCTTAGCACTAGAGACTGCACAAGCTTCCCCATCAATGGCCTTTCCATCCAGCAGATAAGTGTTATTTCCCTTTCTAGTCCCAGTGAACATCACCAATGAGCCTTTTATCACCTTTGCCTTGCCATCTTTTAGACTTACATGATAACCAGCCTTTTCAAATGTTCCCATGGACACCAAGCTCCTCTTCAATTCAGGCACATACCTTACACCTTGAAGCTTTAGCTCGGTTCCATTAGACAGCATAAACTCAACACTTCCAATCCCATGAATCCGGCATGCTCTATCATCACCAAGCTTGCCCACCCTAAGATTTTGGTCCTGGTACTCACTGAACACTTCTTTCAGGGGAGTCATATGAAACGAACACCCTGAATCTAACACCCATTCAGTCTCACTCCCACCACTTGAGATAACTAGCACTTCAGAGCTTTCATACCCATCTTGAGATTCATCCGACTGGGTATAATTGTTAGTACCTTTGGATCCACTGGGTTCTGCCTTCTTCTTCTTTAATTCTGGACAATCTCTCTTCAAGTGCTTCTCCGAATTACACACGAAGCACCTTCTCTTGAATTTGGATTTTGACCTCATTCTATCCTTTTTCTTGTAACTTCTTTGTTCTGGTCTCCCTCTTACTGACAGCCCTTCACCCCACTCTTCCCGTACATCACCTCTCTTTTTGAGTTCCTTCGAATTCAAGGCTGCCAATACTTCTTCCATCGACAGACTTTCTCTGCCATACATTAACGTGTCCACAAAATGCTCATACGATTGTGGCAAGGAGGCAAGGAAGATGATAGCCTGATCTTCATCTCCCAAAACCACGTCAATGTTCTCCAGATCAAGAATGAGTTTGTTAAACTCATCTGTGTGATCCTCTATCATTTTTCCCGAGGCCATGTGAAAGGTGTATGGCCTTTTCTTCAGGTACAGTCGATTCGCCAATGATTTGGTCATGTACAAGCTCTCGAGCTTCGACCAGATACCTGCTACGGTGGTCTCTTTTGAAACCTCCCTCAGCACACGATCTCCCAGACATAGGATGATGGCACTGTGTGCCTTTCCATAATGTCTTTCTTTTCTTTATCGGAAAGAGTTGTCAGAAGCTTCTCTTGTCCGGCGAGTGCATCAACCACTCCCTGATGGACCAATAATGCGCGCATCTTCAACCTCCATAACCCGAAGTCTTTCTCGCCGTTGAACTTCTCCAAATCAAACTTAGATGACACCATTCTTGATCTTCAATTGACTCCCTGTTTTGCCGATTCAAGCCCTAAACGAGGCTCTGATACTAATTGTTGTAAAATTAACACAAGAAATCAAATACGAAGGCGATATTGAACATCAAGAACTCAATGTTTATTGATCAAAAACAATTACAAGAACACAAGATGAATACAAGATGAATGAATGATGTTCACTAACTTCTTTCCCTTTTTTATCCCTCTCAATTACAACGGCTAACTAACAGTTAACAAACGATTAACAACTAATCTTTCAAACACACACAAATAGCTTTCCTAACTATTTACATTTACAACTTGCCCCCTCAAACTTATAACTAGTGTAACATCAATGATAGTCAACTCTAATTTGACTTTACACCCAACAATAATTTTACCGCTGTAAATAAATGGTTACTAATTAAATATTTATTGGTTATCATTTGAACATACACCTATATATGTGTGTTTTATTAACATGTCCGGTCTTCTCCAATGGTTATCATTTGAACATACACCTATATATATGTGTATGTATTATTAACATATCCAGTGTTACAGACCAAACAGAAGAACTCGACCCAAAAGACTAGTCTGATGGGTGAGGGAACCCATTTGACCTATAAATCCCATATCAATTGCCCATACAACCGATTTGTCCCATACCTTGTAATGGTTTCGGTCCATAACATTCGCCCCTCCTTAAGGATCAACGTCCTCGTTGGTCACGGCCATGTTGGTCACGGCTGGCTCTCTCCAGGCCACCACTTTGTGGGCCACCACTCCGAGGTTAGCTCTGATACCACTGTTACAGACCAAACGGAAGAACAACCCAAAAGACTAGTCTGATGGGTGAGAGAACCCATTTGAGCTATAATCCCATATCAATTGCCCATACAATCGATGTGGGACAAGTCCCATACCTTGTAATGGTTTCGGTCCATAATATCTGGCCTCCTCCAATGTTATTACACACTTTTGTTCTTAAAACTACCCTAATAATGACGGTCATTCTATTCTATTCATTCAAGAAATAAATTCTAAGTGACAGGAAATGTAACACAACAAAAATGTAACCACTGCAAAAGGTGAAAAATTCTCATTCCTTTCATGAAAGCACATGGATATCAACCTTAGGTTGTTCTCCATTCGAATTCGGACAATGTACTCTCATACCACCACTTTCATCACCCTCAATCTCCATTTCTTCAGCTCGATATGTCGAATGAACTCCATACAACATATAAACCAAAGTTACCAAACACGTCCACACACCAAACCTCTCATATGATAACTTTCTCAAAGTGCCCATTAGAAATACATTCAGAAATATGGAGAGTGCCGCCGGCCAAGGCATGAACGGTACCCGCCACTCGTGATCTGGCCTACCACCAAATGGCATCAAGTACTGGAAAACTGCGGTTGTGGCGATCACACAAATGCCAAATAGTGGCAATCCCCATTTTTGTAGGTGAGTGAAGTTCCAAGATACGGAGAAACCAATGGAGGCACTTGAGAGGATCAAGAGGAAGACAATTGTATAAATTGGTGGTTTGTTGATGTTGATTGCATAGCGGTGATAGATTAGCGCATTGGCCACAAGATAGAACACCAAGAGGGTACCAATTGAGATCATCTCTAGTACAATGTTGAGCTCTGTGAATAGTGCTATGGCTGCTTGACAGAACCCTATATGATAACAATTATCAAAGAAACTTATAAATCCTTCAAGATTTTTAAAATATTCCTTGAAAATAAACTATTGTTTGTGTTTTAATGAACAAAAATTGTTTCTTGATTTAGTGATACAAATCTTTCAGAAAGAAGATGAAGGGTACTTACCTAAAAAGATTGTTGCATTCTGAGGGGTACCCGTTTTAGGGTGCACCTTCGCGAACCAAGATGGCACTAGACGGGCTCTACCAATGACACACAAATACCGAGCTTGGCCAAGCATTGCTACCAGAAGGGATGCCACAATGCCCAAACTAGCGCCTGCTCCAACAATGTTGCTAGCCCATTTCCACCCAATGCTTTGAAAAGCAACCGAAAATGATGCACTACTCGATATCTATGAATAACCATTTGAAGAATTCCTATTTATAAGACACAAAATCCAACTAAAATAACTTAGGCTAATCATTCTTTTGTTTTTCTTTCAGTATTTGATCATTTTCATATGTTTATATATAACTTTTAAGAAATTAAACAAGAATTAGTTACCTTGTTATAAGGAACCATCATGCACAAAGACAAAGCCATAAGGCAATATATCAAAGAAACAATAAGGACTGAACCAACTATGCCCAATGGAAGACTCTTTGATGGGTTCCTGATCTCTTCAGCCATTGTGGAGACCGAATCGTAGCCTATGTAGCTAAAGTAAACGATGGCTGCGCCATCGATGATGCCTTTGACACCATTAGGAGCTAACCCATCTGGCTGGATTAAGTTTTCTGTGTTCCCGTAGCATATACCAGAGATTATAATGAATCCAAAAAACACCACATGAAATACTGTCATTATAATGTTTAGCATTGAGCTCTCCTTGGTGCTGAAATTCAAAATTTTAATTAACACAAGGCTAATGAATTAAATAGGAAAATATATAAATGTTTGTGTCATTTTCACAAGCCAATATCACAAGATCCACTAGGTCTATGTCTTGTGAAATAATCATATCTATTTGAATATTTAAAAACACAAATGAATTAACTATAAGCCACGAGGGTGAGATGAGATACCTTTTTTGTTTATATTGTTTTTTTCTCTAATGGTTTAGGTTTTTTATATATGTTCCTTTAAATTTAATTCAACTTTACACCCTCAAAATAGTTACAAAACCCCTCCAAATTCATAGTCTATATAGATTAAAGATCTATTTCTCACCCACACACACACACATATATAAGGAGGGATCATTGAGAATGTAGCGTTGCGCTGTAAACGGCCGTTTACATTAAACTGCAGTTTACAGACCTGTAAAGCTGTAAACTGCAATTTACTTAATATGAACGACTGCTTACAGTGTGGCGCGCAATTGTGTGACAGTGATGTAGAATACTTAATCCATGTTGTATGAATCCAGACCTCAAAACATATATATTAGATGATAGTTTCTTCTAAAATCGAACCTCCGACATAGGCAAAGAGTAAGAAGAACAATGAGAGCAACAGCTGGGAAATCCAACATGTTGTAGCCTTTCAACAATCCATCTACTTCCACTCTCCATGCGTTCGGGTCTTCCTGCCCAAAAGCAGTACAGAAATATTCTGTGAAACTTCTTGCAACCGCAGCATTTGACAACACATACTCCATTAATATATTTGCACCAGCAAAATAACCCACAAATTCTCCTGCAACAATCAATAACTATATATCATAACAGTTAACCATCTACTTTCTCTCAAAACAAAATATATATATATATGTGTTGAACATGGTTGTTTAGAGATATCCAAATTATTTCTGGGCACAAATTTTCTTTTAAAAGCATGGAACTTTTGATTAAATAATTATATATCATGACTGCATTTGATTAATTTTCCCATTTCATACCAAAAGTGACTCTTAGATAACTAAAGGCACCACCAGCAACTGGAATTTGGATGGAGAACTCAGTGTAACACAAGGAAGAGAAAAGAGCTGATATTCCAGCAATGATATATGACACAAGAACCGCAGGCCCGGATTTGTCTTTCGCGACTGGTCCAGTTGTCACGAAAACTCCAACACCAAGCATACCGCCAATACCAAGGGCAATAAGATCATACCATGTGAGTTTTCTCTTCATGTCAGCACCAGACCTTAGCCTCATTTGGTTTAGCTCCTGGTCTGGTGTCCATGTGGCTAGAACCCTCCTCCTTAACCTTTGTGGAGTTTTGGAGAGAGTCTGGAAGTAATCAGAGAGAAAACAGAAGTTGGTAGGAGATGTTGTTTGATTATTATGAATGGCTGCCATTGTTAAGGCCGGGGTAACTGTGAGTTTTTGGCTTGGAGAATGGTGTCTTAAATATGCATTGAAGAATATAATGGTTTGTTTTTCTTTTTTTGATATTAATGATATGCCCACTTTCAAGTATATGATTTTCCACAAGCCTTTTCTTTGTGGCTTTACAGAATTGGGATGAATAATGACATCATTGTTAGGAGGGCATATGTCATCACTATCACAAGTTAAACAAAAAACATGTAAAAACAATCTATAGTTAAACTCACTTTAACAAATATATTACTTGTCAACACTGTTATTATACTCAAAAACATGTTAAAAATTAATTAATCTTTAGTTATATTTATAATTATATTATAGTGTTCATGTTTATAATATGGATAAATAGTACACTCAAATAAAATACGATTACTTTTATAAAAATTGTTATAAAGTTTGTATTACTTATATATGTTGTTAATATAAGCATCTTGTACACGGTACAACTTTCTAAGAATTGCATATCATCAATATTTTATAAATGCCTTCCAAAAAAAAATCAATATTTTATAAATATATTTCTGTGTCTATAATTATTGCTAATATCTCACATGCTTGTTGTAATGTTTGTCATTTTAGTAGCTTATTTCAAGGTAAAATCATTCTTTTGAGTAGGGGTGTAAACGAGTCGAGTCTTTTGTGACTACTCGAGATCGGATTGAATGAAACACTCGAAACGAGCCGAGTTTTATTGAGCCCGAGCCGAGCTCTAGCTTGAATAAAAGCTCATTTAATTATCGAGCCCGAGCCTAAACGATCTTTTTATTTATATATTTTTATTTAATTTATTGAATACATTATATAAATAATGTTTATTATATATAAAGTTATGATAAAAAATAATTAAATAATATGTATAATGTTATATATAAAATATATAATTATAAATATATATCAAAATTAAGTATAAAAATATTAAAAATAATACTTAAATACATAAACGAGCCGAGCCCAAGCTGAGCTTGAGCTTGAAAAAAGTATTTGTCGAGTTAAAAATAAAGTTCGAAACAAGCCGAGCTCGAGCTCGAGCTCTCCTAGATCATCACGAGCCAAGTTCGAGCCCATACGAACTTGGGTTTGGCTCGACACGTTTTCACCCTTACTTTTGAGTTTTGGCTTATAGGTTAATTGCATTTTAGAATTCTAGTCCTTTTTTTAAAAAAATTTCAAGTCTTTTGGAAATTTCTTAAAAGACCACTTTGCCCTCTAGGTTAACCTCCCAATCTAGGTCATTATATCTCACATTGGCTTTTGAGAGTCCCAAGGATTTTTAAAGGGCGTTTCTTCCAACCATAGAAGGATGCTAGAAAAGTTACAAAGAACCAACCATGTTACTTTGAACTAAATATATGCTGGAGGAATCATACATGGAGGGTGAGAGGACTTTGACCTAAAGGTTTTGGAAATTCGTCATCCATTGGATTAATAAAAAATTATAGACGTATATGAAAGGCATCTAAATTAGCTAACTATATAACTTTGTTAAAGCCAACTAAGATGATATAGTTTTAGCATAAATCCCAAGAATGTCGACTTGATTCGAAGGAATATTAGTTTTGTTTTTAAGAGGACGGATATTTTAGCAATTTGTAAAATTGATGTCATGGGTTTTAGTCATGATAAAAACAGTCTCCTACACATAGTGTGAGGTAAACATATGCACATCAGATCGTGAAATGATCCAGCCCTTCCTAGGATCCTGCGTAAGACGAGAGTTAAGTCAAGTATCTGGTACACTATTTTTATTAGTTTTGTCTATGAATTGCTAAAATAAATTTTGATTACTGAGTTTAGAGGTTATCTATCTGGTCATATTTTGATTTTTGACTTAAAAAATGAATATAGAGACCGATACCAATACAAGGAAGAAGTTCTTTATTCTTAGACAAAATATGAGAAACAACAATATAAGATTTAAATCAATATATTCACAGATCATAAATCAGAAAAAGAAGAAAAACGATAAAGCAAAGATTTGGAGGGGAGATTATATATACCTAGTACATTGAAGGATATTTCAAAATGAATGCAATGTTAGGCATCTAGATATGAAAATAATATTGTTCGATATCTTTTATTGAAGTCAATCCAAATTTAAAACTAAAAGTACAAATATATGATATCTTTTATTTCGAGGTATGTACTCAATTAAGGATGTCAAGTGGACATGTTGCACACATTACACTTATGTGTATAGATTAGACTTAAGAGCATCTCTGGCAATAAGGATTTCAAACACGTAAAAACATGTAATCTTTTATATCATATTCTTTAAAATCCTCATTTTTACTCTACAAATACCCCTTGTTTAAACACTTGTTTTAAATATTTAATCTGTGTGTGTGATGTGAATAGGGACCTACAATAGAGCGTTTGAACCCATCCAAATTTTGGATGGGAGGAGAAGTGGACGAGAACTCCAATGGGGGGAAGGTGTTCGAACTTGATGATTTGGCATCCGTCCATTACCAATGGAGATGCTCTAATATTACTATGTGAAGAACGGTGTTGGTTATATAAAATTTGATTCTCCGTGAAAGAAGTTCACCCTCCACTTTTGAATTTACACGCTAATCCTGAGCTCTTTCTCCATAAAACATATACATAGACTACAATTTGAAGTTAAATGTATCCCTAACTTCATCGATTCGAGTTATGTTTCATAGTATATGTTATATGATAATTCGAGTTATGTTTCATAGTACGTGTCTACAACTTTGCTTTCTTTCTTGATTTAAACCCCAAAGGAATCAATGTTACCTGGCCATTATAGCATACAAATTCCCTACATGAAAAGGAATAAAACTTTAGAAATTGAAGACCGAAACATAGTTTACTTCATAATGGTATGCAACCAATCAGTAGTTTTATATTAAAAAGTTACAAAGCCATTTCTCGTTTCAAATCTGCTCTTTTTATTCGAATAAAGGTTATAAACTTATAATTTATTGTACTACAAAACTTTCTGAATTTTCAGAAGTTAAAAGAATTTTCTTGGTGGCGAAGCTTTAATTCACGCAACTAGGAATCCTTTTATTTTTCTTCAACATTTCTTTTTGTATGATTTGTATAAAAAAACTTTATTTTGGTTTTCTCCTCTAATTATTTTATACAAAGATGCATTATCCAAACTGAACAAAATCAACGTACATCAAAGAAATGAGATTCTGTTTGAGCTGGTGTAATGATCGTTAGCTTTAACCTAGTTGGATCTAAAGATGAAAAACTAATGACAAATTATGTTTGAGAGTACAAATCTTGATTGTTGAATGCATGTTGTGAAACATGTGACATGATTTTTTCCTTTAACCCAAGCAACTGATCTTGATCTTGATTGTGTCAGTGTTTCGAATATTCTTCCCGACCCATGAGATCTGGAGGCACATATATGACTACAGTGAAAAAGATGCATGGGTGAGTTCTGAAAAAGCTGAACTTAATTGGCTCTAGTGCTCCACCCCATGTGTTAACAATGAGGTCACCCACCATATATGGAAGATGGAAAGGAATATATAATTGAAAAAGACAACTTAATCAATAAAGAAATAAGCAATTATGTGTATTGTTGTATTGGTTTATATATATATACACATATAGAGAGGTGGGACTAAATAAGATTTTTTTCCCTTAATAAGGTTAAGAAGGAGTTTTAGAAATTTTTAATTCAAGTTAAACAAATCTTAATTGAACTCATTAATCCGATGGTATTATGACTGGCTCGTCAAACTCTATCATTTTAATTTTTAAGGTTTAACATTTAGGTTA
Organism: Flaveria linearis; assembly: GCA_024085815.1. Lineage (NCBI taxonomy): Eukaryota > Viridiplantae > Streptophyta > Magnoliopsida > Asterales > Asteraceae > Flaveria > Flaveria linearis. The sequence goes on from CM044012.1 coordinate 57,399,741, forward strand.
GGGTATATACATGGTTTAGCGGTTAAGATACAATTTTATAGTTTAGGGCTTAACTTTAGAGTTTACCTTTAGGGTTTAATGTCGATTAAAAGTTTGTTTGATCCTATTAAAAGTTGCTAAAAATTATTTGTAGGCTTCTTAGGCTAGTTTAACCTCCACACACGCACATTACTTTTATTTGACATGTCGTATTGACAAGCAAAATAAACAATATACAATACACATTTTATTATAATAACATTGTACTAATGCCGAAACTCACGTATTACACGGGTTGTATGAAAATTTTAAATTAGTAGTTATTTGATTAACATATAGAAATTAAAAATTAATACTTTTGAGTAAATTTATGATTAAATTTACGTATAATTAACTACTTTAGTTAATAAAACAATAATAACATTTTTTCAATCTTTAGGTCTTAAAAAAATTCTGCTTTAAAAACTTTTTTTAAATAATTTAATTTAAATTAAAAACAGTGTTTATTTTCTTAAAGATTTATATTAAAAAAACTTCATATTTCATAAAAATTTATTTTTGAAAAGTTATGTTTTTAGTAAGAAGAAACATATTTTTAGTTTATTTTTGAAAAGTATATATTAATATCTTAGCATTTAATGTATCATTAAGCGTTTAATTTTTATTCTAGTAACGACACGTATACAAATACTAGGTGAAGACTATGTGGATGGTGTAGGATGACATGTGACTTTTAAGTATTTTAATTTATTAGTATAGATTCTTTATAATCAAATTGACAAAAGCTATATATGACCGTAACTACTAGTGGACGAGACATTTGTTCTAACATGTTTTTTAACGGCAGTTGTTCTAACATGTGGCCAGGTCCAGTTATAAAGCAGAGGATGCTAATGTTATATCATTGTGCTTCAAATACATAAATCTCGATTCTTGGTAAAGAAAATCAAGTCTATCTACACCGTGATAAAAAGGTGTTGGTTTCATGGAAAAAAAACAACCTAGATTCATGTAAAACAATGAGTTTTAGTGGCTCCACCAAATTAAATAGAACCCCATGCATACTTACATTCGCACTCTATGTGTCAAAAAATAGAGTTTGGTTGAACAAATTGGTAGATCGATTACTATATATTTATACTCAACTTTTAACATTATTATGGTTGTAATATTATTATTATTTGTGACATTAGATACTTAGGATAGGACTAGGCCTATGGTTTAACCCGGTTGACGGTTGTATCACTATTAACAGTTGTGACGACCTCAAAAATTAATGTTAGATAACTCAACGTTTAAGGTTTATTATGGATTGATATTATATATATGTATTACATTGTTAGGATATATTTATCTTATATGTATATATATAAGTGTAAGTAAAAGTAATATGATTTTATGTTTAGTTATGTGTGTCGATCATATACAAAAATAATATATAGTGATACAAGATTTCAACAAGGTTTAACAACAATTTCGTTAAAATCTCTTTACTTTAATAAACATAAGGACATAATTTAAACTTTAAGGTTGAACACTTGATATACTTAAGATATTATTAACACATATATAAATCAACCTTAGCCATTAAATCTCATTAGCATTTCTTGGAATACCACATAAACCACCATTATTACGAAGTAATAGGTGGCATATCCTTATGCCATCGGCAGACCCTCTATGATTACCCAAAGACACTAAGCATACTTCTTCTAAGGACATGTCACTAATAAACATCATTACTAAGTGTTATGTGGCAAACTCTAAAGACCACATTTATGTATCTTCGGCCTACTTGCAAGGCACCATCATCTCCATGGACACTAAGTTCACTTCTAATAATGACACCTCATCTAAGAGTCATTATTACTAAAGAATTAGGTGTCAAATTCTTGCATATAACCGCCACCACCACATACAAGGTCTCGATCACTTAAAGCTTCCAAACAACTCTTTTTTTATATACCATCAAAACCATGACCATCACCAACCGAATCACTACCACCACTCTCTGTACTCTCGGTCTCCATACCATTCAAAAACATCACCATCACAACCTACATCCCTAAGCACTCTCATTCATCTCTCGGTTTTATTAACACATCACATCACAACCGACCACCATCACCCTTGTTTCCTCCTCCCTTGGCTTTAGAAACTACCATAATTAACCACCACCATCCTCATACCTCTCGGTTCCAATAAGCAAGCAAACAAACATCCAAGCTTCATCATCTTCTCAAGGCGTGGATTTAAGACACCCCCGACCATCCCTCGATCATCATCAGTTCCTTTTCCTCTTCATTCACAAGGTTATAATCTCTTTAAAATATCTAGAGATCAATGGTTACACATGTGTTATAAACATATAGGTAACTAATTTTGGTGTATCTAAACATCAAAACTAACCCTAACATCTTGAAATTCTAAAGTTTCATCAACTCACAATAATGAAATATTAGAAAACTGAGAACTTCATAAACTTGTGACAAAATAAAAGCTTTTGAAATTTTAAGAATAAATCTTGTAATATTAAGTAAAATAAGCAAAAGTATTAGACAAATGAGATTGTGAGAATAAACATTGAAAAATCTTTATAAAAATACTAAAACATTATTCTGTAAGTTTTGATAAAATTATGATGAATAAAACAATTTATACAAAATTGTTTAATTGGTAAAATAAGCAATAAGTACTCAAAAATACAAATAAATTTAGAAAAATTCTGGAAAAATCAAATAATTATTCTATTGTGATATAAAGACTCCAGGAATTATTTTGTAATTTATTTCCTTCTTATAACTAAGATATGAATTTTTATGTGATCTGTAAAGGAAAAATCAAAAGAAATATAAAAATAGTGTAATAAATATTGAACAATTTACGAAATCCATTGAAAATAGAAAAAAAAAACAGAATGTATAAATTTTATAATTTTTGGAGTTTTATAGCTATTTTTAATAAATTTTGGGAATATTGTAAGAATTACAGAAATAAATTGGTTGTGAATTACATATCAGTAAATTTATGTGATAATATAGACTGTTGAAGTAATATTCTATAAAATTTTGGAGAGTTTTGGATAACAGCAGCTATTTTTGGTGAATTATGAAGAATTTGTGATAATCATAACAATTTATTTATAAAATAAAAGTTGGGAATTTTATGGTAATATTATCTAACTATATTACATCTGAAATTTTAAGAATTGGTTATATCTGAGGTTTTAAAAATTTTAAAGAAATTTTTGTATCTAACTTATAAAATTTATTTTTATAGGTTACAATTTGGAGTAAAGGTGAGACTCATAGCTCCATTTTGGTATTTGTAAAGTTTTTTAGGGGAAAAAGCATACTGTTTATGTTGATGCATTATTATTGAAACTATTTTGAGATGTACTGTCATTTGTGATACAACCATTAATTCGAATGAGGAAACATCTGATAATATGGTAGCGCTACTTAGGAGAATATTTTGCACCAATAGGAAGAGCGTTGTGATGCTATTAAAATATTTCCTACACCAACAGAATGAGTGTTGTGATGTTATATTATCTGATTTTGTGAATTATTTCGTGACAGTATGAATTATGTGTGTGAGCAGGTTTGGTTGTAATTAGTGCATCAATAAAATATTTTGTCAGAAAATAAACCTATGATCTCACCAACTTTATGTTGACTATTTTGAGTATGCTTTTTCAGGTAAAAATAACTAACAATGTTGATTTCTCTTTTGATGTGTACAACGGCTGGGGTGAAGTCGTTGAAGGGTTTGTGTGAATCTAATTGTCAACATCTACTGTAACACCTGGCCTCTCACACCATCAATATTGCCCGCTTTGCCCACGAGGAGCTCACGGATTTGCTTTTGGTTGCCGGGTGAAAAATTCCTGGGGAGGTCACCCATCCCTGGATTGCTGCCACCTGAGCACGCTTAACTGTGGAGTTCTCCTCTCATCCACAGCCAATACGCCCAAAACGCGTTGATGATATTAGAGACCAGACATTCCTTATTAACCAAGAATCTCTCCTGTCCACGGCCGATGTGGGATTGATGTAGGGTGTCACAATCACCCCCTGGGCTCATCGTCCTTGATGAGCCCGAGAAGTCACTATCCTTGGTGAGTTATGTCCCACATCCCGAACGGCACAGGAGTGGCTCTGATACAATCCAAACCGACCTCCTGACCCGTTTACTCGAAGCTCAACACGAATCAGTCACCGAGGGCAACATGTATGAGGAAATGTCATGCGGTGCTGAACTCCAATTGGAAACCAAGTCGGACGGACTACTGTATTTTCTAGATCGACTTTGGATTCCGAATCGCGATAATCTTCGAGCAACCATCATGGATGAGGCTCATAAGGCTCATTCTATTCATCCGGGAGCAGATAAGATGTTCATGAATCTTCGGAACCAATATTGGTGGCCCGGCATGAAGAAGTATATAGCCTGTATGTATCTAAATGCCTCACATGTTCCAAAGTCAAAGCCGAGCATCAACGTCCCTCTGGATTACTCGTACAACCCGAGGTTCTATTATGGAAATGGGAAAGCATATCCATAGATTTCATCACCAAGCTGCCTCGTACCACTAGTGGTCATGATAGTATCTGGATTATCGTTGATCGATTGACTAAGTCGGCTCATTTCATACCAATTCGTGAGGAGTACCGAGTCGAGAAATTGGCTCGTATTTACATCAATAAAATAGTCAGTCGGCATGGTGTACCTTTAGATATTATCTCTGATCGCGATGGTCGCTTCATCTCTCGTTTCTGGAAAAGTCTCCAATCAGCTCTCGGAACTCAACTGAATCTTAGCACAGCCTATCACCCGCAAACCGACGGTCAGACTGAAAGAACAATACAAACCCCGGAGGATTGTGTCATTGATTTCAGTGAATCGTGGGATTCTCATCTTCCGTTGATCGAATTCTCTTACAATAACAGTTACCATACCAGCATCCAGATGGCACTATTTGAGGCCTTGTATGGTCGAAAGTGTCGATCTCCCATCTGTTGGTCTGAAGTTGGTGAATCACAGATTACTGGTCCGGAATTGATACAAGAAACAACCGACAAAATTCATAAGATCCGTGATAACTTGGTCGCTGCTAGAAATCGTCAAAAGCATTATGCTAATAAAAGACGTAAGCCCATGGAATACAAAGTTGGCAAACTCGTACTCCTTAAGGTGTCACCCTGGAAGGGAGTGATCTGTTTTGGAAAGAAAGGGAAACTAGCGCCTCGTTATGTGGGTCCTTTCAAAGTTGTCGAGCGCATTGGGCAGGTTGCTTACAAGCTTGAACTACCTCAAGAACTCAGCAATGTTCATCCTACTTTTCACGTGTCCAACCTCAAGAAATGTCTTGCCGATGAAAACCTCCACATTCCACTCGATGAAGTTCGCATAGATGAATCCATGCACTTTATCGAGAAGCCTGTGGAAATTATAGATCGAGAAGTCAAAGCACTCAAGCGTAGCCGGATACCCATTATCAAAGTCTGCTGGGAATCTAAACGTGGCCCAGAATTTACCTGGGAACGTGAAGACCAAATGAAATCAAAGTACCCTCAACTTTTCACATCAGCCTCCTCGTGAATAAATTTCGGGACGAAATTTCCTAAAACAGGGGAGACTGTGACATTTGACCCGTTTTGAATTGTGAAACCGAACCCGATCGGGTGAATTATCAATGAAACAATCCCGTTTTCGCTTTTATTGTTGGTTTAATGAATTGTATAAAACCCTTATGACGTTTATCAAATTCCTCAAATTATTTAATAACTTTCACAAACTTAATTAAATGTAGTAAATATATATATATATATATATACATATATATATATATATATATATATGTGGGAACTCACCACAATTGAATCCACTAAATAAAGTCTCCTCCATAATGGCTTCTCATTATTTCATTGAGTGGAGTAGGTTAATCATTATCATAGTTGGTGGACATGATAATTGAGTGGAGTATGTTAATCATCACATTTGTTTGGTGCACATTTGATATGAAGAACTATAAATTGTGTGTCTTTGGTTGATGATGATCATCCCATCACAAAAACATCATATTTCAAAACAAATAGAGATTAGAGAGTTGTGAGATACAAAGATTGTTTCATTCAATCAATTGCTTGCCGTTTTATTCAAGACGCAAGATGTTGAGGATCGTCTGAAGTTTTTTTTGGTGGTATCTTTTCTCGTTCTCTTATTATTCCATATACTTGATGCACTATTAATTATTTATTATTTTAAAATAACTATTACTTAATTAATAATCTAAATGTTTATTTTTACATTAATAATCAAACAAATAAAACAAGTATTCTATTTAATAGTTTTAATACTATTAATTTCTGAAAATATGAATTACTTGTTAAACCTAATCTTTATAAACAAAGTTATTCAAATTTAGCAAACATCTTCTTCAAACTGTTAAACAAAACCCAAATCTGACTCGAACCTCTAAACCTAATTCTGATTTACAAATTCATTATGATTTTAACTCTCGAAGCACCATTTCCTTAGGTTTACCTTGAGGGTTTCTTAGGTGTCTAAACCGTTTAAATCAACCTCGATTCATCAATCCAGGTGAGTATTCATAGCCCTTTTTTTTCTATTATTTCTTATTTGGGGGAAGTCATGTGATACAATATTCAATCATGATATTCTATTGTTATTTTATTCTAAATTCAATTCAAGACAGGTTATGTTATTACTTGCAACTATGTGAACATACTACGATAAACTGAACGGCAGTAGGTGTAACAACCCGAGCGTTTGGGTCATATGAACTCCGCATTTCATAAATTGTCAAACGAGTAAGTAATGAGTAAATTGTCTATTTAAAGTTTGAAGTTTTTAGATGAAATTTTATGTTGCAAGAGACTGTTTGAATATAATAATAATATATTATTCGAACCTGCTCCGTTTTTGACGAAACTTAGGTTGACTCGTAGAGAAAAATAAGCTCGTCACAACGACATATTTGAATTTTATAATACTGTATATTAAAAGTTATAAGAGAAAAACGAGTTAAGCAACTGAATTAATTATAATAATATAATAATATAATAAAATAATAATAAAACTTCACACAATTGCAATTGAGAATTGCAATGAATCAGGCGCAGAATCAGGCGCATGAACTTTCAGTTTTACTATCCCTGTTTAAATTAATTTGAGCAGCTTACTATTTTTATAAATATAAGTCTTAAGGTTGAATTAAAATATAAGTTTCTTTAGGAACTCTCTAATATAAAGAGAATCCGAGTTCTCAATACCCGTTGGGTGTTGCTAGTAGTCGTTTTGGTACTCGAGTAGGAGCGCGACTAGGAGCGCGAATAGGAGAGACTCTACATCAAATTGCCGTAGATAGTTTTCAGGTACGCCCTTGTTTAAGTTTATGTTTAATTATTATTATAGTCATTATTATATATTATTATTATTATTATTATTATATTATTATTATATTATTATTTATTATTATAGGTATTAGTATTAATATAGTTATTATTAATATTATTATTATCATCTTTATATTATATTATTATAGTTGTTATTTTTATGTTATAGTTAGTATTATTATTATTTGTTATTTTTAGCGTTGTAGTTGTTATATTTATTATTATTAGACTTTAAGGTTATCATTAGGGAAGATATTGGGTAACCCTGAGGGTTGGCTCGGGTATGATGAAAACGCCCGAGTTATGCCAACTAGTAAGGCTTGTACCAAAGGGTTGGCATAGGATAAAAGAAAGTGCCCAATAAAACCAACAAATAGGAAAAGATAACGAATCATCCCTAAAGTTGTTACTAGCTAGAATATAGCTTAAGTAATGTTATTTTGCTTATAGGATAATACCTGATAGCAGCGAACCTGAGAAGACGATATCACTGACTTGATTGATTGAGGTGAGTTCCTCTGAACTATTTTATAAAATGGGATGTGATGTTTTGATAACTAGTAATAATTGTAGAATTGACTATCAATAGCATCTGTGATATGTGGCAATGCTTGATAGGATGCTTGAGGGCTGCTTGTATGATTCTGCTTTAGCCAGTGGATTTTGTATACATAGCCTGGTTATTTGAATTTATACTGTGCTTACTCTGTTCCTATCTGTTTGCCATGGCTGTATCTGCTTGATGCAATAGTCAATGATAACATGTTTTGAATTTTGAAGAATGCCATGTTTATGAACTCACAAGCTTTATGCTGAGTCCCAAATGTTTTTATTTTATGAACACACATCCTAGGTGCCAAGTGATTGCAGGGATTGAAGATTCGAGCTAGTCTATAAGAAAATAAAGCTCTAGAATATTGTTGAAGATTTGGATCTCTAGTATAGTTAACTGATGTAATGGTATTACCTATTATAATATATGTATTATACGCTTTTGATGTATAATTAAAGTTAGACTTCCGCTGTGTATTCTCTGATTACTATGTGTTCTGTATACCCGATGCGTAACGCTCCCCGAGGTAAGCCCTGGGAGGCGGGCGTTACAAGTTGGTATCAGAGCCATAGTTTAAGTGAACTAGGTACAAAGATAGTATCTAGACTTAAACTAGGAAAGATGCTTTAAGATAATTTTATTAATTGCATAGGTATTGGGTAATGGGTTTTGGTGAACAATGGAGGATAATGGCTAGAACATTATAATTGAAATAGATAAGCAATGACACTGGCCACTGTTATTTCTTGTCTATTAATACTATTATGTTCTGGATCATAATCCCTTATGTGAATACTAAATCCCTGCTCCCTCATGTAGGCTTTGAATATGCCAAGAGGAGGAAATACTCGTGGTAGGGGTCGTGGTAGGCCTCCTGGTAGTAGAAGGCAAATCATGTCATCTACGAACGATGATCATGAAAATCTTCATCATGCTGAACATGAGTCACAACAATTTGTTGGACCACAATTCCAAGCAGCTGTAGCTGGCATAATTAGAGATGCTTTGCCAACTATTATAGCTGAGGTTATGAACGCCTCTGGAGGGTATGTGAGCAATAGTGGTAATGGGCAGGATCATATAAATAACACCAATGGTAATGGTGATGCTGCTATGGAAACTGAACCTAAGCAGGGTTGTTCCTACAAAGCTTTCAAGGGGATTTGAACCTCCAATATTTGATGGCAAAAGAGATGCCATGGCGACTTTTCAGTGGATCCATGAGATGGAAGCTGTTATTGAAATTAGTGGATGCACAGCCATACAAGCCGTCATGTATGCCACTCACTCATTCAGGTCTGAGGCATTGTTTTGGTGGGACAATGTTAAACAAGCTAAAGGACCTGGAGTTGTTGCTACTTTAACCTGGAATGAACTGAAGGAGCTGGTGATGGAAAAATTTTTTCCTGAAGTGAAAGGGACAAAATTGAAAGAGAATTCCTACAACTACAGGCCGGAGCCATGACACATCGTCAGTACACGACCAAGTTTGATGAGATGGCTCGACTGCTTCCTGAGCATGTAAAACCTGAAGCAAAGCGCGTAAAAAGATACGTGCAGGGGTTACCCCCTCATATTCGACAGTTAGTTAAGATGTCTGCCCCCAAAACCTATGAGTCTGCAATCGCATTAAGTGCCATTGCATATGAAGAAGAAGGCATAATAACTGATAACAACAAAAGAAAGAGAAATGAGGATGGAAACCAGATGCCAAGAAAGGACAGAAAGATCGCACGAAATGAAGGGAACCATGTCAACAAACCGTGGAGGAATGATAAAAATGAGTCTTGGAGAAAGTATCAAGATTCCAAATGTCTTAAATGTCCAATAGGTGATCATTCACGAAAGAACTGCCCGAAAATTAGATGCTTTAACTGTTGGGAGTATGGACATTTCCAAGTGATTGCAAGAACCCTCCACAAGCACAACCTACGGAGAATCAGAACAAGTCCAAGGGTCGAGTGTATGTGTTAAAAGAAGCTGGAGATGAAACCATAGCTGGTACATTTCTAATTAACAACATATATGCTAGAGTTTATTTGACACTGGTGCAAATAGAAGTTTCATTTCAACTGCCTTAGTACCTTATTTGAACTTAGTACCACAAACTCTAGAATGTGCATATATTGTAGAAACTGCCAGCGGTGAGCAAGATAAGATAAGTCAAATATTTAAGGATTGTGTTATCACCTTAGTTAACACTGAATTCTCTGTAAACTTAATGCCGACCATTTTAAGTGAATATGATGTTATTCTTGGGATGGACTGGTTGAATAAGAATTATGCTCGGCTCGACTGTGAACATAAGACGATGACTGTACGTAAGCCAGATGGGGAAAAGCTACTAATTCATGGTAGTGATGGAAACCCTAAGACCAGTATCATATCATCAATGAAGGCAGTGAAGTGTATTCAGAAAGGATGCATAGCCTTTCTCTTATGCATGGTAGATGCTAAAAAGGAAATACAGATGAATGAAATACCTGTAGTGTGTGAATTCCCAGACGTGTTTCCGGAAGATTTACCAGGACTTCCACCTGATCGTCAGATAGAATTTTGTATTGATTTAGTACCTGGTGCTAAACAATCGCGAAGGCTCCTTATCGTCTAGCCCCTTCAGAGATGAAAGAACTTATGAAGCAAATTGACGAACTCTTAGATAAAAGGTTTATTAGACCAAGTTCTTCACCTTGGGGAGCGCCAGTATTGTTCGTCAAAAAGAAAGATGGTTCAATACGTATGTGCATTGATTATCGAGAATTAAACAAGTTAACTGTTAAGAACAAGTATCCTTTACCAAGAATAGATGATTTATTTGATCAACTTCAAGGAGCCAACTACTTTTCAAAAATTGATCTACGATCAGGTTATCATCAGTTGAAAGTACGCGAGGAAGACATTCCCAAGACCGCATTTAGGACGCGTTATGGGCATTATGAATTTTTGGTTATGTCTTTTGGACTAACCAATGCTCCTGCAGCATTCATGGATCTGATGAATAGAGTTTGCAAGCCATACTTGGATAAGTTTGTCATTGTCTTTATAGACGACATACTTATTTATTCTAAGGACCAAGATGATCACGCTAGACATCTGAAAATGGTTCTAGAAACCCTTCGACAAGAAAAGCTTTATGCAAAATTCTCTAAATGTGACTTCTGGAAAAGAGAAGTTCAATTCCTTGGTCACGTAATAAATGAGAAGGGAATACAAGTAGATCCAGCTAAGATAGAAGCTGTGATGAAATGGGAATCACCGAAGAATCCCAGTGAGATTAGGAGCTTTTTGGGATTAGCAGGATACTATAGAAGGTTTATTCAAGACTTCTCCAAGATTGCTACCCTTTAACATCTTTGACTCGAAAGAATGCAAAGTTTGACTGGGGACCAAAGCAAGAAGAAGCTTTCAACCTTCTAAAACAAAAGCTTAGTAGTGCTCCTATACTTTCATTACCAGATGGTAATGAAGACTTTGCAATATACTGTGATGCCTCATATAATGGTTTAGGTTGTGTGTTGATGCAACGTGACAAGGTTATAGCCTATGCATCACGACAACTAAAAATTCATGAAAAGAACTATACTACGCACGACCTTGAATTGGGTGCCATAGTGTTTGCCTTAAAGATTTGGCGACACTACTTGTATGGTACTAAGTGTGTAATCTACTCAGACCATAAGAGCTTACAACACATCTTTAATCAAAAGATGTTAAACATGAGGCAAAGAAGGTGGATGGAACTTCTCAATGACTATGATTGTGAAATCAAATACCATCCAGGAAAGGCTAACGTAGTCGCTGATGCTCTCAGTCAAAAAGAAAGGGTTAAACCGATTAAGGTAAAAGCATTAAAGATAGATGTCAAGCTTGATTGGAAAGACCAAATCAAGAATGCTCAAACTGAAGCGTTGAAAGATGAGAATATTCAGGCTGAAAGAATGATGGGTAACCAGAAATTATTGACTCAAGGAATGGATAGAGTCCTACGATTTGGTCAAAGAATTTGGATCCCAAAATTGGAGGTATTCAGGACAAAGTATTAGATGAAGCCCATAAGTCCAAATACACAATGCATCCTGGAGCAAACAAAATGTATAAGGATATTCGAAATCACTACTGGTGGCCTAATATGAAAAGATCCATAGCCCAATATGTTGAGAAATGCTTAACATGTCTGCAAGTTAAGATTGAACATCAAAAACCAGTCGGTCAGTTACAACAGTTGGAGTTGCCAGTATGGAAATGGGATAGAGTGACCATGGATTTTGTCACAAAACTTCCAAGAACACGGAAAGGATATAATGCTATATGGGTCGTGGTTGACAGGCTAACCAAGTCAGCACATTTTTACCCATAAGTGAGAGCTATCCAATAGAAAAACTAGCCAAGATATATATTGATGAAATAGTAAGTAAGCACGGAGTGCCTTTATCCATTATCTCCGATAGAGATAGTCGGTTCACTTCCAGATTCTGGACAAGTTTCCAAAAGGAACTTGGAACCAAAATCAGTTTAAGCACTGCATATCATCCTCAGACGGATGGTCAGAGTGAGCGAACAATTCAAACTCTAGAAGACATGTTACGTGCTTGCGTGATTGATTTTGGAGGTAGCTGGGATGATCATTTGCCTTTGATTGAATTTTCTTATAACAACAGCTACCATTCCAGCATTAAGACTGCACCATTTGAAGCCTTATATGGTAGGAAATGCAGAACTCCCATCTGTTGGACAGAAGTAGGGGATGATCAGTTGACCAAAACCGAAATTATTCTCGAGACAACTGAGAAAATCCAACAAATCAGACAATGACTAAAGGCTTCTCAGGATAGACAGAAGAGTTATGCAGATAACAGAAGGAGACCTTTAGAGTTTCAAGAAGGAGACTATGTGATGTTGAAAGTCTCACTATGGAAAGGAGTAATGCGATTCGGTAAACGCGGGAAGTTAAGTCCCAGGTATATTGGACCGTTCAAAATCATCGCAAGAATTGGTCCAGTAGCATACAAGCTAGAATTACCTGAAACTTTGAAAGGTATTCACGATACTTTTCATATATCAAACCTAAGGAAGTGTTTGGTGATGCTAGGGGTTTGGAATGAGGTTTATCATGATTAAGTGGTTAAATTAATGCATTTAGTATGATCAAGTGTAAGAGATTGTGTTGAACAAGTAACTACGAGGATTTGATGTTTTGTAAGTTAAACGCAATTATTTGAGGAGTTTTGAAGAATGCACATGGATGATAATCAAAGATCATGATAGATGAGATGATAGAGAATTCAATTACGAGAACGTGGCCGCAAACGGGAACGAAAACGGAGTCCAAACGAAAAAGATATGAAGAAAACAAGAATTAGAAAAATCAGTCCACAGTAACTTACGGTGGAAAAATAACTTACGGTGGCTGATGGAAAAGTGTAGCAGAAGGCTTCCACCGTAACTACGGTGGAAAAATGACTTACGGTGGCCACGCGTGCTGAACTCGCTTAAAAGCCGAAAAAATTAGGTTTTTGAGATATCTTCCATTCTACACTTCCATAGTCGCCCCTTTCGTCCCCAAGGCTCCAAGAGGCTCCCGAGAGGCGATTTCAAGGCTTTTCAAGTGTTTTTAACCATTCGGTTTGATTCCTTAACGTTAGATGTGATGTTTAATTTTGATTTTGATTTGGTGTTCTTCATTACCATGTCTAGCTAATCTCCTAGTAATCTTCTTTGGGTAGTAAGGTTACTACTATGATTTGTTCTTGATGATTTGTGGTTGAGTTAATGTTTGAACATGGTAGTTTAAGCTGAGTACATTATTTGTTGGTTGAAAACTCTAAAATATATGTGTTGCTTTCAATTCACTTGTTCCACTTTGATTGTTTTAGATTTCTTTTCATCTGGAAACGTTGATGTTGGATGGGATTGAGTATCACAAACACAGGATATGATTCGAGTAGTTCTTTAACAACAGTCTTATTCAATCTATTGTTTTTACCCAAATTGATCCGTTAAGCTTATATGACTTTTATGAACACTTAAAGCAAATCTAAGTAGTAAACCTGAATCCGGAGAAGATTACCTTTTCATATTATTGTTTACAACTCAATTAATCATAAATTCGTCACTTTTCTCGATTAGTCATTTTTATTAAGTTTTTGTAATCAAGCTATAAACTTTTAGATTTAAACTACAAAACTTTCCACATATTCCCTGTGGACCGACCCGACTTATCCTAGCTATCTTAGGTGAGTTTGGAACCTTATAAATTGTTTTTGATTAGGCTTGACAATCCGACATCAAAATGGCGCCGTTACCGGGGAATTAGTGCGCAAAGTGTCAAGTTTAAGTTTTTTACTTGTTTAGCTTGTTTATTTACTTTCTCTTCTTTGTTACGCTAGGTGTGCTTGTGTGTGCAGGTGACAGCTCCGTGCATGCATACCCGGTACGCAAGGAACAAGTCCCCGTTAATTTTTGATCCTGAAGTTGAAAAGACCGCTCGAAGAAATCGAGCACAATCCAGTGCAAAAACTCAATCATCAAGAGCAGTCAAAGAGTGCAAGATGGAACATAACCCACCACCACCACCACTTAACCAAAATCCACCCAATGACCAACCGCCAAATCCACCAATTGATCAACCTCCACCAAACCAACCAAATGACCCATTACCCTACCCAAATTTACAGCCACAAGCACAAAACCCAATTGCCCACAACCTACCACCTCAAAGACAAAATCCTTATCCTCAACCAAGGCAGAACCCATACCAACATGGACCTCCAAGGCAGAATATGAGACATCAATGGGGGGTTAATAGGATTGAGGCCGAAGAGGATAGATTTGACAGATTGTGCATCCATACTTGGGATGATGACATAGATGGACAAAGTGATGGAAATGAAGATGAGTATGTTAAATAAGATGCGCAATACAATGAACCTAATAACAACCAAGGCCGATACAGACAGAATGAACAACCAAGGCAATATAGGCAAAATCAGGGCCAAGTTCAAGGTAGAAGACAAGGATTTCTCGGGCAAATCGAACAAGTGAAGCAAGTGAGCTAGAACTGCCATTCGTACATTCAGTCAGAAACAAGATGAGCCATTCCATGAAGCTTGGACCAGATTCAAGGAGTTGTTGAGAACTTGTCCACATCACGACATTCCTCAATGGGAGTTGATTTCTTCATTTTATGATGGGTTATCTGCTGAAGATGTAAAAGATGTGAATTCAACGAGTGTAGGAACCTTCATGACTAATACTGAGGATGATGATGGGAGTTATTGGAACGGATGAGTATACATTCAAAAAGGCAAGCTCAGTCTCGGAGGAAATCAAGGAATGTGGTTGATGATTCGGATAGAAGGACTTCCAGGTTGGGTCAGTCATCAGGTAAGGCTACAGTAAAGGCTACAAGTTCTTTTACTATATGTCAGGGATGTGGTGAAGCTGGACACACTGCCAGAGATTGTCCAGAGTTTGATGAGGGGTTGGAAGAGGTGAATTATGTACAGGGTGATAGGCGACCATACAGTAACAACACTAATAATAATACTTATCATCCCGGTTTGAAGAATCACCCTAATTTGAGGTATGGTAACCCAGACAACCAGTTGAATCCAAATTTCAAGGTCCTTCACATCAGCAATATCAGAACAGGTCAATGGGTCAGGGTAATCAATACAATCAAGGAAGTTACAATAGGGGTGGTCAAAGGAATTATCAGCATAACCAGGATCAGAGTGGATCAGGAGGAAATGCAGAGCCAACAAACAGGGAATTGTTAGAGTTCATGAAGAAGATAAAGAAATCTAACGAAGTTAGAGACAAGAGTGTTGAAGCTTTATCCAAACAAGTGGGGCAGTTGGCTGAGGAAGTTGCAATTCTGAAGAAAGCTCCAGGGAAACTTCCTAGTGATACTCAAAGAAACCCAACTCACAGCTCCTCTAATGCAGGACCATCAAGTAGCGGACATCCTTCAGTTAGCCAGGTAAGCATACTTCGCTCAAGTAAGGTTTATGATAATAAAGTTGAACCTCCAGCATAATTCATTGAAGGAGTGGTGGAGGATGTCAATGAGGATGAGGATAGTGATTGTGAGATTGAACCTGTCACACCTAAATCACCCAAGAAAGTAACTTTTTCAAATAAAATTGATCGGGTGATGGGGGAGGAATCAATTAGTGTTCAGGAAAAGGGTGTGGAGGCTAATACCATCCCATTTCCTAGGGCATTAATCGATCGGGTAAAAAGGTTTTATCGGGAAAAGGGGACCACAACAGGATGAGATGTGGGAAGTTTTTCAACAAGTAAAAGTTAATATCCCATTACTTGAGGTAATTAAACAAGTGCCCGCGTATGCAAAGTTTTTAAAAGACTTGTGTACTCAAAAGGGAAATGCAAAAATACCCAAGAAAATTGAAGGTCTAATAATGTGAGTGCCATACTAGCAGGACAACCGGTTCCACCCAAGCTTCCAGATCCAGGAGAGCCGGTGATATCCATTCAGGTGGGTGATTTTCACATATCACGGGCTTTGTTAGATCTGGGAGCTAGTGTGAGCATTCTCCCGGGCAGTTTATATGACCAATATGATTTTGGTCCGTTACATAAAGCTCACACCACTGTGGTGTTAGCTGACAGAACACCCAGACTGCCTAGGGGAATGATCTTTGATGTTATTGTTAGGGTGGAAGACTTTACTACCCGGTTGATTTCTTAGTTCTTGATTATGTGTCAGGAGAGTCAAATGATCAACAAACAGTTATACTAGGTCGTCCATTTTTGGCCACTTCCAACTCACTAATCAATTGTAGAACCGGGGTAGTTGATATGACTTTTAGAGATCAAAGGCAGTTAATAGACTCTTTTTCCCATACATTTAATCATCTGGTCCATAGTGAATGCTTTTTGGTAGACACTATGGACAGGTGTGGTCTTCATGTCAATGAGGACAACATCACAGAGGCGTGTGTTTATTGTGACAGGGATCAGGTGGAACTAACCAGTGAATTGGAGAAGGTTGAGCAAGAGATGGAAGTGATGGCAATCAAGGAAGGTAGACCTACTTGGACCCATCAAGTGGAAAGCTTACCCGAGCATATCGACACCAAGCTACAACCATCATTAACGTCGCCTCCTAAGTTGGAATTGAAAGAGCTTCCCAAGCACTTGAAGTATGCGTTTGTTGGAGACAACAACACCCTTCCGGTGATTATTGCCTCCAACTTATCAGAGGAACATGAGAAGGCTTTGATGGAGGTATTAGTAAAGCATCGGGCTGCGATAGGATGGACAATCACAGACTTAAGAGGAATCAGCCCATCTATTGTCATGCATAAAATCATCACCGAAGAAGGAGCAAAACCATCTCGAGATGCTCAGAGGCGATGAACCCAAACATGAGGGAGGTAGTGAAGAAAGAGGTGCTGAAATGGTTGGATGCAGGTATTATCTTTCCTATCTCTGACAGTGAATGGGTCAGCCCAACGCAAACAGTACCAAAGAAAGCTGGCATCCAGATTGTTCAAGGCGCAGATGGTACAGAGGTAGCCACCCGGCCGGTAACCGGGTGGCGGATTTGCATCGATTACAGAAAGTTAAATGCTGCAACTTCTAAGGACCATTTCCTGTTACCCTTCATTGACCAAATTGTAGAAAAATTAGCGGGTCAGAAATATTATTGTTTTCTAGATGGATATTCAGGGTATAACCAAATCGCAATCCATCCAGATGATCAACATAAGACAACTTTCACTTGTCCGTATGGTACTTTCGCATTTAGGCGAATGCCATTTGGCTTGTGCAATGCCCCCGCCACCTTTCAAAGGTGCACGATGAGTATCTTTTCAGATATGGTGGGGGATTCTATGGAGATCTTCATGGATGACTTTTCAATATTTTCAACATCTTTCGAATCATGTTTAAATCAATTACAAAAAGTGTTAAAAAGATGTGTTGACTCGAACTTGGTCCTTAGTTGGGAAAAGAGCCACTTTATGGTTCAAGAAGGTATCGTGTTAGGACACGTTATCTCAAGCAGGGGGATAGAGGTTGATAAGGCAAAAGTGCAAGTCATATCCACTTTGCCACCACCAACAAATATTAAAGGCATTAGATCATTTTTAGGACATGCAGGCTTTTACAGGCGTTTTATTAAAAATTTCAGTATGATAACAAAACCCTTGTGTAACTTGCTTCTCAAAGATGTCCCTTTTAACTTTGATGATGAGTGTTTACAAGCATTTAACATTTTAAAAGAAAAGTTGGTGGAAGCCCCAATTTTGCAATCACCGGATTGGTCACTTCCTTTTGAAATCATGTGTGACGCCAGTGATTTCGCAGTTGGGGCTGTGCTGGGTCAAAGAGTAGATAAGAAGCCGGTCGCTATTTACTATGCAAGTAAAACGCTTTCTGATGCTCAATTAAATTACACAACTACTGAAAAAGAGTTACTTGCGGTTGTCTATGCCTTAGATAAGTTTCGGTCGTATATTTGGGGTAGTAAGATTATTGTCTATTCTGATCATTCTGCTGTTAGGTATTTGATGGATAAAAAGGATGCCAAGCCTCGATTGATTAGGTGGATACTGTTATTGCAAGAGTTTAACTTAGAGATAAGAGATAAGAAAGGAAAGGAAAATGTCGTAGCTGACCATCTGTCGAGAATCATCCATAACTTGGATGAGCATGAGCTAGAAATCAATGAAACCTTCCCTGATGAGCAATTATTGTCTGTTTCTACATCTAATGATCCATGGTATGCTGACTTTGTCAATTATTGTGTTGCAGGTGCAATTCCTGAACATTGGTCAAAGTCGAAGAAGAAACATTTGTGTCACGTGCCAAACAATACTTTTGGGAAGATCCAGATTTGTTCAAGATAGGGGCTGACCAACTGATCAGACGATGTGTTTCGGATTCAGAGATACCGGATGTATTGTCTTTGGCGCATGCATCTGCATGTGGCGGTCATTTTAGTGGCCAGAAAACAGGGCATCGAGTGTTACAATGCGGGCTATTTTGGCCTACTATCTTTAAGGATGCTTTTGAGTTTGCAAAAACATGTACAAATTGTCAAAAGATGGGTAGTATCACCAAACGAAATGAGATGCCCATGCAACCAATCCTAGTAATCGACATCTTTGATGTTTGGGGGATTGATTTCATGGGACCCTTCCCCAACTCATTTGGCAATTTATACATCTTATTAGCGGTTGATTATGTGTCAAAGTGGGTCGAAGCCATTGCCACAAAGACCAATGACCATAGTGTTGTGTGAAAATTTGTTCAAACCAACATTTTCTGTCGATTTGGGGTGCCCCGTGTGATCATAAGTGATGGGGGATCACATTCCAAAAATTTTAATTTTGGTAAATTGCTTAAGAGATATGGTGTTGATCATAGGATTGCCACACCTTATCATCCACAAACAAGTGGTCAGGTGGAGGTGTCAAATCGACAAATCAAGGAGATTTTACAAAAACAGTACGACCTGACCGCAAGGATTGGTCTAACAAATTGAATGACGCCTTGTGGGCATATCGTACTGCTTACAAAACACCGATTGGCACCACCCCTTATCGGTTGGTTTACAGAAAGGGTTGCCACTTGCCCTTAGAATTAGCTCATCGTGCGTTATGGGCCATTAAAGAGGCTAATTTTGATTATGACTCTGCAGGCAAACAGCGGAAGTTAAGCTTGACGGAGCTGGAAGAGCTACGGGAAGAAGCTACGAGAATGCCACGATTTACAAAGACAAAATGAAACGAGTACACGATGCGAAACTAAGACTGAAGAATTTTGAAGTCGGGAGTTTGGTGTGGTTATACAATTCTCGCCTGAAGCTGTTCCCAGGTAAACTTAAAAGTAAGTGGACAGGACCATACAAAATTACACGAATAGGGAACTCGGGAGACATCGAGATCGAAGATTTTGACGACCACATCCGACAAGTGGTCAATGGTCATCGCTTAAAACCATACTTGCGACCAAATGATCTGAATGGACCTGCTAAGCAAACCGAAGAGCTTCTATCGGTTAGCATCCGGATTTCTGATCCGATCTGAGGTTACGTAGAAGGAAAGTCGAGCTATAGACTCTTAACGTAGCGTTGCAACCCGTGTTTGTGAGTTTTTAGTTATTTTTATTCGTTTTAGTTACATTTCCGTCGTTTCATGCGTTTGGTTTTGTTTTGTTTTGTTATAAGCGGTCGTATCTCTTTTATCATCAATCAATCAGGTACGTTCCCTTTCCCAAAACCGTGAGTCGAGGACGACTCGTTTCAAACGTTGGGGTGGAGGTGGTTTACAACGAATGCGTTCAGTGGTTTAACGATAAATTTTATGGTTAATGATAGTTGCTTATTCGTATTTTAAATTTTGGTAATTAAAATTTTAAGTTTTGGTAATTAAAAAATAATAATAATAATAATAATAATAATAATAATAATAATAATAATGGGCACAGCCGCCGTAAGGCACATCATGGCCGTAACTTACGGCCATTCCATCCAAAGCGAGCAGAAAGAGCCCATCGTAAGTTACGGTGGGCGGTGACTTTACGGTGAGGGTCTTACGGTGAAGGTGATGTCGGTTTGTCAAGCCTAATCAAAAACAATTTATAAGGTTCCAAACTCACCTAAGATAGCTAGGGTAAGTCGGGTCGATCCACAGGGAATATGTGGAAAGTTTTGTAGTTTAAATCTAAAAGTTTGTAGCTTGATTACAAAAACTTAGTAAAAATGACTAATCGAGAAAAGTAACAAACTTTATGATTAATTGAGTTGCAAACAATAATGTAAATAAGTAATCTTCTCCGGATTCAGGTTTACTACTTAGATTTGCTTTGAGTGTTCATAAAAGTCATATAAGCTTAACGGGTCAATTTGGGTAAAAACAATAGATTGAATAAGATTGTTGTTAAAAAACTACTCGAATCATATCCTATGTTTGTGATACTCAATCCCATCCAACATCAACGTTTACAGATGAAAAGAAATCTAAAACAATCAAAGTGGAACAAGTGAATTGAAAGCAACACACATATTTTAGAGTTTTCAACCAACAAATAATGTACTTGGCTTAAACTACCGTGTTCAAACATTAACTCAACCACAAATCGTCAAGAACAAATCATAGTAGTAAACCTTACTACCCAAAGAAGATTACTAGGAGATTAGCTAGACATGGTAATGAAGAACACCAAATCAAAATCAAAATTAAACATCTTATCTAACGTTAAAGAATCAAACCGAATGATTAAAAACACTTGAAAAGCCTTGAAATCGCCTCTCGGGAGCCTCTTGGAGCCTTGGGGACGAAAGGGGGCGACATGGAGGTGTAGAATGGAAGATATCTTCAAAACCTAATTTTTCGGCTTTTAAACGAGTTCAGCACCCGTGGCCACCGTAAGTCGTTTTTCCACCGTAAGTTACGGTGGAAGCCTTCTGCTGCACTTTTCCATCAGCCACCGTAAGTCATTTTTCCACCGTAAGTTACTGTGGACTGATTTTTCCAATTCTTGTTTTCTTCATATCTTTTTCGTTTGGACTCCGTTTTCGTTCCCGTTTGCGGCCACGTTCTCGTAATTGATTTCTCTATCATCTCATCTATCATGATCTTTGATTATCATCCATGTGCATTCTTCAAAACTCCTCAAATGATTGCGTTTAACCTACAAAACATCAAATCCTCGTAGTTAACTTGTTCAACACAATCTCTTACACTTGACCATACTAAATGCATTAAATTTAACCATGTAATCATGATAAACCTCATTCCAAACCCCTAGCATCACATACCCACACTTGTTTCTCGCTTGCCCTCAAGCGAGGTTGCTTTTAAGAATCAAGAATTCAAGTCAAACAAAAATTAGGTGAGCACATAGACACACACATACCAAACTCGATTAAGGTTCAAGGGTATACCTAATTCCCAAGTTAGCAACTATGACCCGTTAACAACCACAAACCTCTAACCCGCTGGACTGCCTAACTAAGATTCTCAAACTCTAGGTGGTTCCCTTGCACATATCATACCCCTCACAATAAAACTCTCCACTCGGTGTAATTTCTGGCCCGACCAAAGATGTGCCGGTATTTATGAAGCACTCAAGCAATGATGAAAACTAGTGAGCATAGGCTTGTAAAACAATCAAATCTCCACTCACTAACACGAGATTGCACACCAATCATGAGGGCTTTTCAAAGGTTGTAATGTTAGGCTTAGGTTCGGGTAGGGATAATTTAGGGTATAAGTGACTAAAGTGATGAAAAACTTGAGTTAATTACTTTATTCAACGACTTCAAATCCTTTAACTACTCTTTACTTCAAAGCACAATTTTTTTTTCTTGTCTAATACTTCCGTCTTTCAACCTCACTATTTCGACATAGTTTTCTTTTCCTTCCATTTTTTTTTTTTTATTATTATTATTTTTTTTTTTTTTTTTTTATATTATTATTTACTAAGCTTAACTATCCCCAAACCTCTTCAAATTATTATATCAAATCAAACTTATACACTACTACCACTATTAACTCAAGTTCCATCACATGGGTAAACAAGTGAATAGGCTACACAAAAGACTAGTGGGTCAAGGAGTTGGTGAAACAAATGAATGGGAAGAGGCTCAAAATTGGCTACTATGGACAAACGTTAAATAGATGGGTCCTATGGGGCTATCCTAAGGTTAATCCTAATGCCTCAATCATTTTAATGGGAATCCCGGTTTCAAGCTTCAATATGCACGCGCTCCACAAGTTCTACCATTAGACTGCATCATTGCACACTCAAACAAGCAAAAATATCTAATAATATCAAATAATAGGCTTCTCACATATGGAAACAGTGGGATCGGGCTACTGACATGACATGTGCAAGTTTACTACACCCAAGGTTTGCCACCCCTAGCTAGGCATTCCCTTTCCAACTTCTATTAACCGACCGGTTGAAACCTTTGGGCAATAATCATGACCAAGAACCTTAACCAATGATTAGTATTTTTAGAGAAAAATGTTAAAAAAAAATTCAAATTTTCAAATTTTGTCCAAATTTCCATTTCTCCAAAATATGTGTCTCCCTATGAATCCCCCATCCCACACTTGGGATACATTGTCCCCAATGCATGGTTGTTTCAAATTCAACATGATTTCTTGTTATCTTTACCAACCCCAAACAATCCCCCAGTGCAAAACAAAAATAGCAAATAAAGTCAAAGAAAGTACGCATGGACCTGATGACAGATGATCTGATAGTGCTTCAATCTTGTTACATGAAGATAATGGGTAAACTTGTTAACCACCTCATCAAATATGCTATTAAAATTCCATGTGCTTCCCCACACTTGCATGTTTGCATCGGCTTGAAGCTAAAACGCTAAAACAAAAACTAAAAAAAATTAATAACACTCACTTTCGTAGGAATCACGGTTGCATTTAGCATATGCAACAAGCCTTTTAAACCTCTCGATAGACCCGAGTGGATGAGTGAAGTCTCGTGAGGGTTTCTAGTGAACACGCCCACAAAGTTGCAAACAAAAAAATATCATAAAAATAACTAAAAATTGCAAACATCTCAGGTTGCCTCCCAAGTAGCGCTAAGTTTTAGGTCTTCAGCCAGACCATACCTGTCACCACTCATGGTGGTCGAAAGTGGTGCTTGCCTTCTGAGAGTTCTATAATTGTTTGCTTTTGTTGATCTAGCGGTTTCCTAACGTCATCCAAACATGGACCGAACATCGTTGTCTTAACTTGAGCATTTTTAGGATCAGGTGGATCACTAACTTTTTTCTTCCATTTTGGCTTCTCATGCTTTAATTCCATCTCCATCACTGGCTGTTTATTTTCTTTTGAATCTACAAACTCTGTCAAGTCCACCTGTTTATCCGTATCATACTTGCAACCATTATCAAAAGTTATGTGCTCGTTTACATGTGAGATGTAGGGAGGAACACACACGTTAGTCACATTTGTATCAAAATGTTTATCATTAACAAGATAAGTGATCGCCTTGGAAAACACATTAAAACGTAACTTACGAGTTTCACATGTCATATCAATTGTTCCATCCTGACAGTTAATTTGAGCATTGGCAGTTGCCAAAAATGGTCGCCCTAAAATAACCTTTTGTTACTCGTTTGAATACACTGGTGCATAGTCAAGCACCATAAAGTCCACCGAGTAGTAGAAATCTCCTAACTTGATGATCACATCTTTTACCATCCCCCTAGGACGTTTGCAGGTCAAGTCAGCTAACAACACGGTAGTGTCAATCTCCTGTAAAGGGCCGAACTCATATTGATCATATAGTGCACCAGGCAAGATACTAACACCTGCCCCATAATCCAAGAGCGCCCTTTTTATCTTAAACTTTCCTACTTTGATTGGAATGATGGGTTCTCCTGGGTCACTCTCTTCTACTCCATCGACTTCATTTTTCTTACCTGCAACTTGTTTTGATAAAAAAGTAAAGTCGTCAGTGAAAATTTTAGAATTGGGGAGGATACTAACCGAATTAATGTTGACATTTTTCATGTTCTTTGTGGCTGTCCCTTGATGTTGTGGATTCATTATCGTATCACTTGGTAGCTTCCCTGGGGCTTTCTTCAAAATTGCAACTTCCTCAGCCAACTGCCCCACTTGTTTTGATAAAGCTTCAACACTCTTGTCTCTAACCTCATTGGATTTCTTCATCTCCTTCATGAACTCCAACAATTCCCTGTTTGTTGGCTCTGAATTTCCTCCTGATCCACTCTGATCCTGGTTATGCTGAGAATTCCTTTGACCACCCTGTTGTAACTTCCTTGAGTGTATTGATTACCCTGACCCATTGACCTGTTCTGATATTGCTGATATGAAGGACCTTGAAAATTTGGATTCAACTGGTTGTCTGGGTTACCATACCTCAAATTAGGGTGATTCTTCAAACCGGGATGATAAGTATTATTATTAGTGTTGTTACTGTATGGTCGCCTATCACCCTGTACATAATTCACCTCTTCCAACCCCTCATCAAACTCTGGACAATCTCTGGCAGTGTGTCCAGCTTCACCACATCCCTGACATATAGTAAAAGAACTTGTAGCCTTTACTGTAGCCTTACCTGATGATTGACCCAACCTGGAAGTCCTTCTATCCGAATCATCAACCACATTCCTTGATTTCCTCCGAGACTGAGCTTGCCTTTTTGAATGTATACTCATCCGTTCCAGTAGCTCCCAGTCATCATCCTCAGTATTAGTCATGAAGGTTCCTGCACTTGTTGAATTCACATCTCTCACATCTTCAGCAGATAACCCATCATAAAATGAAGAAATCAACTCCCATTGAGGAATGTCGTGATGTGGACAAGTTTTCAACAACTCCTTGAATCTGGTCCAAGCTTCATGGAATGGCTCATCTTGTTTCTGACTGAATGTAGAATGGCAGTTCTAGCTCACTTGTCAGTCCTGAATCATGGGTGATGAATCCAGACTATTGGACCTAATCTTCAAATGACTTCCCTCTAAATTGTAGCCTGACATGGGTGATGAAGCTCCAGCTATGGTAGGGCGAAAATGGCTATCAACCCCTTGTACATTGGCTTGGTAGGGTTGAAGCCCGGGGTTCCGATTTGCCCGAGGAAATCCTTGCCTTCTACCTTGAACTTGGCCCTGATTTTGCCTATATTGCCTTGGTTGTTCATTATGTCTGTATCGGCCTTGGTTGTTAATAGGTTCATTGTATTGCACATCCTCCTCA
Organism: Flaveria linearis; assembly: GCA_024085815.1. NCBI lineage: Eukaryota > Viridiplantae > Streptophyta > Magnoliopsida > Asterales > Asteraceae > Flaveria > Flaveria linearis. The sequence goes on from CM044012.1 coordinate 57,425,423, forward strand.
ACATACTCATCTTCATTCCCATCACTTCGTCCATCTATGTCATCATCCCAAGTATGGATGCTCAATCTGTCAAATCTATCCTCTTCGGCCTCGATCCTATTAACCCCCTTTGATGTCTCATATTCTGTCTTGGGAGTCCATGTTGATAGGGGTTTTGCCTTGGTTGAGGATAAGGATTTTGTCTTTGAGGTGGTAGGTTGTGGGCAATTGGGTTTTGTGCTTGTGGCTGCAAATTTGGGTAGGGTAATGGGTCATTTGGTTGGTTTGGTGGAGGTTAATCAATTGGTGGATTTGGCGGTTGGTCATTGGGTGGATTTTGGTTAAGTGGTGGTGGTGGTGGGTTGTGTTCCATCTTGCACTCTTTGACTGCTCTTGATGATTGAGTTTTTGCACGGGATTGTGCTCGATTTCCTCAAGCGGTCTTTTCAACTTCAGGATCAAAAATTAACGGGGACTTGTTCCTTGCGTACCGGGTATGCATGCATGGAGCTGTCACCTGCACACACAAGCACACCTAGCGTAACAAAGAAGAGAAAGTAAATAAAACAAGCTAAACAAGTAAAGACTTAAACTTGACACTTTGCGCACTAATTCCCCGGCAACGGCGCCATTTTGATGTCGGTTTGTCAAGCCTAATCAAAAACAATTTATAAGGTTCCAAACTCACCTAAGATAGCTAGGGTAAGTCGGGTCGATCCACAGGGAATATGTGGAAAGTTTTGTAGTTTAAATCTAAAAGTTTGTAGCTTGATTACAAAAACTTAGTAAAAATGACTAATCGAGAAAAGTAACGAACTTTATGATTAATTGAGTTGCAAACAATAATGTAAATAAGTAATCTTCTCCGGATTCAGGTTTACTACTTAGATTTGCTTTGAGTGTTCATAAAAGTCATATAAGCTTAACGGGTCAATTTGGGTAAAAACAATAGATTGAATAAGACTGTTGTTAAAGAACTACTCGAATCATATCCTATGTTTGTGATACTCAATCCCATCCAACATCAACGTTTCCAGATGAAAAGAAATCTAAAACAATCAAAGTGGAACAAGTGAATTGAAAGCAACACACATATTTTAGAGTTTTCAACCAACAAATAATGTACTTGGCTTAAACTACCGTGTTCAAACATTAACTCAACCACAAATTGTCAAGAACAAACATAGTAGTAAACCTTACTACCCAAAGAAGATTACTAGGAGATTAGCTAGACATGGTAATGAAGAACACCAAATCAAAATCAAAATTAAACATCTTATCTAACGTTAAAGAATCAAACCGAATGATTAAAAACACTTTAAAAGCCTTGAAATCGCCTCTCGGGAGCCTCTTGGAGCCTTGGGGACGAAAGGGGCGACTATGGAGGTGTAGAATGGAAGATATCTTCAAAACCTAATTTTTTCGGCTTTTAAACGAGTTCAACACACGTGGCCACCGCAAGTCATTTTTCCACCGTAAGTTACGGTGGAAGCCTTCTGCTACACTTTTCCATCAGCCACCGTAAGTCATTTTTCCACCGTAAGTTACTGTGGACTGATTTTTCCAATTCATGTTTTCTTCATATCTTTTTCGTTTGGACTCCGTTTTCGTTCCCGTTTACGGCCACGTTCTCGTAATTGATTTCTCTATCATCTCATCTATCATGATCTTTGATTATCATCCATGTGCATTCTTCAAAACTCCTCAAATGATTGCATTTAACCAACAAAACATCAAATCCTCGTAGTTAACTTGTTCAACACAATCTCTTACACTTGACCATACTAAATGCATTAAATTTAACCACTTAATCAGGATAAACCTCATTCCAAACCCCTAGCATCAGAAGGCCGAACAATGCTGAGAAAACAGAATAGGCCCACCGTAAGTTACGGTGGGCAGGGGCTTTACGGCGGCCGAGAGAGAAAAAAAAATTAATAAAATTGACAAACACCTCTTTTCATCAGATTACACTCCATTTTTCCCTATTTTCTCTCATCTTTCTCATATTTTCTCTCAAGAACACTCTCCCAAACCCAAACCCTAACTTTTGCAATTCTCCACCAAATCACGTGTTTCCTTGGTCTATATTGCGTAACTTTTCGAGAGCAACAAGAATTCAAGGTTAGGTTCTTCATATTTCAACTCGTTTGGCGTAGATCGGGAAGTGGGTTGCGAGCCCTAAGTGGGGTTGTGAGCAATTTTCACTTTCGGGTTAAGTTTCATCCTAGTAAAGTGCAATCTTACATCTTTAAGCTTCAAAGGTATGTTTTTATCACCACATTGATATGGAAGTGATGAATTTGTGTTTTGAGTATGATCCTTGTGAATATATGGTTACTAGTTGGGGATTGTGAATTGATGCTGAATGAGTCGATATTTGTCTTAGCATGTTGTTGATTACAAGTTAGGGATTACTTTAGTGGTGGTGATTACATATGAAATGGTTCATGAGTTGGTAGTTATGAATGACATGGGTTCTTGTTGTTGAGAAGTTATCATAATGAAACAATTAGGTAGCATGCTATGTTGAATTCAAGGATTACACTAACAACCACCACTAAGAGATTGCAAGAATCAATAACAGTGTGTTGTTTGTGTGTGCAGATGGGAAGAAAAGGGAAGGAACCAGCTGGCCCATCTAAGAGGGCAAAGATGTCGATTATCCCGGCACCAATCTGGGAGGAGGCAATGCCCCAAAGACGGGAGGACGAAGTAATGGAGGATGTTCCAACTTGGAGAGGAGGTCCGTGAAGCAAAATGCCATCAAGATTCCAAGCGTATCTATGGTATGAGAAAATGAAAGGAATACGTGATAGAAGGGATGCTTATTTGGTTGAAAGAGAAGTGCCAAAAGAGTTGTTTGCTCACCATGGAATACATGAGCGGTTTGAAAGGTTAGGATGGGGAGCGGTGTTAAAGTGTTATGATGGAGAAGAAGACAAACTGTTTGCACCATACATTGACGAATGGATGAGCTCTCTTAAATTGGAAGGGGCTTCTAACAAGAGAACGATGAAATTGGTAGGGGAATGTAAGAGAATTAAGGTGACCATGTCGATGGCCACATTAAAAAGGATAGCATCATTCGACTCTCTACCTTTGATAGAATATGAGTTTCCATCCGAGGATATAATCTGGAACAAGCCCGATAAGGGGCCACTTTGGGACGATATGAGGGATACACTATTTAAGCCTGGAATGGGGAGCACTTTCAAAAGAATTCATCTTAAAAAAGAGCCGAGACTGTTGCAATCTATTCTTATGCAAAATGTGATGCCCGGAGGGGTGATAAAGATTCCGTGCGATTCTGTGACATACCCATTCTGTACTCATTAATGACTGGAAGAACTAAGGTTTCATTTTGCTACCTTGCAATGATGAACATTTGGCTAGCACGAAAAACAAGTGTGGGGATGTGATGCTAGGGGTTTGGAATGAGGTTTATCATGATTAAGTGGTTAAATTAATGCATTTAGTATGATTAAGTGTAAGAGATTGTGTTGAACAAGTAACTACGAGGATTTGATGTTTTGTAGGTTAAACGCAATCATTTGAGGAGTTTTGAAGAATGCACATGGATGATAATCAAAGATCATGATAGATGAGATGATAGAGAATTCAATTACGAGAACGTGGCCGCAAACGGGAACGAAAACGGAGTCCAAACGAAAAAGATATGAAGAAAACAAGAATTGGAAAATTTAGTCCACAGTAACTTACGGTGGAAAAATGACTTACGGTGGCTGATGGAAAAGTGCAGCAGAAGGCTTCCAACGTAACTTACGGTGGAAACACGACTTACGGTGGCCACGCGTGCTGAACTCGTTTAAAAGCCGAAAAAATTAGGTTTTTGAGATATCTTCCATTCTACACTTCCATAGTCGCCCCCTTTCGTCACCAAGGCTCCAAGAGGCTCCCGAGAGGCGATTTCAAGGCTTTTCAAGTGTTTTTAACCATTCGGTTTGATTCCTTAACGTTAGATATGATGTTTAATTTTGATTTTGATTTGGTGTTCTTCATTACCATGTCTAGCTAATCTCCTAGTAATCTTCTTTGGGTAGTAAGGTTTACTACTATGATTTGTTCTTGATGATTTGTGGTTGAGTTAATGTTTGAACACGGTAGTTTAACCCGAGTACATTATTTGTTGGTTGAAAACTCTAAAATATGTGTGTTGCTTTCAATTCACTTGTTCCACTTTGATTGTTTTAGATTTCTTTTCATCTGGAAACGTTGATGTTGGATGGGATTGAGTATCACAAACATAGGATATGATTCGAGTAGTTCTTTAACAACAGTCTTATTCAATCTATTGTTTTTACCCAAATTGACCCGTTAAGCTTATATGACTTTTATGAACACTCAAAGCAAATCTAAGTAGTAAACCTGAATCCGGAGAAGATTACCTTTTCATATTATTGTTTACAACTCGATTAATCATAAATTTCGTCACTTTTCTCGATTAGTCATTTTTATTAAGTTTTTGTAATCAAGTTATAAACTTTTAGATTTAAACTACAAAACTTTTCACATATTCCCTGTGGACCGACCCGACTTATCCTAGCTATCTTAGGTGAGTTGGAACCTTATAAATTGTTTTTGATTAGGCTTGACAATCCGACATCATTTGGCAGATCCGACTCAAGTGCTGCCATTGGAGGACGTGCAAATAGACGAGAAATTAAACTTTACTGAAAAACCAATAAAGATTCTTGATTCTCAAGAATGAAAATTAAGAAAGAAAATAATTCCACTAGTATTGGTCCAGTGGCAAGGTCAGAAAGGACCCGAGAAGACTTGGGAATTAGCAGAAGAAATGAAAGTCAAATATCCTCAACTGTTCGAGTGACCTTCGAATTTCGGGGACGAAATTCTTTTAAGGGGAGGAGAATGTAACAACCCGAGCGTTTGGGTCATATGAACTCCGCATTTCATAAATTGTCAAACGAGTAAGTAATGAGTAAATTGTCTATTTAAAGTTTGAAGTTTTTAGATGAAATTTTTATGTTACAAGAGACCGTTTGAATATAATAATAATATATTATTCGAACCTGCTCCGTTTTTGACGAAACTTAGGTTGACTCGTAAAGAAAAATAAGCTCGTTACAACGACATATTTGAAATTTTATAATACGCTGTATATTAAAAGTTATAAGAGAAAAACGAGTTAAGCAGCTGAATTAATTATAATAATATAATAATATATAATAAAATAATAATAAAACTTCACACAATTGCAATTGAGAATTGCAATGAATCAGGCGCATGGAATGAATTAGGCGTATGAACTTTCAGTTTTACTATCCCACATCGCTGCTTAAATTAATTTGAGCAGCTTACTATTTCTATAAATAGAAGCCTTAAGGTTGAATTTAAAACATAAGTTTCTTTGGAAACGCTCTAAAATAAAGAGAATCCCGAGTTCTCAATACCCCGTGGGTGTTGCTAGTAGTCATTTTGGTACTCGAGTAGGAGCGCGACTAGGAGCGCGAGTAGGGGATACTCTACATCAAATTGCCGTAGATAGTTTTCAGGTACGCCCTTGTTTAAGTTTATGTTTAATTATTATTATAGTCATTATTATTATTATTATCATTATAGGTATTAGTATTAATATAGTTATTATTAATATTATTTATCATCTTTATAATTATTATTATTATTATAGTTGTTATTTTTTTGTTATAGTTAGTATTATTATTATTTGTTATTTTTAGCGTTGTAGTTGTTATATTTATTATTATTAGACTTTAAGGTTATCATTAAGGAAGATATTGGGTAACCCTGAGGGTTGGCTCGGGTATGATGAAAACGCCCGAGTTATGCCAACTAGTAAGGCTTGTACCAAAGGGTTGGCATAGGATAAAAGAAAGTGCCCAAATAAAACCAACAAATAGGAAAAGATAACGAATCATCCCTAACGTTGTTACTAGCTAGAATATAGCTTAAGTAATGTTATTTTGCTTATAGGATAATACCTGATAGCAGCGAACCTGAGAAGACGATATCACTGACTTGATTGATTGAGGTGAGTTCCTCTGAACTATTTTATAAAACGGGATGTGATGTTCTGATAACTAGTAATAATTGTAGAATTGACTATCAATAGTATCTGTGATATGTGGCAATGCTTGATAGTATGCCTGAGGGCTGCTTGTATGATTCTGCTTTAGCCAGTGGATTTTGTATACATAGCCTGGTTATGTGAATTTATACTGTGCTTACTCTGTTCCTATCTGTTTGCCATGGTTGTATCTGCTTGATGCAATAGTCAATGATAACATGTTTTGAATTTTGAAGAATGCCATGTTTATGAACTCACAAGCTTTATGCTGAGTCCCAAATGTTTTGTATTTTATGGACACACATCCTAGGTGCCAATTGATTGCAGGGATTGAGGATTTCGAGCTAGTCTATAAGAAAATAAAGCTCTAGAATATTGTTGAAGATTTGGATCTCTAGTATAGTTAACTGATGTAATGGTATTACCTATTATAATAGATGTATTATACGCTTTTGATGTATAATTAAAGTTAGACTTCCGCTGTGTATTCTCTGATTACTATGTGTTCTGTATACCCGATGCGTAACGCTCCCCGAGGTAAGCCCTGGGAGGCGGGCGTTACAGTAGGAACCCTAATACAATCAATCAATCAATTTGGTATCAATGATATATCTACTGGTTTGGATAACCCACCCCACATGAATAGTCGAGTGGTGATTGTGCCGGAGGCAGATAGTCAATCTATGATGTATATATGCAAGTCTATTATATGCAAAATGTCAAGTCAAGGGGTTATATTGTGTCGGTTTATCTATATGCTCCGCTATTGCATTAGAAGTCTTAACATTACCTTGAGAATTGGATTATTTCTCAATCAAACAATCAATCTTTATGTATATCAAACTGTGATTACTCACCAACTAACTCGTTAGCTGACTTTATTTTCTCACATGATTTCAGGACATGCTGCATAGTTGGATTATCTGCAAGCTTACAATTAGGACTTTTGGACTTAGTTAAAAATGAATATCTTTTGTGACTTCAATTGTCGTATTTTCATATGTTAAACTCATGCTATCTTGTAATCTGATTTTAATATTATCTCCACTATTAGACGACCATGTGTTATGAACAATCAATCATCCCCTAGTCCGCTCCGATGATACCGCCTTCGGTCGGGGTGTGACAGATTGGTATCAGAGCCACTCCTATGCCGTTCGGGGTGTGGGACATACCTCACCAAGGATGGTGTCCAAACAGGGGGTGCTTGTGACACCCTACATATATCCCATATCGGCCGTGGACAGGAGAGATTCCTGGTTCATAAGGAATGTCTGGCCTCTAATATCAACAACGCGTTTTGGGCGTATTGACTGTGGATGAGAGGAGAACTCCACAGTTAAGCGTGCTCAGGTGGGAGCAATCCAGGGATGGGTGACCTCCCTGGGAAGTTTTCACCCGGGCAACCAAAAGTAAATCAGTGAGCTCCTTGTGGGCGAAGCGGACAATATTGTTGGTGTGAGAGGCCGGGTGTTACAGAATCTACATCAATCCCACATCGGCCGTGGACAGGAGAGATTCTTGGTTAATAAGGAATGTCTGGTCTCTAATATCATCAACGCGTTTTGGGCGTATTGGCTGTGGATGAGAGGAGAACTCCACAGTTAAGCGTGCTCAGGTGGCAGTAATCCAGGGATGGGTGACCTCCCTGGGAAGTTTTCACCCGGGCATCCAAAAGCAAATCCGTGAGCTCCTCGTGGGCAAAGCGGACAATATTGATGGTGTGAGAGGCCGGGTGTTACATCTACGATGGCAATGTTATGGTCGACGCTCATTTCCATCGCATTTGAAGATGTTTTAGACATGGTAATGAAGAACACCAAATCAAAATCAAAATTAAACATCTTATCTAACGTTAAAGAATCAAACCGAATGATTAAAAACACTTGAAAAGCCTTGAAATCGCCTCTCGGGAGCCTCTTGGAGCCTTGGGGACGAAAGGGGGCGACTATGGAGGTGTAGAATGGAAGATATCTTCAAAACCTAATTTTTTCGGCTTTTAAACGAGTTCAGCACCCGTGGCCACCGTAAGTCGTTTTTCCACCGTAAGTTACGGTGGAAGCCTTCTGCTGCACTTTTCCATCAGCCACCGTAAGTCATTTTTCCACCGTAAGTTACTGTGGACTGATTTTTCCAATTCTTGTTTTCTTCATATCTTTTTCGTTTGGACTCCGTTTTCGTTCCCGTTTGCGGCCACGTTCTCGTAATTGATTTCTCTATCATCTCATCTATCATGATCTTTGATTATCATCCATGTGCATTCTTCAAAACTCCTCAAATGATTGCGTTTAACCTACAAAACATCAAATCCTCGTAGTTAACTTGTTCAACACAATCTCTTACACTTGACCATACTAAATGCATTAAATTTAACCACTTAATCATGATAAACCTCATTCCAAACCCCTAGCATCACATACCCACACTTGTTTCTCGCTTGCCCTCAAGCGAGGTTGCTTTTAAGAATCAAGAATTCAAGTCAAACAAAATTAGGTGAGCACATAGACACACACATACCAAACTCGATTAAGGTTCAAGGTTATACCTAATTCCCAAGTTAGCAACTATGACTCGTTAACAACCACAAACCTCTAACCCGCTGGACTGCCTAACTAAGATTCTCAAACTCTAGGTGGTTCCCTTGCACATATCATACCCCTCACAATAAAACTCTCCACTCGGTGTAATTTCTGGCCCGACCAAAGATGTGCCGGTATTTATGAAGCACTCAAGCAATGATGAAAACTAGTGAGCATAGGCTTGTAAAACAATCAAATCTCCACTCACTAACACGAGATTGCACACCAATCATGAGGGCTTTTCAAAGGTTGTAATGTTAGGCTTAGGTTCGGGTAGGGATAATTTAGGGTATAAGTGACTAAAGTGATGAAAAACTTGAGTTAATTACTTTATTCAACGACTTCAAATCCTTTAACTACTCTTTACTTCAAAGCATAATTTTTTTTCTTGTCTAATACTTCCATCTTTCAACCTCACTATTTCAACATAGTTTTCTTTTCCTTCCATTTTTTTTCTTTTTTTTATTATTATTATTTTTTTTAATTTTTTTTTATAACTTAACAAAACACAAAGGGATTTACTAAGCTTAACTATCCCCAACTACCTCTTCGAACCATTATATCAAATCAAACTTAACACTACTACCACTAATTAACTCAAGTTCCATCACATGGGTAAACAGGTGAATAGGCTACACAAAAGACTAGTGGGTCAAGGAGTTTGGTGAAACAAATGAATGGGAAGAGGCTCAAAATTGGCTACTATGGACAAACGTTAAATAGATGGGTCCTATGGGGCTATCCTATGGTTAATCCTAATGCCTCAATCATTTTAATGGGAATCCCGGTTTCAAGCTTCAATATGCACGCGCTCCACAAGTTCTACCATTAGACTGCATCATTGCACACTCAAACAAGCAAAAATATCTAATAATATCAAATAATAGGCTTCTCACATATGGAAACAGTGGGATCGGGCTACTGACATGACATGTGCAAGTTTACTACACCCAAGGTTTGCCACCCCTAGCTAGGCATTCCCTTTCCAACTTCTATTAACCGACCGGGTTGAAACCTTTGGGCAATTAATCATGACCAAGAACCTTAACCAATGATTAGTATTTTTAGAGAAAAATGTTAAAAAAAAAATTCAAATTTTCAAATTTTGTCCAAATTTCCATTTCTCCAAAATATGTGTCTCCCTATGAATCCCCCATCCCCACACTTGGGATACATTGTCCCCAATGCATGGTTGTTTCAAATTCAACATGATTTCTTGTTATCTTTACCAACCCCAAACAATCCCCCCAGTGCAAAACAAAAATAGCAAATAAAGTCAAAGAAAGTACGCATGGACCTGATGACAGATGATCTGATAGTGCTTCAATCTTGTTACATGAAGATAATGGGTAAACTTGTTAACCACCTCATCAAATATGCTATTAAAATTCGATGTGCTTCCCCACACTTGCATGTTTGCATCGGCTTGAAGCTAAAACGCTAAAACAAAAACTAAAAAAAATTAATAACACTCACTTTCGTAGGAATCACGGTTGCATTTAGCATATGCAACAAGCCTTTTAAACCTCTCGATAGACCCGAGTGGATGAGTGAAGTCTCGTGAGGGTTTCTAGTGAACACGCCCACAAAGTTGCAAACAAAAAAATCATAAAAATAACTAAAAATTGCAAACATCTCAGGTTGCCTCCCAAGTAGCGCTAAGTTTTAGGTCTTCAGCCAGACCATACCTGTCACCACTCATGGTGGTCGAAAGTGGTGCTTGCCTTCTGAGAGTTCTATAATTGTTTGCTTTTATTGATCTAGCGGTTTCCTAACGTTATCCAAACATGGACCGAACATCGTTGTCTTAACTTGAGCATTTTTAGGATCAGGTGGATCACTAACTTTTTTCTTCCATTTTGGCTTCTCATGCTTTAATTCCATCTCCATCACTGGCTGTTTATTTTCTTTTGAATCTACAAACTCTGTCAAGTCCACCTGTTTATCCGTATCATACTTGCAACCATTATCAAAAGTTATGTGCTCGTTTACATGTGAGATGTAGGGAGGAACACACACGTTAGTCACATTTGTATCAAAATGTTTATCATTAACAAGATAAGTGATCGCCTTGGAAAACACATTAAAACATAACTTACGAGTTTCACATGTCATATCAATTGTTCCATCCTGACAGTTGATTTGAGCATTGGCAGTTGCCAAAAATGGTCGCCCTAAAATAACCTTTTGTTACTCGTTTGAATACACTGGTGCATAGTCAAGCATCATAAACTCCACCGAGTAGTAGAAATCTCCTAACTTGATGATCACATCTTTTACCATCCCCCTAGGACGTTTGCAGGTCAAGTCAGCTAACAACACGGTAGTGTCAATCTCCTGTAAAGGGCCGAACTCATATTGATCATATAGTGCACCAGGCAAGATACTAACACCTGCCCCATAATCCAAGAGCGCCCTTTTTATCTTAAACTTTCCTACTTTGATTGGAATGATGGGTTCTCCTGGGTCACTCTCTTCTACTCCATCGACTTCATTTTTCTTACCTGCAACTTGTTTTGATAAAAAAGTAAAGTCGTCAGTGAAAATTTTAGAATTGGGGAGGATACTAACCGAATTAATGTTGACATTTTTCATGTTCTTTGTGGCTGTCCCTTGATGTTGTGGATTCATTATCGTATCACTTGGTAGCTTCCCTGGGGCTTTCTTTAAAATTGCAACTTCCTCAGCCAACTGCCCCACTTGTTTTGATAAAGCTTCAACACTCTTGTCTCTAACCTCATTGGATTTCTTCATCTCCTTCCTGAACTCCAACAATTCCCTGTTTGTTGGCTCTGAATTTCCTCCTGATCCACTCTGATCCTGGTTATGCTGAGAATTCCTTTGACCACCCCTGTTGTAACTTCCTTGAGTGTATTGATTACCCTGACCCATTGACCTGTTCTGATATTGCTGATGTGAAGGACCTTGAAAATTTGGATTCAACTGGTTGTCTGGGTTACCATACCTCAAATTAGGGTGATTCTTCAAACCGGGATGATAAGTATTATTATTAGTGTTGTTACTGTATGGTCGCCTATCACCCTGTACATAATTCACCTCTTCCAACCCCTCATCAAACTCTGGACAATCTCTGGCAGTGTGTCCAGCTTCACCACATCCCTGACATATAGTAAAAGAACTTGTAGCCTTTACTGTAGCCTTACCTGATGATTGACCCAACCTGGAAGTCCTTCTATCCGAATCATCAACCACATTCCTTGATTTCCTCCGAGACTGAGCTTGCCTTTTTGAATGTATACTCATCCGTTCCAGTAGCTCCCAGTCATCATCCTCAGTATTAGTCATGAAGGTTCCTGCACTTGTTGAATTCACATCTCTCACATCTTCAGCAGATAACCCATCATAAAATGAAGAAATCAACTCCCATTGAGGAATGTCGTGATGTGGACAAGTTTTCAACAACTCCTTGAATCTGGTCCAAGCTTCATGGAATGGCTCATCTTGTTTCTGACTGAATGTACGAATGGCAGTTCTAGCTTCACTTGTCTTCTGTGGTGTATAGTATTCCTCTAGGAATGCCTGCTGCATTTGCTCCCAGGTGTAAATGCTGGCAGCAGGTAGGAAATGAAACCACTTCTTCGTATTTCCTTTCAATGTGAACTGAAATAACACTAACATCACTTCTTCGGGTGTAAAACCTTGCGCCCCAATAGTCTCACAAATGGCACTAAACTCGTTCAGATGCAAATAGGGTTCTTCCTTGGACAGTCCATGAAACTCAGGAAGAATGGCCAGACTATTGGACCTAATCTCAAATGACTTCCCTCTAATTTGTAGCCTGACTATGGGTGATGAAGCTCCAGCTATGGTAGGGTGAAAATGGCTATCAACCCCTTGTACATTGGCTTGGTAGGGTTGAAGCCCGGGGTTCCGATTTGCCCGAGGAAATCCTTGCCTTCTACCTTGAACTTGGCCCTGATTTTGCCTATATTGCCTTGGTTGTTCATTATGTCTGTATCGGCCTTGGTTGTTATTAGGTTCATTGTATTGCACATCCTCCTCAACATACTCATCTTCATTCCCATCACTTCGTCCATCTATGTCATCATCCCAAGTATGGATGCTCAATCTGTCAAATCTATCCTCTTCGGCCTCGATCCTATTAACCCCCTTTGATGTCTCATATTCTGTCTTGGGAGTCCATGTTGATAGGGGTTTTGCCTTGGTTGAGGATAAGGATTTTGTCTTTGAGGTGGTAGGTTGTGGGCAATTGGGTTTTGTGCTTGTGGCTGCAAATTTGGGTAGGGTAATGGGTCATTTGGTTGGTTTGGTGGAGGTTAATCAATTGGTGGATTTGGCGGTTGGTCATTGGGTGGATTTTGGTTAAGTGGTGGTGGTGGTGGGTTGTGTTCCATCTTGCACTCTTTGACTGCTCTTGATGATTGAGTTTTTGCACGGGATTGTGCTCGATTTCTTCAAGCGGTCTTTTCAACTTCAGGATCAAAAATTAACGGGGACTTGTTCCTTGCGTACCGGGTATGCATGCATGGAGCTGTCACCTGCACACACAAGCACACCTAGCGTAACAAAGAAGAGAAAGTAAATAAAACAAGCTAAACAAGTAAAGACTTAAACTTGACACTTTGCGCACTAATTCCCCGGCAACGGCGCCATTTTGATGTCGGTTTGTCAAGCCTAATCAAAAACAATTTATAAGGTTCCAAACTCACCTAAGATAGCTAGGGTAAGTCGGGTCGATCCACAGAGAATATGTGGAAATTTTGTAGTTTAAATCTAAAAGTTTGTAGCTTGATTACAAAAACTTAGTAAAAATGACTAATCGAGAAAAGTAACGAACTTTATGATTAATTGAGTTGCAAACAATAATGTAAATAAGTAATCTTCTCCGGATTCAGGTTTACTACTTAGATTTGCTTTGAGTGTTCATAAAAGTCATATAAGCTTAACGGGTCAATTTGGGTAAAAACAATAGATTGAATAAGACTGTTGTTAAAGAACTACTCGAATCATATCCTATGTTTGTGATACTCAATCCCATCCAACATCAACGTTTCCAGATGAAAAGAAATCTAAAACAATCAAAGTGGAACAAGTGAATTGAAAGCAACACACATATTTTAGAGTTTTCAACCAACAAATAATGTACTTGGCTTAAACTACCGTGTTCAAACATTAACTCAACCACAAATTGTCAAGAACAAATCATAGTAGTAAACCTTACTACCCAAAGAAGATTACTAGGAGATTAGCTAGACATGGTAATGAAGAACACCAAATCAAAATCAAAATTAAACATCTTATCTAACGTTAAAGAATCAAACCGAATGATTAAAAACACTTGAAAAGCCTTGAAATCGCCTCTCGGGAGCCTCTTGGAGCCTTGGGGACGAAAGGGGGCGACTATGGAGGTGTAGAATGGAAGATATCTTCAAAACCTAATTTTTTCGGCTTTTAAACGAGTTCAACACGCGTGGCCACCGTAAGTCGTTTTTCCACCGTAAGTTACGGTGGAAGCCTTCTGCTACACTTTTCCATCAGCCACCGTAAGTCATTTTTCCACCGTAAGTTACCGTGGACTGATTTTTCCAATTCATGTTTTCTTCATATCTTTTTCGTTTGGACTCCGTTTTCGTTCCCGTTTACGGCCACGTTCTCGTAATTGATTTCTCTATCATCTCATCTATCATGATCTTTGATTATCATCCATGTGCATTCTTCAAAACTCCTCAAATGATTGCATTTAACCTACAAAACATCAAATCCTCGTAGTTAACTTGTTCAACACAATCTCTTACACTTGACCATAATAAATGCATTAAATTTAACCACTTAATCATGATAAACCTCATTCCAAACCCCTAGCATCAGAAGGCCGAACAATGCTGAGAAAACAGAATAGGCCCACCGTAAGTTACGGTGGGCAGGGGCTTTACGGCGGCCGAGAGAGAAAAAAAATTAATAAAATTGACAAACACCTCTTTTCATCAGATTACACTCCATTTTTCCCTATTTTCTCTCATCTTTCTCATATTTTCTCTCAAGAACACTCTCCCAAACCCAAACCCTAACTTTTGCAATTCTCCACCAAATCACGTGTTTCCTTGGTCTATATTGCGTAACTTTTCAAGAGCAACAAGAATTCAAGGTTAGTTTCTTCATATTTAAACTCGTTTGGCGTAGATCGGGAAGTGGGTTGCGAGCCCTAAGTGAGGTTGTGAGCAATTTTCACTTTCGGGTTAAGTTTCATCCTAGTAAAGTGCAATCTTACATCTTTAAGCTTCAAAGGTATGTTTTTATCACCACATTGATATGGAAGTGATGAATTTGTGTTTTGAGTATGATTCTTGTGAATATATGGTTACTAGTTGGGGGATTGTGAATTGATGCTGAATGAGTCGATATTTGTCTTAGCATGTTGTTGATTACAAGTTAGGGATTACTTTAGTGGTGGTGATTACATATGAAATGGTTCATGAGTTGGTAGTTATGAATGACATGGGTTCTTGTTGTTGAGAAGTTATCATAATGAAACAATTAGGTAGCATGCTATGTTGAATTCAAGGATTACACTAACAACCACCACTAAGAGATTGCAAGAATCAATAACAGTGTGTTGTTTGTGTGTGCAGATGGGAAGAAAAGGGAAGGAACCAGCTGGCCCATCTAAGAGGGCAAAGATATCGATTATCCCGGCACCAATCTGGGAGGAGGCAATGCCCCAAAGACGGGAGGACGAAGTAATGGAGGATGTTCCAACTTGGAGAGGAGGTCCGTGAAGCAAAATGCCATCAAGATTCCAAGCGTATCTATGGTATGAGAAAATGAAAGGAATACGTGATAGAAGGGATGCTTATTTGGTTGAAAGAGAAGTGCCAAAAGAGTTGTTTGCTCACCATGGAATACATGAGCGGTTTGAAAGGTTAGGATGGGGAGCGGTGTTAAAGTGTTATGATGGAGAAGAAGACAAACTGTTTGCACCATACATTGACGAATGGATGAGCTCTCTTAAATTGGAAGGGGCTTCTAACAAGAGAACGATGAAATTGGTAGGGGAATGTAAGAGAATTAAGGTGACCATGTCCATGGCCACATTAAAAAGGATAGCATCATTCGACTCTCTACCTTTGATAGAATATGAGTTTCCATCCGAGGATATAATCTGGAACAAGCCCGATAAGGGGCCACTTTGGGACGATATGAAGGATACACTATTTAAGCCTGGAATGGGGAGCACTTTCAAAAGAATTCATCTTAAAAAAGAGCTGAGGCTGTTGCAATCTATTCTTATGCAAAATGTGATGCCTCGGAGGGGTGATAAAGATTCCGTGCGATTCTGTGACATACCCATTCTGTACTCATTAATGACTGGAAGAACTAAGGTTTCATTTTGCTACCTTGCAATGATGAACATTTGGCTAGCACGAGAAACGAAAGGAAAGCAGATTGTTCCTCACTGTCGGTTAATTCAAGCGTTGATGAAACAGTTCAAGGTAATGACTCATTCTGAATACTCGCTCCCACATGAGTATATTGTTAAAGATATGGAGCCGTTTAACCTAACCTTGATGGAGAGAATGGGATGGTTTTGGAGCATAAATGATAGGTATGCTCAGTGGAAACATAGAGTGGGTGATGTATGGAAAGTGAAGAGGTTGGATGCAAGACCGTCCGAATCAGGGGAAGATAGTGAGCCGGAGGATGTTAGTGAAGAGGATACGGGTAGGCATGAGGATTTGAATAACACTATGTTGGATGCTGATAACAGACCACCTTATGCTACGCCAGACGGGATGTGGTTGCGGGTACAACAATGTCGACCTGATGGTTTTGACACATGGCCAAATTACAACCAAAACAGCTGGGATTTGCAACAACATGTCAGGTTGCAGGCGGATGATGATGCAAGGGCGGTGATAGAAAATCAAAATCGGTGGAACAGGATTAATCTAGTGCATCAGGAGGTTCAAGTTAACAATATCTAGGAATCCCAACAACAGCTTGGCCATCATGAGGCTTATCACAATGGACAACCATTCATTTCCGCACCGCCGCGAGTTGATTGCTCCACACTCCCACCATATGAAGGAGGTAAGCAGCTGCCAAGACCCAAGTGGCATTATTCGGATTGGATTGACCCGATCCAATTTCAACAACAGATGATAGAAATGCAGTAACAACAACGGGGTGAGGGTAGCAGTAGTGGTGGTGGAGCGTCTGCAGATGCATTCTCATTTGGGTAATGGTTTGAGGAACTCACGGATCTTTTGGATAGAGGCAGAACCGGTATTACGGGGGCAATCGCTGATCGTGATTGTTTCGATCGATCAGGTCCACTTGCTCTATGTTAAACCATTTAATTATGTGATGCGGGTTGGTGTCAAGGACAATAGAACAATATGGGGGTGGCTGGTGTTTGATGTCTGAACTCTTTATGTTATGTCTTAGGAAATAAGTAGCTTGTTTATGTTCATGTTTGTCTTGCATTGTGAGTCGAGTCAAAGAGCCTTGATAACGTAGATGGGAAAGTCTAAAGGAGATTGAAAGGTTGAATTTTCTTGAAAACCCCATACATTGGGGACAATGTATCCCAAGTGTGGGGATGGGGGATTCATAGGTAGATACATATTTTGGAGAAATGGAAATTTGGACAAAATTTGAAAATTTGAAAATTTTTAACGTTTTTATCTAAAAATATTAATCATTGGTTAAGGTTCTTGGTCAGGGTTAATTCCCCAAAGGTTTCAACCCGGTCGGTTAATGGAAGTTGGAAAGGGAATGCCTAGCTAGGGGTGGCAAACCTTGGGTGTAGTAAACTTGCACATGTCATGTCGGTAGCCTAATTCCACTGTTTCCATATGTGAGAAGCCTATTATTTGATATTATTAGATATATTTGCTTGTTTAAGTGTGCAATGATGCAGTCTAATGGTAGAACTTGTGGAGTGCGTGCATATTGAAGCTTGAAACCGGGATTCCCATTAAAATGATTGAGGCATTAGGATTAACCCTAGGATATCCCCATAGGACCCACCTATTTAACATTTAACCGTAGTAGCCAATTTTGAGCCTTCTCCCATTCATTTGTTTCCCTAAACTTCTTAACCCACTAGCCTTTTGTATAGCCTATTCACTTATTGACCCATGTGATGGAACTTGAGTTAATTAATGGTAGTAGTATTAAGTTCGATTTGATATAATGGTTCAAAGAGGTAGTTGGGGATAGTTAAGCTTAGTAAACCCCTTTGTGTTTTGTTAAGTTTTAAAAATATGAAAAAAAGAGAAAAAAAATGGAAAGAAAAGAAAATTATGTCAAAATAGTGAATTGAAAAATGAAATTATTAGACATGACAAGAAAAAAAAATTTGTGCTTTGGAATAAAGTGTAGTTAAAGGGTTTGAAGTCGTTGACTAAAGTAGTTAACTCAAGTTTTTCATCACTTTAGTCACTTATACCCTAAATTATCCCTACCCGAACCTAAGCCTAACATTACAACCTTTGAAAAGCCCTCATGATTGGTGTGCAATCTCGTGTTAGTGAGTGGAGATTTGATTGTTTTACAAGCCTATGCTCACTAGTTTTCATCATTGCTTGAGTGCTTCATAAATACCGGCACATCTTTGATCGGGCCAGAAATTACACCGAGTGGAGAGTTTTATTGTGAGGGGTATGATATGTGCAAGAGAACCACCTAGAGTTTGAGAATCTTAGTTAGGCAGTCCAGCGGGTTAGAGGTTTGTGGTTGTTAACGGGTCATAGTTGCTAACTTGGGAATTAGGTATGCCCTTGAACCTTAATCGAGTTTGGTATGTGTGTGTCTATGTGCTCACCTAATTTTTGTTTGACTTGAATTCTTGATTCTTAAAAGCAACCTCGCTTGAGGGCAAGCGAAAAACAAGTGTGGGGATGTGATGCTAGGGGTTTGGAATGAGGTTTATCATGATTAAGTGGTTAAATTAATGCATTTAGTATGATCAAGTGTAAGAGATTGTGTTGAACAAGTAACTACGAGGATTTGATGTTTTGTAGGTTAAACGCAATCATTTGAGGAGTTTTGAAGAATGCACATGGATGATAATCAAAGATCATGATAGATGAGATGATAGAGAATTCAATTACGAGAACGTGGCCGCAAACGGGAACGAAAACGGAGTCCAAACGAAAAAGATATGAAGAAAACAAGAATTGGAAAAATCAGTCCACAGTAACTTACGGTGGAAAAATGACTTACGGTGGCTGATGGAAATGTGCAGCAGAAGGCTTCCACCGTAACTTACGGTGGAAAAACGACTTACGGTGGCCACGCGTGCTGAACTCGTTTAAAAGCCGAAAAAATTAGGTTTTTGAGATATCTTCCATTCTACACTTCCATAGTCGCCCCCTTTCGTCACCAAGGCTCCAAGAGGCTCCCGAGAGGCGATTTCAAGGCTTTTCAAGTGTTTTTAACCATTCGGTTTGATTCCTTAACGTTAGATATGATGTTTAATTTGATTTTGATTTGGTGTTCTTCATTACCATGTCTAGCTAATCTCCTAGTAATCTTCTTTGGGTAGTAAGGTTTACTACTATGATTTGTTCTTGATGATTTGTGGTTGAGTTAATGTTTGAACACGGTAGTTTAAGCCGAGTACATTATTTGTTGGTTGAAAACTCTAAAATATGTGTGTTGCTTTCAATTCACTTGTTCCACTTTGATTGTTTTAGATTTCTTTTCATCTGGAAACGTTGATGTTGGATGGGATTGAGTATCACAAACATAGGATATAATTCGAGTAGTTCTTTAACAACAGTCTTATTCAATCTATTGTTTTTACCCAAATTGACCCGTTAAGCTTATATGACTTTTATGAACACTCAAAGCAAATCTAAGTAGTAAACCTGAATCCGGAGAAGATTACCTTTTCATATTATTGTTTACAACTCAATTAATCATAAATTTCGTCACTTTTCTCGATTAGTCATTTTTATTAAGTTTTTGTAATCAAGCTATATACTTTTAGATTTAAACTACAAAACTTTTCACATATTCCCTGTGGACCGACCCGACTTATCCTAGCTATCTTAGGTGAGTTTGGAACCTTATAAATTGTTTTTGATTAGGCTTGACAATCCGACATCATTTGGCAGATCCGACTCAAGTGCTGCCATTGGAGGACGTGCAAATAGACGAGAAATTAAACTTTACTGAAAAACCAATAAAGATTCTTGATTCTAAAGAATGAAAATTAAGAAAGAAAATAATTCCACTAGTATTGGTCCAGTGGCAAGGTCAGAAAAGACCCGAGAAGACTTGGGAATTAGCAGAAGAAATGAAAGTCAAATATCCTCAACTGTTCGAGTGACCTTCGAATTTCGGGGACGAAATTCTTTTAAGGGGAGGAGAATGTAACAACCCGAGCGTTTGGGTCATATGAACTCCGCATTTCATAAATTGTCAAACGAGTAAGTAATGAGTAAATTGTCTATTTAAAGTTTGAAGTTTTTAGATGAAATTTTTATGTTACAAGAGACCGTTTGAATATAATAATAATATATTATTCGAACCTGCTCCGTTTTTACGAAACTTAGGTTGACTCGTAAAGAAAAATAAGCTCGTTACAATGACATATTTGAAATTTTATAATACGCTGTATATTAAAAGTTATAAGAGAAAAAACGAGTTAAGCAGCTGAATTAATTATAATAATATAATAATATATAATAAAATAATAATAAAACTTCACACAATTGCAATTGAGAATTGCAATGAATCAGGCGCATGCAATGAATCAGACGCATGAAATAAATTAGGCGTATGAACTTTCAGTTTTACTATCCCACATCGCTGCTTAAATTAATTTGAGCAGCTTACTATTTCTATAAATAGAAGCCTTAAGGTTGAATTTAAAACATAAGTTTCTTTGGAAACGCTCTAATATAAAGAGAATCCCGAGTTCTCAATACCCCGTTGGGTGTTGCTAGTAGTCGTTTTGGTACTCGAGTAGGAGCGCGACTAGGAGCGCGAGTAGGGGATACTCTACATCAAATTGCCGTAGATAGTTTTCAGGTACGCCCTTGTTTAAGTTTATGTTTAATTATTATTATAGTCATTATTATTATTATTATCATTATAGGTATTTGTATTAATATAGTTATTATTAATATTATTATTATCATCTTTATAATTATTATTATTATTATAGTTATTATTTTATTGTTATAGTTAGTATTATTATTATTTGTTATTTTTAGCGTCGTAGTTGTTATATTTATTATTATTAGACTTTAAGGTTAACATTAGGGAAGATATTGGGTAACCCTGAGGGTTGGCTCGGGTATGATGAAAACGCCCGAGTTATGCCAACTAGTAAGGCTTGTACCAAAGGGTTGGCATAGGATAAAAGAAAGTGCCCAAATAAAACCAACAAATAGGAAAAGATAACGAATCAACCCTAAAGTTGTTACTAGCTAGAATATAGCTTAAGTAATGTTATTTTGCTTATAGGATAATACCTGATAGCAGCGAACCTGAGAAGACGATATCACTGACTTGATTGATTGAGGTGAGTTCCTCTGAACTATTTTATAAAACGGGATGTGATGTTCTGATAACTAGTAATAATTGTAGAATGACTATCAATAGTATCTGTGATATGTGGCAATGCTTGATAGGATGCTTGAGGGCTGTTTGTATGATTCTGCTTTAGCCAGTGGATTTTGTATACATAGCCTGGTTATGTGAATTTATACTGTGCTTACTCTGTACCTATCTGTTTGCCATGGTTGTATCTGCTTGATGCAATAGTCAATGATAACATGTTTTGAATTTTGAAGAATGCCATGTTTATGAACTCACAAGCTTTATGCTGAGTCCCAAATGTTTTGTATTTTATGGGCACACATCCTAGGTGCCAAGTGATTGCAGGGATTGAGGATTTCGAGCTAGTCTATAAGAAAATAAAGCTCTAGAATATTGTTGAAGATTTGGATCTCTAGTATAGTTAACTGATGTAATGGTATTACCTATTATAATAGAAGTATTATACGCTTTTGATGTATAATTAAAGTTAGACTTCCGCTGTGTATTCTCTGATTACTATGTGTTCTGTATACCCGATGCGTAACGCTCCCCGAGGTAAGCCCTGGGAGGCGGGCGTTACAGTAGGAACCCTAATACAATCAATCAATCAATTTTGGTATCAATGATAGATCTACTGGTTTGGATAACCCACCCCACATGAATAGTCGAGTGGTGATTGTGCCGGAGGCAGATAGTCAATCTATGGTGTATATATGCAAGTCTATTATATGCAAAATGTCAAGTCAAGGGGTTTATATTGTGTCGGTTTATCTATATGCTCCGCTATTGCATTAGAAGTCTTAACATTACCTTGAGAATTGGATTATTTCTCAATCAAACAATCAATCTTTATGTATATCAAACTGTGATTACTCACCAGCTAACTCGTTAGCTGACTTTATTTTCTCACATGATTTCAGGACATGCTGCATAGTTGGATTATCTGCAAGCTTACAATTAGGACTTTTGGACTTAGTTAAAAATGAATATCTTTTGTGACTTCAATTGTTGTATTTTCATATGTTAAACTCATGCTATCTTGTAATCTGATTTTAATATTATCTCCACTATTAGACGACCATGTGTTATGAACAATCAATCATCCCCTAGTCCGCTCCGATGATACCGCCTTCGGTCGGGGTGTGACAGATTGGTATCAGAGCCACTCCTATGCCGTTCGGGGTGTGGGACATACCTCACCAAGGATGGTGTCCAAACAGGGGGTGCTTGTGACACCCTACATATATCCCATATCGGCCGTGGACAGGAGAGATTCCTGGTTCATAAGGAATGTCTGGCCTCTAATATCAACAACGCGTTTTGGGCGTATTGACTGTGGATGAGAGGAGAACTCCACAGTTAAGCGTGCTCAGGTGGGAGCAATCCAGGGATGGGTGACCTCCCTGGGAAGTTTTCACCGGGCAACCAAAAGTAAATCAGTGAGCTCCTTGTGGGCGAAGCGGACAATATTGTTGGTGTGAGAGGCCGGGTGTTACAGAATCTACATCAATCCCACATCGGCCGTGGACAGGAGAGATTCTTGTTTAATAAGGAATGTCTGGTCTCTAATATCATCAACGCGTTTTAGGCGTATTGGCTGTGGATGAGAGGAGAACTCCACAGTTAAGCATGCTCAGGTGGCAGTAATCCAGGGATGGGTGACCTCCCTGGGAAGTTTTCACCCGGGCATCCAAAAGCAAATCCGTGAGCTCCTCGTGGGCAAAGCGAACAATATGATGGTGTGAGAGGCCGGGTGTTACATCTACGATGGCAATGTTGTGGTCGACGCTCATTTCCATCGCATTTGAAGATGTTTTAGTTAAATAAAAGTTGTAATCAGGATTATATCAAATTTTGACATTATATGTAGATGATGTAATTCTAACTATCATTATAGTATTAATCAAGTTATGTGTTTTATGTGTTAATATGTTTGTAATTTGATTTCTTATAATCAAATGCGTTCTGAACAAACAAGTCACACTCAAATCGCTTCACGCTTCCGTCGGGATGTGATAACAATTGACGGGAGTTTCCTTGCAAAACATGATGTATGTATAACAATGTTTGCACATTACTAACTATTAAGAGCATTCACAACCCATTTCTTAAAAATATGTGAATGGAAGTTCTTAAATTATATGAAATGATTTTAAGTGGTTGTAAGTGAAAGAGCGAAAAAATGTTACTGTTATCTGTAAATTTAACGATTCACTGTTCAACCCCTATAAATTTTTTTATATTTTTAAAAGTGGTTGTGTGTGAAATAGAGAGAAAATACAATGAAAAAGTTATATATTATTTAGTTGAAAAGAAAGAGGAGAATTAATGATTTTTAGTGTAATTATAAGGATCAAAATGAAGAATGAGATGCGATCAAGTGCTCTAAGATATATCCCTCAATCACTATCCATCATATTACATGTATTCATTACAAGAAACCGACAATGCGTCGATGACGCTTATAATGACGTCATTAGATGTCGCTAAAATAAAACTATAGCGACAAAATGTGATGTGGCTATTGCAATTGACTAGTGGCAATCCCAACTTTTAATTTTATTACCAATAACAATCATATTCTAAAAAAAGTTAACTCCGCTTATTATGATAATGAGACATGTGACGTGATATTATATGACAATGACGTGATATTATATGACAATGACTTAGACTTTTCAATTAGTTTTTATAACAAATTAATTTTAAAAGTTATTCAACAATGTGGTGTATGTTTTTGTCTCTAATGTATTCAAAAGATTGTGTCTTTCCAATCAATTTTGTTTCATCAATAATAATAAAAATAGCATTAATAATAATAATAATAATAATAATAATAACAAAAATAATGATAATAATAATAATAATAAATAATAATAATGATAATGATAATAATGATAATAGTAATAATAATAATAATATTAATAATAATAATAATAATAATAACATTAATAATAATAATAATAATAATAATAATAATAATAATAATAATAATAATAATAATAACAATAATAAAGTCCAAGGGTGATTCTTGTAATTTATCAAACTTTAAAAGACATTTTGTACATAAAATGTCAAAAGTGAAACCGCAGGGACATTTGTGTAAATATTTAAAACAAACTGCTTTCTCTCTCCCCGCAAATCCGGTGACCGTCCGGCGAAGCTCCGGCGGTCCTCCGGAGAGTTCAAACACCCAAATTCACGCGGTTTTAACTTGAATTAAAGGTCCCGACACCCTCGCGACCAAGATTCGAACCCTATGCGTTTAATCATTGAATAATTCGGATCCAAAGCTCACCACCTCGAATCCACTTTATTCCCGACCATTCAACGGTCGGTTAACCCACTCAAACATTAAAAATGATCAAATTAAATACGCACACACAATCGTTTAATCATTTATAACCTCCCATCGAGTTTAATTTGATCTGAAACACTCGAAATCACTCCACAGATCATCATCTTCATTGTCGACCTGCAACTTGGTCGAAGACCACCTTTGGGACTTCAAAACCTCAAATTGATTGAGGGCTATAGTTCGTGATGGTGATCCAAAGCTTCCCACAAGAGGAATTTGATTATCATCATCGATTTCTCCCCGAGCCAATTCCTTCTCTGTCGCGAGTTGTTCTTCGAAGTAGGTATCTCCAATCGAACATCAAATGGGTAATTGTTTACATATACATGTTCGCTTAAACATGGGGAACAAAAGCCCTATGTTTATTGCTGTAATCATCATCGAATTCAAGTTCAATTGAATCCAATTCGTTTTAGGGTTCTTAGTGATTTGGGGATTAACTTGAAATTGTATTTTTAAGAATTAAAAACCATCTCCTATCGCGGCTATATGCCTTGGACTACTGGTATGTGTGTGGAATATGGAATGGAGGTCTCGGGTTCGACCCCGGGCACCCCCTTATTTTTTTAAATAGACTTTTTAAGCTTTAAAAAAATTATAAAAAATTTCTAAAAATTATAAAAATTAATTTTATAAACTCTGATTTTTTTTAAAGTTACCCAACAAATTTTTGTAAAATTATTTCTTTGAAACACTTAATTTTATATAAAATATCAAATAACAAATATTATAGTAAGTTTATTTTTACAAAAATAAACTTTAAATAGTCAAAATCACTACGTTATTATTAGTCATTACGTATTCTTTCATTATGACAATTATAAAAATTTAATTTACATTTTATAAATTTAATCATTTTATAAGAATTTAATTTCTTATAAATTATTATAAAATGGATTAATTAAGTTTTCTTTTATTGTATAAAATATATACGATTTTAAAAACTAATCATATTTATAAAAACCTCAAAATCCTAAAACCCTAGTTCACGTCTAAATGTCAAACTTAATATTGAACTTAAACCTGTAAATATATATATTCTTAGGTACCTTGTGAGGGATTTTGTTGGAACGATTATTCAAAATCTTATTAATCGGCATTCATATACTTAATTACCATATGAGTATTTCTATACCCCTTTTTCATATTTTCACACTTTGGGGTGAAACATGTTACTTATTAACCATTACACTTGTAAACACGTTTGATTCTTGTAAACTTATGACAATTTGCTTGTGTGTTGTGATTAGTTGAATCTTGTAGCTACCATGTAATGTCGAATACATGTACAATCATTAACTATTGCTAGCCTGGCGACGTCATAGATCTATGGGCCTGACAAGCCTGCTTGGTTGATCCAAGTACACTTAGCTAATCGTATATACTTGTAAACGTTTGAGACTTGTAAAACTTTGTCAAGGTTTGATTGTGCATTCTGTCTTACATCCCTAATTACCTTGTTCTCTAATTTACAACATGAATTGCCATCTTTTATATACTTAAGTATTCAAAACTATAGAATGCTCACCAACAATATGTTGACCTTTTATTTTTAACATGTTTCAGGCAATAGCGTTATGTGGCTGTGAACAATCGTAACTCTCACACTTCGATGATTCCACCGTCAAGGTTGGGGTGTGACAGATTGGTATCAGAGCCAGTAACTATAGGGATTTATGTTATTAGAAATGGTGACCTAGACTATAGGTTATGCATGAACCTTATAAAATAATGTTTATATTCTTGTAAATATATACATTGTTCGCATAATGCTATGCCTTTTTTGTGCAACTTGATGCCTTAGCATAGGAATGCTTTATGTATGCTTAAAACTTAGTTACCTGTCTTTCTAAACTTAACTTTGACTTTTTGACTCTCCCCGACAAATGAACTTCCTAAACCTATTCTCAACGACATGTGGAATTATATAAACTTTGGTTGATCCTGAACCCACGATGAGGTTCAATTCCTTAGACTCTATGTCTAATTTATGAAAATCTCATCAAAGTCTGTGCCCCACCACTGAATACATGCAATACTGGAAGAGTAAGATACCTGTATCTCGAGGTGTTCTGTCTAGGCAAGGTATTCGTATAAATCCAAATCAGCCGATGGATCTGTCTACCTTACCTGGGAACCCTTGGGATGAGTATCTGCTTATAAGTACGCATGTTTTCAACAAAGTTGTGGTTGACATAATACTTTGATTAGTCAATGTACTTGCTTTGATTTACGAATCAAACGATTACACTCGGAACATCTCATTGTTATTATGCCAAATTCCCGATTGTTGTTTTCATGTGGTATAACTTCTATTATCCAATTCTCATAAAATATCTTAATGACATTCCAGAATGTCTTCTCGTCAAATCCGTTCATGGTCTAGAAACTCTGGCTGTAAGATTTCTACTCTTGTAGCCCGGGAGGTTACTGCAGTCATATCAACTCTCCTAACTCATCTGAATCAAGGTTTTGATTTCATAAACCAAAGAAATTTGTGTGGCACATAAACACCTGTATTCTGGATTTTCTGGCAAAAGGCCTTTGGGCTAAGGCAAGCATATTGTATAAATCTCATTGTGAGACCAGTTATGCTTACCTGGGGATTTCTGGGATGAGTGATAAACTATGGTCGACACACAAGTCTCTAAGGCAAATGGGTCAAATTACCTTGACGTGTCAACGATTCCAAATGGTAATACGTTACCAAATGGAACCATCCTTTTTGTATTTAAAAATCCTTAAATCCTTGAACTGGTTTATCACCAAAGTTTAATATCTTCTCATTCTTAACCTACATAATGTTCCTGTTAATATTGAACTCATCCTATATTTCAACTCTTACGCTCAACGTATAACGTGTAACGGTATTGAACTCAGCGTTTCATGTAACTATTTCTATACCTTGATCAACGTGAACATGGATCTTAATATACGCAAAGATATTGGGAATCTAAACCAAATAGTCTTTAAAACTTTAAATCGTTACTTATGGTTTTCAAATTTTCTAAGGGTGTGTCCCATGACTAAAGACATTCAATGCTGTAAAGTGAAATTCTTATATCTTTGGATACTTTGTCTAAGCAAAGTTTAAATAGTGATTTGATTCGATCATTGAATCCGTTTACTTGACTCGAAACCCTTGAGATGAGAGATCACTTATAAGTACGCATATCTTCAACAAGGTTATGGTTGACCTCATATCCTAAGAAGTCCATGTATTTCCTTTCGATCGAATGTTCACATCTCATTGTGGTGTTGAATAATTCCTGTCCTTGATTTCGTCTTCCCGATTTAAACCATCTAAGATTTGAACACCACAACAAATTCTATTATCTCGAACTTTGATCTTGAGCTTGTAAACATGATTTTTCTCTTTTGTTACATTGTTGTAATTTGAAATTTCTTGAATTTCTAAATTGATATTCTTTTCTTTTCGCTGTTTTGACAAACTTCGTACCGATTGCACCGCGGGAGATGCAAGAGTTTGTAAGTCAACCTATGACTAAGAACACACGTATCTTCTAAATAGTTTTTAACTCATCAAAACAGGGGTGATTCCCTTACTTTGGTGATGATTCTTCATCTGTTTTGATAAATGGTTTCCAATCATGCGTTTTATGAAAGTTCATCCTCTGGATCAAGGTGATTTCCTTATCGTGAGGATTGACTTCAATTATTTTCATTAGAACTTGCATTTCATAAACGACATGATCTCACTAAAATAGGATTGAAACCCGTACTTTGGTGACAAATATCAAAACTCGATTGTTTTCTTATGATAATGAAGCTCAAGGCGTGAATTCCATACCTTGATGATAATTACATTTTCATGGATGATTTCAAATGGAACGACCTCATCAAAGTAGGAGTGAATTCTGGATTTTTATGAGTAAGTTCATCCTGTTATATTTTGTCTTTGTAAAACTTCATCGTTAAGATAGGAGTGATTTTCCCTATCTTAATGGTGAGTACCTCGTCTTATTTCTGTGAATCCTCAACAATTGGTTGGGATCAAACTGGTTGATTGGTAAGTTAGTGGACATACCTTGGGAATACACCATCAAGTTAGGAGTGAAAACCACACCTTAATGACTATTCTCATTTCTTGATCTTCAACTTACCAAGGTTGTAATCAAGTGACGAGAAACATGTAGTAACTTGAAGGGTGAATCAATGTTGGTGATTCGACCTATCAAGCCAAAGCATAATCTCTGAACTTGAAGGAAGACCCGATCGCTCTAGATTAATTTTGATTCCAAGCTTGGAACATGTAAATTCTTAAAATCGATTTCTTCCCCTTTATCTTCATGTTTTGACTCGATCTAGCTACATTGAACCATTTATTCCTTACTTATCAACTTTCATTTTGAGATATCATCAAACCCATAAGTTTAGTCTTCCTAAACAATCCCTTGTCAAGTAAAGATATTAACAAATACCTTTCTTATTGTTTGTATCACTTCTTGAATCGATTTTGAATCCTTAACCTTGGAATTATTTATCTTGAATTCGAACAACAAGACTCGTTATTATCCTCATTACAATATGGATATAATGATTCATAAAATTTCATAATCTGTAATCATGGGTTTGGCATCAAAGAAAAGACATAACATGGCATGTGTCCAAGTGTCTTACCTTTACATATGACAAAACCTAATCTCCATGTTCCCATGAATCTCCTGTTTAACTTTTCATCCACTAGATGCCTCTTATGTTAAATGTCATGATGATAATTGGTGCATTATAGACCGATTGGCTAAAAATTTAATTTGACCCATTATCTCACAACGTCGAGAAATTGACCTGTATCTGTTCCAAATATTCGTATACCGTGGTATGGCGTTTTGAACGATTGATTCATGTTTCTGTTTTCAATAATATTCTTAACCATCGTTGTGAACTTATTCTAAGATCTTCGCATAACGTATTATTCTTAGACCAATGGTTGGTCAAAGGAGAAATACATATTCACAATATATGTGCTAAGGTCGTTTCATATGATGACGTTTGGGATTCTTAAATTCCGACGGTTAACTTTGCTTACCCTTGTTGGTCTTTTATTGATTTCTAGAGATCACCTTACCATGAAATTATATTCTGGAAGTTATGATTTATAAGTCTAATATACGATGGTAACTTGGCATCGCTTTCCAACATTTCATCTCAAAACGTCTCACATTTCACTGATAGGGTTCAAATTAGCATGCATTATGCCAAGAATCTTATAAGATTCCATCAAGTGAAGTGTTTCATCTGTAATTAAACGTCAATCACTGTTAGTTTGAACACTTATCTTTCATTTTAACTCTTTTGCTCATTTAAGTTCATTCTTAATTTCGAAACGAAATTCTTTAAAGTAGGGGAGACGGTAACATCTTGTATTAACGATCATTCGTAATCCACGTGAAAGCTTATAATGTTAACTAGAAGCCACACACTTTAGGCTCTCTTTTTATCTCTAATGGCTCTGCCATTGCACATAAAGCAAACACTAAAGCGGTCAGCTTAATCGATGATGAATATTCTTCTTTTGATACCCTATCAAAACCCGAAAGTTCATCAAAGTGAACCTCAGAAAATGAAAACACAAACTGCACCAAGAAAGATAAAAGAGAATCACTATGATCTATCTGTGGCTTCATGCTCATCTTCTGATTCACCTAGGAACGGGAGGACCAACTGAAATCCAAGCGTCCTCATCATTCCGTCTCAGCCTCCTCGTGGACAAATTTCGGGACGAAATTTCCTAAAGTAGGGGAAACTGTAACATCTCGTATTTCGGTGTTTAATCTTTTATATAATAATAATAATAATAATAATAATAATAATAATAATAATAATAATAATAATAATAATGATAATAATAATAATAATAAATAATAATAATAATAATGATAATAATGATAATAGTAATAATAACAATATTAATATTAATAATAATAATAAAAATAACATTAATAATAATAATAATAATAATAATAATAAAGTCCAGGGGTGATTCTTGTAATTTATCAAACTTTAAAAGACATTTTGTACATAAAATGTCAAAAATGAAACCGCAGGGACCATTTGTGTAAATATTTAAAACAAACTGCTTTCTCTCTCCCCGCAAATCCGGTGACCGTCCGGCGAAGCTCCGGCGAGTTCAAACACCCAAATTCACGCGGTTTTAACTCGAATTAAAGGTCCCAACACCCTCGCGACCAAGATTCAAACCCTATGCGTTTAATCATTGAATAATTCGGATCCAAAGCTCACCACCTCGAATCCACTTTATTCCCGACCGTTCAACGGTAGGTTAACCCACTCAAACATTAAAAATGATCAAATTAAATACGCACACACAATCGTTTAATCATTTATAACCTCCCATCGAGTTTAATTTGATCTGAAACACTCGAAATCACTCCACCGATCATCATCTTCATTGTCGACCTGCAACTTGGTCGAAGACCACCTTTGGGACTTCAAAACCTCAAATTGATTGAGGGCTATAGTTCGTGATGGTGATCCAAAGCTTCCCACAAGAGGAATTTGATTATCATCATCGATTTCTCCCCGAGCCAATTCCTTCTCTGTCGCGAGTTGTTCTTCGAAGTGGGTACCTCCAATCGAACATCAAATGGGTAATTGTTTACATATACATGTTCGCTTAAACATGGGGAACAAAAGCCCTATGTTTATTGTTGTAATCATCATCGAATTCAAGTTCAATTGAATCCAATTTGTTTTAGGGTTCTTAGTGATTTGGGGATTCACTTGAAATTGTATTTTTAAGAATTAAAAACCGTCTCCTATCGCGGCTATATGCCTTGGACTACTGGTATGTGTGTGGAAGTATGGAATGGAGGTCCCGGGTTCGACCCCGGGCACCCCCTTATTTTTTTAAATAGACTTTTTAAGCTTTAAAAAAAATTATAAAAAATTTCTAAAAATTATAAAAATTAATTTTATAAACTCTGATTTTTTTTAAAGTTACCCAACAAATTTTTGTAAAATTATTTCTTTGAAACACTTAATTTTTATATAAAATATCAAATAACAAATATTATAGTAAGTTTATTTTTACAAAAATAAACTTTAAATAGTCAAAATCACTACGTTATTATTAGTCATTACGTATTCTTTCATTATAACAATTATAAAAATTTAATTTACATTTTATAAATTTAATCATTTTATAAGAATTTAATTTCTTATAAATTATTATAAAATGGATTAATTAAGTTTTCTTTTATTGTATAAAATATATACGATTTTAAAAACTAATCATATTTATAAAAACCTCAAAATCCTAAAACCCTAGTTCACATCTAAATATCAAACTTAATATTGAACTTAAACCTGTAAATATATATATTCTTAGGTACCTTGTGAGGGATTTTGTTGAAACGATTATTCATAATCTTATTAATCGACATTCATATACTTAATTACCATGTGAGTATTTCTATACCCCTTTTTCATATTTTCACACTTTGGGGTGAAACATGTTACTTATTAACCATTACACTTGTAAACACGTTTGATTCTTGTAAACTTATGGTAATTTGCTTGTGTGTTGTGATTAGTTGAATCTTGTAGCTACCATGTAATGTCGAATACATGTACAATCATTAACTATTGCTAGCCTGGCGACGTCATAGATCTATGGGCCTGACAAGCCTGCTTGGTTGATCCAAGTATACTTAGCTAATCGTATATACTTGTAAACGTTTGAGACTTGTAAAACTTTGTCAAGGTTTGATTGTGCATTCTGTCTTACATCCCTAGTTACCTTGTTCTCTAATTTACAACATGAATTGCCATCTTTTATATATTTAAGTATTCAAAACTATAGAATGCTCACCAACAATATGTTGACCTTTTATTTTTAACATGTTTCAGGCAATAGCGTTATGTGGCTGTGAACAATCGTAACTCTCACACTTCGACGATTCCGCCGTCAAGGTTGGGGTGTGACAAGTTATTCAACAATGTGGTGTATGTTTTTGTCTCTAATGTATTCAAAAGATTGTGTCTTTCTAATCAATTTTGTTTCATCAATTTCGTTCATATTGTCTTTTGTGATCTATAATTAGGGTTGTTCACGAGCCGAGCTGAACCAAGCGAACCTTGCTCGTGTTTGGCTCGTTTCAAAACCGAACCGAGCCGATCGGCTCGTTTACAACCGAGTGGAAAATCGAATGAGCAGTTTTTCGAGCCTTAAATTTTCGAGCGAGCGTCGAGCGAGCACAAACGAGCGGCGAACAATATATACAACCCAACTATCTTGTGTGTCATACGATTTATACTGCAGCGAATAATGTTTAATGACCTAAAAATCAACCACATTTTATTACATAATATATTCATGGATGACAATACGTTGTGGCTGATGATGAAGCTAAGGTTGTAGCCGATAAGGCCGAGAGCATATTGCAGATATCGATGACGGTGAGAGCATGGGATGATCGAAAAAATATCTCTTAACAGTTTAGGATTTCAGTTTTATGTTTAATGTTGAATTCTTTATTAGGTTCATTGATCAAGTATACATAAATATAATTATGTATTTGCATACAATGGGTCAAATCTAGTAGAGTACTACGTATAAACTATATACACATATTAATTCGATTCGAACCTAGTAGAGCGGAGCTTTGCTCGTGCTTGGCTCGTTTACAAAACCGATCCGAGCCGATCAGCTCGTTTACAACGCAAAATTTTGAACGAATATTTTTCGAGCAAATTCCGAACGAACGTCGAGCGAGCGTCGAATGGTTTAAACAGCCCTATCTATAATTGTTCCTTTTTTACGGTTCAAACACAATTTTCTTATGATTTTGCGTTTAAAAAGTATTGTTTGTTTTCACGATTCATCACACATCACATCACTACAATAAATGGTTAACTGTATGCTAGACTAGAATTGTTATTGATAAAAAGTGAAGGTTGTGAGTGTCACCAACCAAATTGTTTTGAGATTATTTTCTAATATTAATAGTTTAATTATTAAAAAAATTAATTTTGTATACGAGGGCAACATTACGAGCATTTAAACAATAAATGAACTATTATGTGGGAAAACTTGTTCCTCATCGGTTTCTTTGACGGAGTAGTTTTTGACCTGAATTTACAAAGTGGGATTTTGTCAGGATTATTCATTAAATTATTTGTCGTTAAATTGTCTGAAAATGACTATGGCAGGTAAAAAAGTTGCAACGTTAACGGTTATTTGGGGAAGACGTACAAACCGCATAGAGAGAACACTTGTGATTTTTTTAATATATTAATATTTGAAAAGCTAGCCATATAACGATCAACTTTACATAACCAATCTAATGTGGTCGGTGATTTTAATGGTTAAAATCCTGCTCGTGATGATTAATGATTATGATCGGATTGAATAAATTTATTTCTTGAAAAGCTACGGTTGTAAAGACTATTAGTTTCATTAAGGATAAATTACATAAATTATTATCATATATAATGAGCTTTCAAACTAAACATTTAAGTTTAATTTCTAAGTGTAAATTTAATGGACTTTCAAAACTATTTTTATATTCGTTCTAGTACTAGCTAGTATCATATATAATAACATAAAATCATACTTTTAATTTATCTATTAATCTGCTAACTTACTATCACAAAACAATCTTTTTGAATAACATTTGTCATTGTTAAACTACTTTTAAAGAATATAAGGACTAGTTATTTGTACCTAGTTAATTTTTTTTTAGTTTCAAAGTTTAATTTTTTTTGTAGTTTCAAAGTTTAATTTTTTTTCCCAATTTAACAGATCCATTCATGACAATTGATCATGAGTTGGTCTTTAGAAAATGGTCTTCCAGTGACAGATAAAATTATGATAATGACCAAAGAAATATTGATTACTATATATAAACTGGAACCTATTGTAAGTTCACCACCTTGATATATAAGTTTGGGAGTTTATTAAATTATTTCAATTTAGGTAATTAAATCTAATTACAATTATTTGTAATTCGCCTTTTCATTAAAGCAAAAAGGCACCACGAAAAGTAGTTAAAAGCAAGCGGTTATAAAGAGTGTTATCAAGAACGTTAACTAGCATTTTATGAAAGGTTTTATCCCCTTGTAAATCCTTTTAGCAAACTGCTTGTTGTGCTCACATCATTAAGCACACCCAGTAAAAACGGCTGCCTCAAACCAAATAGTCAGATGGCTTGATCAATTTATATTAAGATGAATACATTCAAACACAAGAGTCCCACAAGATGCTAAAGATATAAGAGCATTCAGTTTTGAGTTTCTATAATTATCCTTATCTTTAAAATATAAGAAAAAAAAATTCACCACATCTCATTCAATAAATTTTTTTATTCATAAATTATAATAACTGTGTATATGGACTGTATAGTAAATTATTATATTTACTAACTAACTATTTATTTTTTATAATTTTTTTAAGTGGAAGAGAGAGAAAGGTTAGTAAAAATTAAATAAAGTGTATTATTTAATTGAATAAATATAAAGATAAAGAATAAGATGTGAAAGGTTTTTAAAAAATAAAAGAAATAAAAGGATAAAGATGATTTTTAAATAAATTATAAGGATAAAATAAGAAATTATACCGTGAATGCTCTAAGAGAAAGTTTAAACTTATTTATACTCTATTTCTAGCTACATCTTTTAATTAAACTATAGTTTGAGATAAAATCAAAACCTTCACTTCAAAAGACATAATTAAGCCTCTACAATATGAGTTCGGGAAAGTTTTTAACTATTAACTTAGGGTTCTAAACAACTATGGTCTTTAATGCTGATCATTCATTTTCATTCTTTATTTTAATACAAGCAGAAAAAGCCTATATTCATGGGTGGGAATGCATGAAAAGTTGAAATGAGAGGCTTATAGCATCCCACATCCATTTATCAATGCCACTTGCTTTTTTCCTAATTAATTCTATAATTATCCCATTAGCATCACCAAATATCAGAGGCTTAATGTGGGAGGGTTAAGGGAGAAAGTTGGCAAGCTTAAAGGTATAATCAATGCATCTTGCTTTTTTCCTAATTAATTCTATAATCTATTAAAATCATGATAAAAACATAGATCTAAGCATGAAGATATGCTTAGATGTCATCTAGAGATAATTAGATTGATAAAATTTGCATATTGAATATTTTAATAAATTTGCATGTGAAGGCCTTCATTTTTAGGGTTTGTTCGTATTGTCAACAATGTTTGTTTTAAATACTTTTTATTCTATATGACTTGATGTTTTGAAGGCAGGTATGCATACTTGATAGAGTTTTATAAAGACTGATAGTTTCGAATGTTAAAGTTCGCATATTGATAAAGTAGAATAGGGTTTTATGAGATTTAAGTATGAAGATTTATGCAAGACCAAGATATATGTTAAACATTAAAAAGATGGCTATTTGATATGCTATAATAACAATAAATCGATGTTAAAGCTGTTCAAATAATCGAACAGCAGGTACTAGTGTTCCTAGACCCACCGCTACTGCTAAAGCCCTTGTATCTCCGCTTTGTTGCTCCACATCTAACCAATACCCTCGTATCTGACTATATCTCTGTCTCACAGAACACTTGAACAAATTTTTATAATAGTTTTCCCTGTAACTTAAATTGTACCTCAATGGAACCTCCACATGTGACCATGACCTCTATAAGTAGTTATAACCCTTGGTGTACTATCTTCGTAACCAGCCCCCCTAAAATAGATCCATCTATTTTTTAGTCAAATGAACAACATAGCAATGCTGAAGAAACCCGATTAATGAACATATTCGACCCTCTCGAACAAACCATTCAAATTTATGAAAAACCTGATTAGATTGCATGCATGCGGTGATGAAGGTGATGAATATCGATGAATGGAAGAAGGATTATGGTTGGGACTTGAGAGGACCGAAAGAGTAGGTGGAAGAAAGGGTTAAAAGGGTCTTATTGACCTTTTAGTACTTCAGACATTCCAATTCATTAGCAAACTTACTGTAACATCTCAACTCGGTAAGGCTGACGTGTCACTATTACAGATATCAAATCAAAAACCAAATCCATGATATTAAAGAGACGGTCAGAAGAAATAACTTCAAACAAACCAAATAATCCGAAAGAACCTAATTAAGATGTTTAATACATCAATTAAAATAAAAGATAATCTTGGTCTTCAATCCACTCTTCACTGGTTTCCCGGATTACCCTGATTACCTACAGTAAAATAAGAAAACACCACAAAAGAAAATACGGGTGAGCCAAAAGTTGCTCAGTGACGGAAAGAACAATAGTAGTGATTCGAAGCATAAAATACTGATATCTGATACTGAACTGATCATATGGTATTGAAACGGAAATCTGATTCTAAACATATAATACTGATACTGAACTGAACATGTAATACTGAAACTGAACTGATCTACACGACGAGCACACATAAATAAAATAAGTCGTGTAATATAAGAAGTACCCAGAGCCAAAACTGAACTGATAAGCACATAGCTAGCTAGACTATGCACCAATGAGATGGTGTGTGGGCGTACACACATGATTCCATCCCCCGAAACTGAATTGATCTGAACTGAACTAGGATCGATCCATCCGCCTCCCAAATAATTATGGCCAAAGTACTACTTGAGTACTAACGTGTTAACGAAGACGTCGTGAACTATTTATAAACACTCTCACGAAAGGTGTCATGTCATTGACGCCACAATAACATGTCAGACAAGCTCGGGTAACAGAGTGCTAAATCAAATGGTAGTACAGCTACCAACATATGACATATCAATAAAATTATTTATGGGAACATGCAATAATGAGCACAAATTTATAAAATATATATTGCATGCTATAAGTCTCTATAAGTAAAACTAATAAATCGAACGAGTCAGAGCATAACTAAATAGATAATGATAGACGACTAGTAAAATGCCGAATGCCAAACAAGTCATATCAACGGAAACGAAGACGACATACTAAAGGTATCAAATATCCGTTCTACAAAGTAACGGAAGAATAAAATTTATATTATAATAAAAAGGACCAAGAATCCGTACCTTAGCTAAACGCAAAAGCAAAGCAATACAAACAGATCAGGTCGTCCTCAACAAGTATGGTGACCTATAATTTAAGTATAGTTCAAATTAAACTTGTATAATTTACTTTACTCTCTGATTCGTAAGTTTAGTTGTTTATTTCCCCGGCGACGATAAGGTTAAAATTTCTTAACCAATAACATTTACCAAGATATAGTCATTTGCGTAGTATAACCAATAATAAATTAATAATTTAAATTATTATTTAGAGTTCATTTTTATAAAAATAACTATTTATAACATTTATAAATAATATTTTATAAAAATTATTAAGGTGTTTTTAATAAATTAATTTATAGAAAATTAATTGGGTACTTTTAAAATAAACAAAGTTTATAAAAGTTGTTTTTATAATTTTTAATAATTTTTATATAATTTTTGAAAGGTCAAAAAGGCATTAAAAAAATAATTGGTGGTGCCCAGGGTCGAACCCGGGACCTCAAAGTTAGGAAGCAAGCACTGAACCGGTGAACCAAGGCATACAGCCACGATATGATTCAGCTTTAAAATCTTAAAACAAGTCTTAAACAAATCCCCAATTTCCCCAAGGACCCTAGTTTCAATTTGGATCAAATTGAAGTTCAATTCGTTATTGTAAATGCTTAAATTCATAGGGCTTTCATTCATCAACCAAAATCGAGTATGTATATAGGGTTAATTACCTGATTCGATGTAATTTCAATGAAGAACGAGTACAAGAACGGATCGCGATCTGTATCACTGGTTCGATGCCCAAATCACGATGATAATCAAATTCGTTGTACTGGCAGTTTCTAATGATAGTAAGGATGAATAGCCCTCTGTTAATTTCGAGTTTTGAATCCTGGATTGTAGTTTTCGAATGGTTGCAGGTTCGCAAGAAGAGGGGAATTGATGGTGGTGTGTGTTGTGTTAAAGATGAAATTGTGAGTTGTAATCGATTAGGAATAGGTATATGATTGTTTAAGTGTGATTAATTAAATTATAATTAGTGTTTGAGTGGATTAGAATAGGTATGTTAAAGTGGGTTCGGTTTAGTGGTCCACTACCTATAATCCGCCTGATTTTGCTCCAATTATTTCGTATATTATTGTTCGAATCTGTCCCACGAACGTTTTGGTGCTTTGTGGGGTTTGAAAACCGAGTTTTTATGATGGTTTGAGGGTCGCCGGAGCCGCGGACTTTGGCCGGAAACAGTGGCCGGAAAAACCAGCCGGAAGTGCGGGGGTGGGGAGAGAGAAAGAGGTTTCAGATTATCAAATTTACACAAATGGTCCCTGTGGTTTATGTTTCTTTTATTTTATGCACAAACTTATTAATTTAAGTTTTCAAAATGACAAAATAACCCCCTGAACTTATTAAATCCAAGTTTTTTTTAATATTTCAAAGTTTAATAAACTTTTATTTTTATTATTATTATTATTATTATTATTATTATTATTATTATTATTATTATTATTATTGTTATTATTATTGTTATTATTATTGTTAATATTATTGTTAATATTATTGTTGTTATTATTGTTGTTATTATTGTTGTTATTATTGTTGTTATTATTGTTGTTATTATTGTTGTTATTATTGTTGTTATTATTGTTGTTATTATTGTTGTTATTATTGTTGTTATTATTGTTGTTATTATTGTTGTTATTATTGTTAATATTATTGTTGTTATTATTGTTGTTATTATTGTTGTTATTATTGTTGTTATTATTGTTGTTATTATTGTTGTTATTATTGTTGTTATTATTGTTGTTATTATTGTTGTTATTATTGTTGTTATTATTGTTGTTATTATTGTTGTTATTATTGTTGTTATTATTGTTGTTATTATTGTTGTTATTATTGTTGTTATTATTGTTGTTATTATTGTTGTTATTATTGTTGTTATTATTGTTGTTATTATTGTTGTTATTATTGTTGTTATTATTGTTGTTATTATTGTTGTTATTATTGTTGTTATTATTGTTGTTATTATTGTTGTTATTATTGTTGTTATTATTGTTGTTATTATTGTTGTTATTATTGTTGTTATTATTGTTGTTATTATTGTTGTTATTATTGTTGTTATTATTGTTGTTATTATTGTTGTTATTATTGTTGTTATTATTGTTGTTATTATTGTTGTTATTATTGTTGTTATTATTGTTGTTATTATTGTTGTTATTATTGTTGTTATTATTGTTGTTATTATTGTTGTTATTATTGTTGTTATTATTGTTGTTATTATTGTTGTTATTATTGTTGTTATTATTGTTGTTATTATTGTTGTTATTATTGTTGTTATTATTGTTGTTATTATTGTTGTTATTATTGTTGTTATTATTGTTGTTATTATTGTTGTTATTATTGTTGTTATTATTGTTGTTATTATTGTTGTTATTATTGTTGTTATTATTGTTGTTATTATTGTTGTTATTGTTGTTATTATTGTTGTTATTATTGTTGTTATTATTGTTGTTATTATTGTTGTTATTATTGTTGTTATTATTGTTGTTATTATTGTTGTTATTATTGTTGTTATTATTGTTGTTATTATTGTTGTTATTATTGTTGTTATTATTGTTGTTATTATTGTTGTTATTATTGTTGTTATTATTGTTGTTATTATTGTTGTTATTATTGTTGTTATTATTGTTGTTATTATTGTTGTTATTATTGTTGTTATTATTGTTGTTATTATTGTTGTATTATTGTTGTTATTATTGTTGTTATTATTGTTGTTATTATTGTTGTTATTATTGTGTTATTATTGTTGTTATTATTGTTGTTATTATTGTTGTTATTATTGTTGTTATTATTGTTGTTATTATTGTTGTTATTATTGTTGTTATTATTGTTGTTATTATTGTTGTTATTATTGTTGTTATTATTGTTGTTATTATTGTTGTTATTATTGTTGTTATTATTGTTGTTATTATTGTTGTTATTATTGTTGTTATTATTGTTGTTATTATTGTTGTTATTATTGTTGTTATTATTGTTGTTATTATTGTTGTTATTATTGTTGTTATTATTGTTGTTATTATTGTTGTTATTATTGTTGTTATTATTGTTGTTATTATTGTTGTTATTATTGTTGTTATTATTGTTGTTATTATTGTTGTTATTATTGTTGTTATTATTGTTGTTATTATTGTTGTTATTATTGTTGTTATTATTGTTGTTATTATTGTTGTTATTATTGTTGTTATTATTGTTGTTATTATTGTTGTTATTATTGTTGTTATTATTGTTGTTATTATTGTTGTTATTATTGTTGTTATTATTGTTGTTATTATTGTTGTTATTATTGTTGTTATTATTGTTGTTATTATTGTTGTTATTATTGTTGTTATTATTGTTATTATTATTATGGGTATTATGCTTACTAAGCAAATACCAACTAAATTATTCATGGAATTAATTCTGGTTTCCTATTCCTTTCAATTCTATTATTTTTGTTGCATTCTAATTTCTTTAAAAATATTATGTGAATCAAACATCTAGCTAAGTATCCAAACCAAATTTAACTCTTAAATAAAATCAATTAATGCATGTCCATCTAGTTTAGGATGTAAGTCGGTTCATATTATAACATTCACTATCAAATATTTTATGTCAAAAGAGACCCCATGTTGTATCATAAGACAATTATATTATCATTTTCTTTTTGGTTGTAACCGGTGATCATTTGTATAATCATGTGAAGACAAACCATTGAAAACCATATTATATGTTAACTTATATTGCAAAAGAGGCTGGAATTACCTTTTCCTTGGCCAATCACCCGTGGATTAATTGGAGTACGTACAAGCACTTTTTGTAAAGCCAAATTTGCTAGTTTTCTCATTTGGTTTTTGGATATGGCGTCGAGCTGTTCTCAGATCTTAGTTTCTACTTTCTATTATGCGTGGCCACTTACACATATCTTGTAACTTTTAAGTTTAACATAAAATTTCAAATTATTATTGGTTGGTTATGTGGGGAATTTAAACATATAAGTTGCTACCAATAGATTCCATTACCGACGAATGGCAATGAGGTGAGTTTGAGACGAGCTAGAATTTCATATCTAATTGTAAAATCGGGTTTTATACCTGGCTCAGTTGTCATATAACTACCCATCAGGCATCGGATATACTTGTGGGTATCATTTATACTCGTTAATTTTGTTAAAATTTCCGTTAGGGTTTCCGAGTACGTGTCTTACTATGTAAATTTCATATAACTTTATTATAAAAAAAAACTCAAAATATAAGAATTGAAGTAAATTAGTAGATTATTTTATTACCCAAGGGAGAAAGGAAACGAAAAAAAATAAAAATACTAATTTCTTACGCGTATGATTTGAGTATATGGGTATGCATGTCTCATGTAATTCCAAACCCGAATGTAAATTCATGTCTCATGCCCGGCTCTTATCCGTTGGTTATTGAATACACCGTATGTATCAGGTATACTCGTTAGTTTTTTAAAATTGTCCGTTGGAATTTCCTAATACTTTTATTACTAATTTTTGTATAGTTTTATTATCCATGAAAACTATAATTATAAAAATAAAAAATAGTGAATTAGTAGATTATTTTATTACCTAAGTACAAATTAAGGGAAATATGATTCAGATATAAACAGGTATGCATATTTCGGGTAATTATATCGATATCATGTAATACAATACTCATCTCATAACCAGAAAATTCTTTAAAGCTAGTATCATACATTGTCGCATACCTATATACCCATCTTATTACCTATCCTAAATGTTGTGGGTCTTAGGTTTGCCTTCGGTTCAAATTTGTTTGCTATCATTATTCTTAGAACTTGCTTTGATGAATTTCTTATGAGTTTAATCTAGAAATAGTTGTTACGATTTATTATATTGATACGAGCTCTTTTATTTGTACATTGTTAGTATTGTTGTTACTGTTGATATAGATTTAGTGCATTTTGGAAGTTATTACGTTTATTATTTATAATTGAACATGTTAGTTATTCATGTTATAGTTGTTATGTTGTTGAATTTTGTTAAAAAATTTAATATGTTTATTGTGTTGTTTAATACAGGAAATGATTTAAAATGAGAAAATGAATTAAAATGAGGGTAAGAGGTTAGATAGTGAGATGTGTAAACGTATAAAATTTTAGTAAGGATTTCTCACATACTTGGATTTTAATCTAAAGAAGCAATTATCACATTTAGACTAACTACACACAGTATGTAAGTGTACATATCCCATAGTGGTGTAGCTTAAATTAAAATTTGAGTATCAATCTGTGAAAGCAATGGCTCCTCATACAGTCATACTAAATCCATATCACTATCTTACCGTTAAATTAAGTTTGGATTTTTTAATAGAAATAGACTAAAATGATTAGCAAGTTGAACTAACAAAGAAAGAAAATAAAGACTTAGATACACAATCAATTAGAGATACCACTTGGACTTTAACTATACTTAGATAGCAATAACGACTAGCACAAACTCAAAGTGAAACTATTTTTAACACATGATAAGTGAAACTAGCCTAAACCCCCGTCAAGTTTATCTAGACATATAACTATTTAGAAAGCTAGAAAGATAACCATCTAAAGTTATGCCATAAGGAACTAATAATACAATAATGTCAATATTAAAGATGAGCTAAACCCCATTAAGGTTATCTAATTCCATAATTTTTTGTAAGGTTAACATGATAAACACATGGCAACCACCTTAATTTGCATAAAATAGACAAACCTATAATTACTCTTCAACTCATGAACGTGAAACCACGATTACAAAATCAATTTATAACCAATAACAAGATAGATTCATGATATACACCATGATTTTCTCGAACATAAGTATAAGGA
Organism: Flaveria linearis; assembly: GCA_024085815.1. Taxonomy (NCBI): domain Eukaryota; kingdom Viridiplantae; phylum Streptophyta; class Magnoliopsida; order Asterales; family Asteraceae; genus Flaveria; species Flaveria linearis. The sequence goes on from CM044012.1 coordinate 57,468,849, forward strand.
TGCATATTTGTCTTATTTTACTAAACCCTCAACCTTCATTCATCATTTATAATTAAATATCACAAAATTATACACAAAAGATACGATCCTATGCATAAATCTTAAAAGAACATGAAGTTTAATAATATAATATATTTACAACATCCACAAGGTTGAACATTTCATCAATTCATAACAAATGCACATAATCATTGAAGAATAATCAAGTTTCATCATGACATCAACATAAACAACACAAAGAATTATGTACAAGTTATTAAATAAAGCTAAGTTTCATTTAATCCAAGTGATAATAAGAGTTTAGTTCGTAAGGCTTATAAAAATACACTCAAACTCAAGAACATGAAAGAACTCATAGGAGATCTAAAGAAATTCAAACCAATTTTGAGTGAAATTGAGTTGAGTGATGTTAGATCCTCCTTAAACGCGTGAAATCTTTTATCTTTGACTTTAAATCTTTCAAAAACTCTTGAGAAATACTCAAAATCATTTAGGGGTTTGAGGAAGGCTCGGGTTTAAAAGAATATGAAATTTTTGTCGAAAATGGGGTGTATTGAGGTTATAAACTTGTTTCTAGTCCGAATATGACCATATCAGAATCAATATAATCATAGTGAGTTTTAGAAATGAGCTGCTTGATGGTTAATAACTGAAACGGGTATATTCAGCTTTGATATAATTATATCAGAAGTATTTTTCCTCTTAAACTTCTTTAAATTTAGAGTTTTATTCATAAAATACCAAGTCTCCTCCAACAACTATCAAACTCAAATAGAACACAAATAATTGTCCAAATAAATGAACTTTATAATAAAAATGACTTAATAATCAGTCGATGAGATTAACATATCAGATAGTGATTCAATTAACTTATTCGGTTGATGAGATTAATCTTATGAAACTTGTTTAGATGAAATACATGGGCATATTTGGGGTGTCGGTGAGTTGAGAGAAATACAACATCCGATCGTCGAGTACATATCGCATTCCCTGGATCATAACAATTACGGGAAGTGACCGGCTTGTCACGTGCACTAGTCAAAGATAGTATTTGTATAGTTCCTTAGTACCAAAACTATGTAGCAAATGGTAAGAAGGGTGTCGAATCACAGGGAGTATGTGGTTTGTGTTTAGACTTGAATTGGACTAACGAGTCAATTATGAAGCTTGCTATTTTGTTTATAAGAGCTTTGATATGTTTACTTGAAATGGTGTTGAGACTTTGTCCAACACAAAGGAATGAGCAAAACAAAAAGATTGCTTAAAAATGATTAGTAAAACTTGAACAACTTAGAACAATGGTTAACAAAACAAAGTTTAATAACAAGGTTCACCCCCGGTTGATATCATAAGGTTATGGTTCTACCAATCCAACTAACTTGCATCAAAGGTATGATTTATGCTAACGAGTTCATCATTGCAAGGTTTAGGTGTCAAGAATCGTCAACTTTAACACGGACAATAATACACTTCATTACACAAGAACATTTAAACTCTACATCTATATAGCACACATGACCAACTCTATTTCTCAAAGACAAATTTCATACTCATTCATTCAATTTGGGAATTCAAGTTAAGCTCAAAGTACTAGCATAAATGTTTCAAGCAATCAAATACAAAATACAAGGATGCAATCTAGTTTTCAAATGTTAACAAACCATAGTCTTACAATATGCGAACCGGGGGAAAACCCAAAGAAGACTAGCCTCTCATGTTGATTAAGGCTTGGAATCCAGGTGATGATCTTGTATGCAACTCCATAGGACTTTGATTTTGCTTGACCTTGATGATGGATGAAAAGCCCCAATTGTAGAATTTTTATTGTTCTAGGGCTCCATGGATGATTGTTGGTAATGAAGATGATTGTGGTTGTTGTCAGATGAGTCTCTTGGAGGGAAAATGAAGCAAGTGGATCATAGGATGATGTAGGGTGATGGTTCTTGATGATTTCCCTCGCCATTCTCTGCAATTTCAGTTGCAAGTTGAAAATTCCCGTCCAAACAAGTCAAATGAAAGAAGTGGGTGTTTAAAAATCTGACAGGGCGTCGGCGACGGCGAAACAGCGCGTCGGCGACGCAGAGAAGGCGTCGGTGACGGCCTAACTCGGCGTCGCCGACGTGGTTTCTAAATGCAGTATTTGTTTTTTTTTGTCTGTTTCGCGTATCCGACTGTTCCGGCTCCATTCCGACATCCCATATGATCCCCGGAGTGTACTCTTAATTGTTCTGGCCCTGACAAACACAAACCACAACAAAATAGATCATTTGAACTCGAAGTTATGCTATAAATATGCCATTTTGTGCTTTTAAACCCGAGCTTTTACCCGCGCATCAGGAAGAAATGAAAGAACAACTTCAACAATAAGGCCAACAACATACAACTCCAACAACAATTAGTAATGAACATATGCATAAAATGCAGAAAGACTTTTAAAGACAACTCGAACAAATGTGACGTGAGTTTTAACAAAAAGTGATTAGTTGTTTTAGTTTCACGTGTATGTCATGATATTTTTAACAATTTTTTAAAAACTAAATTTTTTGATTTGAATGATATTTTTAAAATTTTGTTTGATTGGTGTACATGTGACAACTCGAAGTTTTCAGGTTAACGTTGACATTACTAAATAAAATGTCAAGAAATGTAAATAATATTCGTTGTTATTATTATTATTATTATTATTATTATTATTATTATTATTATTATTATTATTATTATTATTGTTATTATTACTATCATGAATATTACTATGATTAGTTATTTTTAACTTAACCTAAAACTAACTAAAAGCAACTAAACTAAATGAATCTATATGTAAATTAGGTGATCTTAGAGGGACTAGAAGTGGTAAATGGGAAACTAAAACTCACCCTAAACAACTAACTCTCCACCACTTTCGTGACTTTCCCCAAAACCTATAACTCTACCCTCTCCCTCTCTCGGATCACCATAGCAATCGTCCCCTCCACAACCCTAATCAAGCGACGAAAAAGTGTTGCAACCTTGATCTTGCAGCCGTGTTATAACAGTCGTGTGCCTCGTGAACCAGTACCGGTCAATCATCAAGCGAAACTCCTCTCGGCAGCCCCTCCACGATCGTTAACCTCCGGCGACGCTCACCGTAACCTAGTACCGTCCGGCAAGAAAGATAATCTTCCCTTCGAGTTCCATAACCGTTACGGTATGTTACGTTTCTCCCTATCGTGATTCGTTGCGGTGTGTTGCGGTTCCATCTCGATTACGGTTATTGGCAAGGGCTTCGGTTGGATCCCGGGTTAGTGTTCTTGCTTGCGCAGATCGAATGTATGTGTGTATGTAACATGCGTTTGTATATATATATGTGTGTGTGTGTACATGCAAGTGCAAGTGTATGTGTGTGTGTTGTGTGTGTGTTATGGTGGGAGCAGCCGCATGGGGGCACATGGCAGGGGGGTTGGGCGCATGAATATGTAATGTGTGTGTGTGATGTGTGTGTTATGAGTGTGTTTGTTGTGTGCGTGTGTTTTGGGGCAGCCGCATGGGGAACATGGTAGTAGGTTTTGGTAATGGATTTGAAAATCATGTGTTGTTATGCTTACATGTTTGCATGCATGTATATAGTTTTGTGTGTGTGGCAGGCACTGGTATGGATGCCAAATGTGTGTATATCAGGTGTACACATGGATATCCATGTTATGCATAGGTGTGTATGTTTTAATGGAGGGTGGTCATGGTAGAATTCATGTGGGCGTATGGGTAGGGTACTTGGGTTGGTTAGTGGACTCATGAATGGAATTGATATGGGGTAGGCGCATGGGTGTTGGAATGCATGTTAAAATTTTGTGTGTGTGTGTGTGTTGACCCGAGGAGAATTGGTGGATAATGCATAAGCATGCATTAGGTAGGTGGTGGTTACAAATATTTTTGTGTGCGTATATGTATAGTTTATATATATTGGGTGTGTAGTATATATATATTATGTGTGTGCAAGCATTGCATATATATAATCTGGGCGGGTAATTGATAACCGTAACCGAACCGTGAACGCGAAACATACAATCTATTATTAATATTTAATATTTACTATTAATTATATATTAAACGTACATCCAGGTTGTTCGGGAACTTGATCGCTCGTGTTTACGTTAATTGCTTTTGTTATGCATTTAAGGTGAGTTCTCAGCCCCACTTTTAAATACTTTCTTGGGGTGAAAGAAACGTGGGAAACAAATTCATTTTCATTGATCAGTATTACTGTAATATCACTTGTTTACTAGTGTGATACCACTTAAGTCCTCATTCTTGAACCGTTAATGTATGTAGTATAGCGAGGTAATTTTGAATAGATCTACTGGGTTTGACAAACCCTACCCGGGCTAGTCGCGCTAGCACAACGTTCGTCAAACGGGTGTTTAATTGACCTAATTTCTGTAGTTGTGACCTGGTATACACTGCCGAGGCGTTCATTTACATTGTCAGCTTCGGTTGCGAACTTCATACACTTAGTAACTGGTTAAGTAGACTAGCTATCTACTGATATTACTTTGTTTACTGTATCGGTTTACTTTATGTTCTGTTTATCAAAACCAATGAATTCACCAACCTTGTGTTGACACTTTAGCATGTTTCTTTCAGGTTCACAAGATGCGCACGCTTAGGATCATATCATTCTTGCAATTCAACGTCACATGTGATTTATTTTAAAGCTTTTCAATAAATTTCATTTATTTGGTTTGCGCGTGTTACGCCATTTAAAGATTTAAGATTTATTATGCTTCCGCAAATTTCTATTATGTTTACGTTGATAACCCTGTCTTTGGTGATTTCAAACATTAAAAATTAATCATGTTTTATAATGAACGTGTCATTTGGTGTAACTAGTGGCTGAGATCCTGGAAGTCACACGCCTAATGGTAATACCCCGTTTGTGGAAATTGAGGGTGTGACAGATTGGTATCAGAGCCATTGGTTATAGCGAACTAAATTGACATTGCATCCCATTTTGCATTGCATTTAGACTATAGCCGTTGCCTTAGTTACACACATATAGACACGTTTAGCTTTGTTAGTTGGCTTTGTTTGCATGCCTTGCTGGTTTTTGTTTGCTTGAGAACTATTTGCTTTGGCGTCTTCCTGTAAGTATTCGTCTACAGGGATGGTGTTTTCTTATGCTATGTCTAAGGGAAAGGGCCGGTTCGTCCTGATCCTCTGTTGTTACCGCATATTCCTTAGTACGGATGACTCTGAGTTACTGTGAGTCACGAGGAGGTTAATTACGATTAATGATTCATCGTACCTTTTACATCATACATTTCAAAGCCGAATGCGAAACCGTGGGTACCTTACTTGGATGGTCCATCAGGAGCATATCTTGCCACTTGTTAAATGCTGTTCTAACCGATTCTTTCGTATAACTTTGGTTAATCGACCCTCGATGCAATAACTACATCTTTAACACCTCTACCATTGATAATCTCTGTACTTGACAAGGTATGATAGCTCAGATAGGAGGAACCAGGGGTGACCATGCAAAGCAAATTACCATTACGGGTGCACACGTAATTGTAATTTGTCGTGCATGAGAAGTCCAGTGAATTCAGTCGAGTGATAACGGTCATAGTCAGTATAAATTTTCATTTTTATGTTTTAGGACATGAGAGTCTCGATTCTCATAAAACTTCACCATTGATATGGAAACAAATCCTTTCATCTTTACTCGTATGGAAGTTTTCATCTATCTAGAGCCTTAATGGGATTGTACTGTGACAATAGTCCCCGTCCTTACGAGACATTGTTCGTTCTAGCATCTTAGCTATCGTGCAATACTAATTATTTGATATGTGCATAATCTTCATGAAAGTTACCTCAGAGTAGTGATACTCTATACGCACGTATTCTTTGTTCATTGGGTCAGGTCAATGCACTGAACACAGCACTGGAGCTTGACGAGGAAGAGCCGGAAGAGCAGCCAGAAGGCGAGCCTGAGGATAGCACTGGATCAGTCGATCACATTGATTTCCTTCTTTATTCGTTCTATTCGTTTATCAGACTTTCATTCGTTTCACACCTGGATGGGAAGGGTTGTCCCCATGCGACTTATGTTTCTGAATTTTGATATTTGGTTTGATTAATTATAGACGTACTTACAATTTATTTTACCAGAAATTATTATTTGAACATTTAGTCATGTGTGCTAAATTCTTTAATTACTTATGCTTAAATGAAGTTGATATGTTACATATTTACTTATTTTTGTATGTTGTGACTGTTAAGAATGTCTGGACGTGGACATGGTAATGGTTCCATCAATATGACTCCAGCAGAATTGGACGCCCTCATAAAGCAGCATGTGGCTGATGCACTGGCGAACCACAACCCTAATCCTTAACCCGCTCCTATCGGTAAGCAAAACCCAATCCATATCTGACGTTAACGTTCTGTCAGTCTCGTAGGTTGTAGCATTCATTCCATACTTCCAAAGTTCTAATCTAAATTCATTACAGGTCAAGGAACTTGCACATACAAGTCCTTTATGGGTTGTAAACCAAATCCGTATATCGGAGCAGAAGGAGCCGTAGGACTGATACGGTGGTTCGAGAAGCTAGAATCAGTGTTCGAGATGTGCAATTGTCCGGTGGAAAATCGGGTTAAGTACGCCACCGGCACCCTGGACGGAGCTGCTTTATCCTGGTGGAACACCCAGGTACAAATGCTAGGAGTTGAGATTGCTAATCAGACAGCCTGGGAGGATTTTAAGACTTTGATGAAAGAAGAATATTGCCCTCGGGAAGAGATACAGAAATTAGAGATGGAGTTCTAGAATCTTAAGATGACAGGTTCCGAGATTGAGGTGTACACCACTCGATCTCACGAACTTGCTACTTTGTGCCCTAACATGATCAACCCTCCTTCTCTAAGGATCGAAAGATATCTGCATGGGCTATCTCCGGAAATTCAAGGATTGGTCACTGCTTCTCGACCAACTACTATACAGGAGGCAATTAGATTGGCTCATAGATTAACTGACCAGGCGGTAATACAAGGTAAACTACCTCCACGTGGTTCTACTTCTACCACTACTGACGGCCATAACAAAAGAAAGTGGGAGTCTGGCTCACATAACAAGCAGAACTCTCCCCAGCAGCATCGGATGTTCGACAACCAAACTTCTGCATCTTCACAACATGGTAGTGGCTACATTGGAACATTACCTAAGTGTGATGAATGCAACTACCACCACAATGGGTCTTGTAACAAGAACAATTGCGAGAGATGTGGCAAGTTTGGTCACTCTACTAAGAATTGTCGTGTGAACTTATCAGCCAAGTAGCCAGCTCAACATGGGGAACAAAGAGGCTACTACGAGTGTGGTCAAACTGGGCACATCAAAAGTTACTGCCTGAAACTAAAGAAGAACAATGGAAATGGCAACGGGAATGGAAATGGGAATGAAAACGGTGGTGCCAAGGGCAGAGTGTTAGTCATAGCCTCATGTATACTCTTAATGACCCTACTATAGTATCTGGTAGATTTCCTGTAAACGGTCATTATGCCCTCGTTTTATTTGATTCTAGCGCCGATAAGAGTAGGTATCCAACAAGTTTAGTAAAGTGCTAGGAATAGTACCTACTGACTCGAACCCTGACCATGCCATAGAAATAGCTCACACGAAACCTTACGTTCTTTGGTTTACGGTTTGTTCAGAAACCCTCAGAGATCCTATCATGCCTATGTTCCAGATAACTAATCAGCTTACTCACTGACCAGCTTGCTTACTGGTAGTTTGTTGACGAATATGTTCTAAATTTCAAGACGAAATTCCCTTCAACAAGGTGATGATGTCATAACTCTCGCTAACCCGTACATTCTGTGTTTTGGATTTATCTCAGAAACTCCGGAAACCCTATCCTGTGCAAGAGTTTGAACACTCTTCTGTTGTCATTGTTAAATCTGGTGCCCTGCATTAAACCGATATTCTAAATTTTCGGGACGAAAATCCTTTCAACAAGGGGATGATGTGATAACTCGAAGTTTTCAGGTTAACGTTGACATTACTAAATAAAATGTCAAGAAATGTAAATAATATTCGTTATTATTATTATTATTATTATTATTATTATTATTATTATTATTATCATTATTATTATTGTTATTACTATCATGAATATTACTATGATTAGTTATTTACAACTTAACCTAAAACTAACTAAAACAAACTAAACTAAATGAATCTATATGTAAATTAGGTGATCTTAGAGGGACTAGAAGTGGTAAATGGGAAATTAAAACTCACCCTAAACAACTAACTCTCCACCACTTTCGTGACTTTCCCCAAAACCTATAACTCTACCCTCTCCCTCTCTCGGATCACCATAGCAACCATCCCATCCACAACCCTAATCAAGCGACGAAAAAGTGTTGCAACCTTGATCTTGCAGCCGTGTTCTAACAGCCGTGTGCCTCGTGAACCAGTACCGGTCAATCATCAAGCGAAACTCCTTTCAGCAGCCCCCTCCACGATCGCTAACCTCCGGCGACGCTCACCGCAACCTAGTACCGTCCGGGGAGAAAGATAATCTTCCCTTCGAGTTCCATAACCGTTACGGTATGTTATGTTTCTCCCTATCATGATTCGTTGTGGTGTGTTGCAGTTCCATCTCGGTTACGGTTATTGGCAAGGGCTTCGGTTGGATCCTGGGTTGGTGTTCTTGCTTGCGCAGATCGTATGTATGTGTGTATGTAACCCATGTTTGTATATATATATATATATGTGTGTGTGTGTGTACATGTAAGTGCAAGTGTATGTGTGCGTGTTGTGTGTGTGTATTATGGTGGGGCGGCCGCATGGGGGCACATGGCAGGGGGGTTGGGCGCATGAATATGTAATGTGTGTGTGATGCGTGTGTTATGAGTGTGTTTGTTATGTGCGTGTGTTTTGGTAGGGGGCAGCCGCAAGGGGAACATGGTAGTAGGTTTTGGCAATGGATTTGAAAATCATGTGTTGTTATGCTTACATGTTTGCATGCATGTATATAGTTTTGTGCGTGTGGCAGGCACTGGTGCAGATGTCAAATGTGTGTATATTAGGTGTACACATGGATATTCATATTGTGTATAGGTGTGTATGTTTTAATGGAGGGTGGTCATGGTAGAATTCATGTGGGCGTATGGGTAGGGTACTTGGGTTGGTTAGTGGACGCATGAAGGGAATTGATATGGGGTAGGCGCATGGGTGTTGGAATGCATGTTAAAATTGGGTGTGTGTGTGTGTGTTGACCCGAGGAGAATTGGTGGATAATGCATAAGCATGCATTAGGTAGGTGGTGGTTACAAATATTTTTGTGTGCGTATATGTATAGTTTATATATATTGGGTGTGTAGTATATATATATTATGTGTGTGCAAGCGTTGCATATATATAATCTGGGCGGGTAATTGATAACCGTAACCGAACCGTGAACACGAAACGTACAATCTATTATTAAGATTTAATATTTACTATTTACTATTAATTATATATTAAACGTACATCCAGGTTGTTCGGGAACTTAATCGCTCGTGTTTACGTTAATTGCTTTTGTTGTGCATTTAAGGTGAGTTCTCAGCCCCACTTTTAAATACTTTCTTGGGGTGAAAGAAACATGGGAAACAAATTCATTTTTATTGATCAGTATTACTGTAATATCACTTGTTTACTAGTATGATACCACTTAAGTCCTCATTCTCGAACCATTAATGTATATAGTATAGCGAGGTAATTTTGAGTTGATCTACTGGGTTTGACAAACCCCAACCGGGCTAGTCGCGCTAGCACAACGTTCGTCAAATGGGTGTTTAATTGACCTAATTTCTGTTGCTGTGACCTGGTATACACAGCCGATGTGTTCATTTACATTGTCAGTTTCGGTTGCGAACTTCATACACTTAGTAACTGGTTAAGTAGACTAGCTATCTACTGATATTACTTTGTTTACTGTATCGGTTTACTTTATGTTCTGTTTATCAAAACCTGTGAACTCACCAACCTTGTGTTGACACTTTAGCATGTTTCTTTCAGGTTCACAAGATGCGCACGCTTAGGATCATATCATTCATGCAATTCAACGTCACATGTGATTTATTTTAAAGCTTTTCAATAAATTTTATTTATTTGGTTTGTGCGTGTTGCGCCATTTAAAGATTTAAGATTTATTATGCTTCCGCAAATTTCTATTATGTTTACGTTGATAACTCTGTCTTTGGTAATTTCAAACATTAAAAATTAATTATGTTTTATAATGAACGTGTCATTTGGTGTAACTAGTGGCTGAGATCCTGGAAGTCACACGCCTAACGGTAATATCTCGTTTATGGAAATTGAGGGTGTGACAGTACATGTGATGGTTATGGTTTGATTTGTGTTTGATATATGTGACATCTAGGTTTGAAAAGAACCTGAAAAACAAAATTGATAACAAAAGTTCTAGAAAATCTAGCGAGTCTCGGTAGCATCTATAGTCTAGTATTTAAAAAAATCGTGCACTTATAGTGATGACATGTTATTGTTATAGGGTTTAATTCCAAACTTAAATTAAACTCTTTTCTATTTATGTAACTTCTCGTCATTATAATGTAGAAAATAACTTAATTAATCTTTTTTTAATATTTGAAATGTATTCATCAAAGACCGAATGGTGACAACATATAGTTTATGGCGACAACTTCGATCTATCCCGACAATATACGTTGCTACATACCCTAAAATTTCTTTTGCTATTGATCTTCTTTCTTGTAATGCATGTTACTTTCGCATACACAAACATATAAATATTCTCTTTTTTTTTCATATAACACCATGCTCAAATATACTTGGAACCTATATTTGTGTACAACACTTACTCAAATATATGTTGTTGATTCACACCCGCTTCACTGAGACAGGCTCAATGGAACAAAAAGAAACAACCCAGTAGTACAATTAATAGGCTAGGCATTTGACAAAAATATTCAATAAATGACAAAAACATCGATGTCAAAGTGAGCCTTTCAAATAACAATCATAAAACCAAAAGGTGAAGGCATTATAAGGGGCATGAAACCAATATATTAACTCAACTAATACTACACTAAACTGTTTTAAGCACTTCTCCTTGTCCTCAAATGATTTTCTTATTATTAATCATCCGTAAAGGAGTAAATATGAAGAAAAGACATGCTGCCATATTAAACAATACCATTTGGTCTGCCATAAAGAAATTAAAGAGCCCATGATCATTAAATTGTTACAACAAACAATAGTGATTTCATAGCACCAAAATATCAATTAGAGACCCACAAATAATTTATCAAGATTTAAAGCAAGAATATGTTTGCCAATAAAATTGATGGTGTTTAATCGCGCTGCAAAACCAATGAAAAACTATCTAGATGCCTTTTTTGTGCAAACAAAAAGTCGGTCATATTTTTATCATACAAATGTATACAATGGGCTTTGTAATTGTCGTGATTCATGACGATGAAAAGGATTGTGACTTAACTGAAGTTTTATGCGCATGAGACTCTAAAAAGAGTGCATCCAGTGCAGAAAAAGATAGTTTTTTAAGTATTGCTAAAAGGTTTTGGGATTCTATAAAGATTCTCTAGTGGTTGCTTTTAAATATATGTGGATGTATTCATATGTTGGCTTAAGAGCTTTTAAGAAGGCTAAAGATTGTGAAAGCAAGAAACGCTTGCAGCAACTTGTAATTAAATTATCAATTTAGGTTTTTAACTGTTTGATAAAATAAAAGGTTAGGTAAGTCAATATGCTGAAGGTGACTTTATTTGATCTGTTATTTCGTTAAAAAGCAGTTGCATACCGATGTCTTTTTTGGGTTATCCAACATATCTTTCGTTCTTCTTTCCAATTTGGTCGAGATACATAGATATTCATCCAACTTGTGCTGATCTTATTATATGTGGTAAAATTCATTTTATAAATATAAGTGTATATATACACGGAAGATGTGGAAACGTCTAAAAATGTAAAAGGGTATGAAGCCATTAGGATGTGATATGTGCCCGCAGCATAATTATACACAACGATTAACAGTTACACACAATAATCACGCAACAAATATAACTAAATACGCACAGTAAAAATAATTACGCAACTTATATGATAATTAAATAACTTACGTTTATAATCACGCAACATATGCAGTGGTCGATCTAGGAATTTATTTCCAAGGGGTTGGAAATTTCTAGGGCTAGCTTGAATGGTCGGTTGTCTACACTAGTTTCAGATTTTTTGACCTGGTTTGGGTCCGGTTACATAATAAAAATATAAAATCAAATTAAATTGCAAATACATAATAAAAATAAGTCAATCGGTGTTTTCTAAAAGCATATAAAAACATCAATATCCCCAAATTGCTTTCTACATTTTTTTTTATTTTTTGAAACCTAGTCATTATTTCATTTACAGAAATATTCCTAAGCAAATCCTTATCAATGTAACAAATACAACTGTCACTCAAATTTACATGACCACTCTGATTAGTAGATCGGACTTCACGTACTTCATTGTTGAAAAGCAACTCTTAGCACTTGTTATCGTAAAATGCAAGATGAGTACTAACTTAAATAAACAATAAACCAATGTATATGAAAAGAGTGTTTGTGTTTCAACCATCAATTTGTAACACCCGCCTCCCAGGGCTCACCGTGGGGAGTGTTACGCATTGGATGTACAGAACACATAGGAATTATATAGTACACAGCGTAAGTCTGACTTTAATTATACATCAAAAGCGTATAATACATCAGTTATCATAGATAATACCATTACATCAGTTTAACTATACTAGAGTTCCAAATCTTCAACAACATTCTAGAACTTTATTTTCTCATAAACTAGCTCATAATCTTCAATCCCTACAATCACTTGCCACCTAGGATATGTATCTATAAAATAGAAAACATTTGGGACTCAGTGTAAAGCTTGTGAGTTCATAAACATTGCATTCTTCAAAATTCAAAACATGTTATTATTGACTATTGCATCAAGCAGATACAGCCATGGCAAACAGATAGAAACAAAGTAAGCACAGTACAAATTCACATAAACAGGCTATGTATACAAACTCCACTGGCTAAAGCAGAATCATACAAGTAACCCTCAAGCATCCTATCAAGTATTACCACATATCACGGATGCTATTGATAGTCAATTCTACAGTTATTACCAGTTATCAGAACATCACATCCCGTTTTAAAAAACAGTTCAGAGGAACTCACCTCAATCAATCAAGTCAGTGATATCGTCTGCTCAGGTTCACTACTATTAGGTATTATCATATAGACAGAATAACATTATTTAAGCTATATTCTAGCTAGTAACAATTTTAGAGATGATTCGTTATCTTTTTCTATTTGTTGGTTTTATTCGGGCATTTTCTTTTATCCTATGTCAACCCTTTGGTACAACCCTTACTAGTTGGCATAACTTGGACGTTTCCATCATACTCGAGCCAACCCTCGGGGTTACCCAATACCTTCCCCAATGATAACCTTAAAGTCTAATAATAATAACAATAGCAATAATAATAACTACAACATTAAAAATAACAAATAATAATAATACTAACTATAACAATAAAAATAACAACTATAACAATAATAATAACTATAAAGATGATAATTATAATAATATTAATAATAACTATATTAATACTAATACCTATAATAATAATAACGACTATAATAATAATTAAACATAACCTTAAACAAAGGCGTACCTGAAAACTATCTACGGTAATTTGATGTAGAGTCTCCCCTACTCGCGCTCCTAATCTAGCACCAAAACGACTAATAACAACACCCAACGGGGTATTGAGAACTCGGGATTCTCTTTATATCAGAGCGTTCCTAAAGAAACTTATATTCTAAATTCAATATTAAGGGTTCTATTTATAAGGTAGCAGCAGGCAGGTGAAAAACTTTCAGGGTGATGTAATATGAAAGTTTCATATTATATTATTATAATATTATATTATTATAATTAATTCAGCTGCTTAACTCGTTTTTCTCTTATAACTTTTAATGCATAACGTTTTATAAAATATCAAATATGTTGCTGTGACGAGCTTATTTTTCTCTACGAGTCAACCTAAGTTTCGTAAAAAACGGAGCAGGTTCGAATATAATATATTATTATATTCAAACGGTCTCTTATAGTATAAAATTTCATCTAAAAACTTCAAACTTTAAATAGACAATTTACTCATTACGTACTCGTTTGACAATATATGAAATGCGAATTTCATATGACCCAAACGCTCGGGATGTTACATTCTCCTCCCCTTAAAAGAATTTCGTCCTCGAAATTCGAAGGTTACTCGAACAGTTGAGTATATTTGACTTTCATTTCTTCTGCTAATTCATAAGTCTTCTCAGGCCCTTTCTGACCCTGCCACTGGACCAATACTAGTGGAATTATTTTCTTTCTTAGTTTTCGTTCTTGAGAATCAAGAATCTTTATCGGTCTTTATCGGTCTTTTGGTAAAGTTTAATTTCTCGTCTATGGAAAGTGTTTTTGTGTTTGAAAAGCAACTCTTAGCACTTGTTATAGTAAAATGCAAGATGAGTACTAACTTCAATCTATCCTATCTAATAAACAAAGGTTTTTTAAGCCATGTGTCAATTTCTTAGACCACCAACTTTCCACGTGTCACTTCCTCAGCACATCTAATTCTTCCAATTCCCGCTCAATTCTACCGGGTACACCCCCACTTTTCTAAACACTTTTCCCCAGCCCTAAATCTCCGACCACTCTCCTCAACCGCCGCTTTGGGTCCTTGCCGTGTTTTTCTTCCTGGTTCGTATCCTTCGGTTTCCTGAAGATCGTCGGCGGTGGTTATTTATCCATTTTCTCCTCCATCTTCACTGTTTCCCAATGGATCAAACCAGGTATTCTTCTTCCCTAATCATCCATTCTTCATCTTAAACCACAAATCTCTAACTTGATTGACATTGTTGTTCGTTATCCTTCGCTCCTCCGTTTTCCCGACGTGTACGTACTGCTCATTGAAGGTATTGTAACTTAACTCTACATAGTTGACTTTTCTCTTTACTTTCTTCTTCATCTTTTTCTCCATTCGTCTCCTAAAAAACCCTAAATCCCATCTGACTTTCCTCATGATATTCATGATATTCGTGAATTGTTCGCACCGAAGTCGACATTCGAAATGATTCTGGTGAATCTAGGGTTTCAGAAAGTCTTCATGGTTTTCCCCTTTCTCTGATGACTCGGCGTTCACTACCTGAAACGCGGCTTCACGGTATAATCTATTAATTCACGGTATGTATAATTTTATATCACTGATTCTTTTAAGCCTCCACTGATCTATTAAATTCCCATCCCACACACCTGTCTGAAATCACAAAAACTCTCTTCAAAATACTTAATCACTCTTATCAATTGTAGCCGTCAGAGGTATCAAAGAAGGCTAAGAAGAAGATGCTTGTAAGCAAGAGGAAAGCTATATTCAAGGTATATTTATTTGTTTTCTTTTCATTTTTGATTGTTTATTAATTTATTAAATTTGCATTGAACCATTATTATTTTACTTGAGAACTTTGTTCTGTTTCCAGTAATGTTCTTGGGTTTTAGATCCTATTAGTTTAGTACTCTTTCCCAATTCACAATTTTCATAAGTTTCATAAGTGTAATTAAGTGCTAAACTGCTAGACTTTAAGTGTAACTGAGTGCTAAACTGCTAATACTTAATTTTCATAAGTTTCATTCTAACATCATAAAGGATTTTGAATGATTCAAAGTATAGTTTTTTGGGTGATTTAGACAAGTAGATTTTACTGAACAATGATTATAGGATGGTTAAATTTATTGTTTTTTATGCTTTAAGCAAATGGTTAGTTAAGCAAATGGTTAGTTAAGTCCATACTTTGTTTATGTTTTGTGGAACTTTAATAATATTGAACTCCAGTTAACTTAAGGTTTCATTTGGATAGATTGTAAGGCATTTTTGGGTTGACGTGTGATGATTTAAAAGTAAGTTGAATGATGCTTTGGTGAACTTTTATAATATTAAAAATAATTTAAATCAAGGTTTTTTATGCTTGGGTTGTTTGATGTTTTCACCAAGTAGCTTGGTGTTTCACACTAATTCGTTTACCCTACTTTCATATGCTCTAAAGAAGCTACACATGTTTGTTTGCTAGGTTTTTTTTAATAGAAGAAATCTTGTGTTAAAATTGGATCTTTGTTGTGGGTTTAGTTTGGAAACATGTTTTGTTGTGATTCAGTTAAGGTCATCATTGGATTTGAAACTATAACAAGAACATGGCTTGTAATTATTAATCTAAATGAGGTTAACAAGATGATGACTTGTGAATATGTTGTAATCAAAGTTGCAAAATGACTAAACATGTTCATTGGTTTGTAAACGAGTTGTTATTAACGGAGGTTGTGATTAGGCTCTAATCATTCTAAACTTGGTTGTTGGGTTGTAAAAAAGACTGTTTTACATAAGTTTGGTTGTAATTGAGGTAGTTAGTTATATGGATGTTATAAAGTATATTTAATAAACGGGGGTGATGTGTCAAATTGTGTAATTAGATGGATTATAAAATCAACATACACACCACAATCATTTAATTAAAGATTTGATCACGCCAATGTGAGTGCAACGTTCTTTAGATAAACAAACAAGTTTATATCCTTTTTTTAAATGGGTCAGTTTAGTACAATTTCAAGTTTGTATTCTGAATCTTATATCCATGGATATGATCCTTTAAATAAAATTTAAGAAATTCCTCCATCTTTAATTACATTTTGTGTATTGATGCGTTTAATTACCTGTTTTAGGTTGAATTGATAATAAGAACAGATGAGAACATGCCTAACGCGTCCTCAAATGCAATTGAGGGTGTTTTTTTTCTATAAAACCGAACTATGAGTTCTATAGTTATGATTTTCAAATTTCAATAAGCTCAAACCTCTTAAGTTATTTTTCCGATCAGGTGTTAGTGATTTTACACTTAGAATGGATTTATTAATAAGCTCAAACCTCTATATAAACAAACTATTTATGTGCGATCGAATTGTAGTTCTGAAATGTGACAAGATGATTAGTTTAATGCCAACAGCGAGAGTTATTGTTAATGTAATATATGTTTTCTTTCATAAATTTTTGAAATGGTATATCTATGAACAGATTAACTCTCAAGTCTCACATATAGCTTTCATGAGTTGAATTATATTATGGTCTGTTTAAAAATTTTGTGTTCTAGCAACTTAAAAACATGTTTCTATTTATTATACTAGCATTCTAACTTATTTAGTTAATGAATAGGAAACATGATTGTATCTAGTTTAAATTTGTATTAACTTACACATTCATTTGTGAATTAGGATTCGAGGTTTAGAGGTGTTTGCCAGGTTCACTGTTGCTTATCATTTAATTTGCAACTTCATAAGTTAGAAATTAGGTTGCATTGACATTTGGTCCTGGTTAAATGTTATAGATTGTTTATTTCATATTTGTTAGCTTCACCAACATCACTTAGTTCAGGTTATTAGCATTTGAAGTTATTTTAGGTTGTTGGAAATTGCCAAATTTTGACCATGCACATAATATACTTAGTGGAATCATGTATCACTTAAATGTTACAACACTATACCAGCTATCATGCGAAAGGTCTGATTTTGCCAAGCATTTTAATTAGAAAAACACTATAGCAGCTATCATGTTGACCTTAGGTTTTCATAAAAAAAACAGTAGGTACATCAGCCAAGTAAATAGTATCACATCAACTAAATAATTAAGGGGCTTAACACTAAATGAAATGTGAAAGTATCGATGTTATAGGTTACAAATACGAACATAAATTAGTTTTGTTAATTTAACGGTTGTTTCTTTTATTGACAGTGCAATTTTTCTTCCTTACTTTTCTATCATGCAGTAGATGATGAATGAGAGTTCCTCACCATTTTAATCATCACTAGAAATATAAACAATAAAATCGTTATCAATTAGGGGAAAATGATATGCAATGCGAAGAAGCCAACATAGTATTAGATTGATCTAGAAATTTATGTTTATCTTGGTTTTACCTGGTTGATGATTATCGTTGGTTTGAATATACAGGTATTCTGCTTATGGGGAATTAGTATTAGATTAATGAGTGGTTTCACAAGTTGTCCATGAGGGTTAGAATAAATGATATAGTTGGTTCTTAGGAATTAATGATAAACTGTTAAACTGATTGATTTCTATATAAATTCATCGAGTCACCTAATAATATAATGCAAGAAGTCCTTAATCATCCAATGAAACCCTTGGTTCATAGCAGTTATTTAGAACGTTAAGTATGAATAGAAAAACATGACCATCATTTAGAAGTTAGAACATTCAAGTATGGATGTCAAAGTTTCATTAGCTTTCTTTAATAGAAAGTGTGTAGATATTAATTTGTCTCAATGTAATTGTATATCTATTATCAACCATGTAAAGTAATATATTACATTACACATGTATCGAGTTTTGAGTTGTACTCAATATTAACTTTTTTTGTTTTAATTTTTCAGACTTGATTATGTTTGTTGGCAATGACGATTAACAAGAGTCGGAGACATTTATTGTCAAAAGTTGGTTTGTATTTAGAAAAAGAGGTTTGTACTAAGTTTTTATTCAATAACAGTTGTATGTTGTTTTATCAATGGTAAAGGGTACTAGATGGCGTAAAATTACTAATTTTTAGATCAAAACGGTAACATTATCAATGAGACATATAACGTCTACAAAGAGTTGTGTAGAGATTTATGAGAAACTTTTGAGACAATGAATGTACTTGTATTTGTAAAAATATAAACTGATAGATGTTAATTTTTAACGATTCTTATTTTGTAATCAATGATTTAATGGACACCTGATTGTTTAAATCAACCGTGTAACACACGGGCTCTAACCTAGTAAACAATAAACCAACGTATATGAAAAGTGTCTTTGTGTTTCAACCATCAATTATACAAGACTAGATAAAATTTTCAAGTTGCCAAAGCATGTATCTGCTTTCAAGTTATCAATGTAGATCTAGAGTTCAATATTTAGTCTTTATCATCTTCATTTCTAAATGAATTGTTGTGCATACTAATGACCTCACCCACATGAAATTTAAATCTATCTATTCATTTATTCCAACTAACGAACCCAAATGAGTATTTATGAATTTATGATTTTCAAAGGAATCTTTAAACAAATAGCAACACAAACAATATGGATGATCGGAGGAAATAAGATGAATGGATGATTTGTATGTGATCATAATATATATCTAATTATGTGTTTTTTAACCATTAATGTATACCTAATCGGTTCATATTTAGAGTTTAAAGATTTCAAGAGGTTATAAGCTAAATTGATATTATATAAAATAAACTTGAGACCGCTCGTGAAACTTCTAACAAATATAATGTGTCATGATTTCTTAATTTAATGTTACATGAATCATTATATTCTAAGTATTAATTTTTATGTTAAATCATATCAATTAAGTGAATGAATATTGTAATGGTGATATGACTTCCATGTTAAAATTAGGGAATGGATATTTAGATACCTCAATATTATAAATCAACACCCCAAATTTTTATACGTGTCGTATAGCCCTATACGTGTCGTATAGAGGTGTCGTATAGCCTTATATGAGACGTATAACCTCTCTGTGTGACACCCTACACATATCCCACATCGGCCGTGGACAGGAGAGATTCCTGGTTCATAAGGAATGTCTGACCTCTAATATCAACAACGCGTTTGGGCGTATTGGCTGTGGATGAGAGGAGAACTCCATAGTTAAGCGTGCTCAGGTGGGAGCAATCCAGGGATGGGTGACCTCCCTGGGAAGTTTTCACCCGGGAAACCAAAAGCAAATCCGTGAGTTCCTCGTGGGCGAAGCGGACAATATTGTTGGTGTGAGAGGCCGGGTGTTATAGAATGGTATCAGAGCCACTCCTGTGCCGTTCGGGGTGTGGGACATACCTCACCAAGGATGGTGACTTCTCGGGCTCATCGAGGACGATGAGTCCAAACAGGGGGTGCTTGTGACACCCTACACATATCCCACATCGGCCGTGGACAGGAGAGATTCCTGGTTCATAAGGAATGTCTGACCTCTAATATCAACAACGCGTTTTGGGCGTATTGGCTGTGGATGAGAGGAGAACTCCATAGTTAAGCGTGCTCAGGTGGGAGCAATCCAGGGATGGGTGACCTCCCTGGGAAGTTTTCACCCGGGAAACCAAAAGCAAATCCGTGAGTTCCTCGTGGGCGAAGCGGACAATATTGTTGGTGTGAGAGGCCGGGTGTTATACTCTGACAGCCCGAATTTTTCATCATAGTCATTGTTAAAATTTGCTATACGCGTCGTATATCCCTATATGTGTCGTATAGCCCTATATGTGTCGTATAGGGCTATATGGGACGTATAGCCCTCTAACAGCCCCCTCCCCTGAATTTTCCTCGTTTTCAGTGTTTTGACCCTATACGTCGCGTATGGGGCCATACAAGCCGTATAAGGGGTGTCAATTTATAATATGGGGTGTCTCTATATTAAGATCCTAAAATTTATAATATACTAATTTTCAACTTTTCTATACATAAGCTGTTGTACTTTATGCATAGGGTGTTGCACATTATGTTTAGATTTTTCATTAAAAAATGGTAATTTTTTTTTTGCTTTTGACCTAAAACTTTTTTTAATCTTTTCTAATTTGACATCACTACTCTTTTACTTTCAACTTTAATTAATCCTTTATACTTTTAATTTTTACAGATTTTCATTTTACGTTTCGTTCTAAGTTTTGCAAGTTAACACTGCACAACTTGCATGTGTAGTTCAATATTTTTACCTTTCGTTTTACATTTTGTTCTAAATTTTGTGGGTTAACACGGGCAACGTGCATGTGTGGTTCAATGTTCTGACGTCTATTTTCCTCGTTTAACAGGTTCGTCGCAACGCGCGGGTCCTAGATCAATTTTGTTAAACTTACATACGTGTTACGTTTCGGTCTAATTTATCCGCATTAACACACACCAACTTCAATATTGATGGTCGCTTACGGTGGTGTGACATTTTGGTGATATTTGGTAGGTTTTAGATATTTGGTAGGTTTTACGTCCACGCCGCAACGCGAATGCCTTAATTCTAGTTACTATTATGTATCATCTGGGGGTTCACGTGAAAGAATTATGAGGTGTGTTGAAATCAAAGTGAAATCAAAGTGAAATAAAGTGAAATCAAAGTGAAATCAAGAAGGATGGTGACAACTAAAATATTTTATATTAATTGGTTAATGAACGTCAAGTCAATGAAGAAAGCTCAAGTGGAATTAGAACAGAAGAACTAACATTCCATTCATACGTTTGGGGCATTTGGGGCTAGAGGTGTAAATTTCGGGTTTTTTTTGGAACCGGTTCGGGTTCGAACCGGACCGGCTTCAAGTAAACGAAAAGGAAACCGGTTTTGGACCAAGAACCGGTTCGGGTCGGAACCGGTTTTGAGGGTGAAAAACCCAACCAGCTTGGAACCGATCCGGGTTGAAAATGAACCGGGTCTGGTTGATGAACCGGTTTTTCCAAACCGGTTATTCATTTTTTTAATACTAGTAGATTAATTAAATCGGTTAAATTATATACAATTTAATTACAAATTTAATTACAAATTTTGAAATAAAACCCCCTAAACTTAATTACATTAAGTTTTAAACAATTTTATGTTTAATAACTTTATAAATTGTTATAAGTATTATTATTATTATTATTATTATTATTATTATTATTATTATTATTATTATTATTATTATTATTATTATTATTATTATTATTTTTATTATTACTATTATTATTATTATTATTATTATTATTATTATTATTATTATTATTATCATTATTGTTACCATTTGTTAAGATTGTTATTATTGTTATTACTATTAGTAGTGCTATTATTATTATTATTATCATTTTTATTATTGTTATTACTATTAGTAGTGCTATTATTATTATTATTGTTATTATTATTATTATTATTATTATTATTATTATTATTATTATTATTATTATTATTATTATTATTATATTATTATTATTATTTTTATTATTATTATTATTATTATTATTATTATTATTATTATTATTATTATTACTATATTATTATTATAATTATTATTTTGATTATTACTTTAAAATTATTAATCTTGAATCGCCTCATATTAGAAAAAATAAATATGAAAAATTACATTAAAAGTAAACTAAAAATTACATATTACGAATACAAGTTTTCCTAATTTAATCGTCTTCGTCGGTTTGTGTGCCAATGTGTTGTGACAAATCATAAGCGAGTTCTTCGTCGGAGAGCGGTGAGGATCTTCCGGTTTGTACCTCTTGTTCGTGTATTTCTTCTTCAATTGGTATTTCTTCTTCAAGGTTTGATTTATCTTGTCTTCGTTCGGCCGCATCTAAGTGGTCTTATAAACAAATACACATCTCTAGCGATGTTGGAGTTAGCCTTGTTCTTCTTATCGATAAAACTCTACCACTAACAAAAAATGCAGACTCTGAAGCTACCGTGGAAGCTTGGACGGTTAGTAAATCACGTGCCATGGCGGCTAGGACCGGAAATTGTGATTCCTTTCCTTTCCATCATGTCAGAATATCAAACAACAAAAATTCCGAGTCATAGTAGATAAAAAATCGGTTCCCACATACCTCCCGAGTTCGCTACTTGGGGCGTTACCCCTCTGACGTTTACTGTTTTCATTTCTCAAAGTATTATATAAACTAATTATCGGATCTCTACTTGAGCTCGACGAACTCGATTCCACGTTCGATGACCGGTGGATGTTTGATGTTATATCATATTTTTCAACATAAATATTAAACAATTTGTTAAAAATTTCATTAAATGTTTGTTTTGCATTAACATTAAAAAATGGATCTTTTTCATGTAAATCTAAATTATAAGTTATCTCATCAATTAAAGTTTTTACTCCTGAAACATTTAAGCACGGGTCTAGTGCGGCGGAACACGTAAAAACGGGGGGTAGTTCGATGAAATATTTTATAAATTTTTCTTTCATCGGCGTCACCATTGCTGAAAACATTTCATTTCTTTCTTCATATTCACTTAGTTTATGTGTCATTAAATACAATTGATTAAGTGTTAGAGACCTTTTCGGATAATAAACCCCCGACAATTTTATAGTTGCGTTTTTAAAAAACTCTAAAAATTGAGTTATTTCTTGAATATAATCCCAACCCTCTAACGGAAACAGAACAACCCGACCCCGCATCGCAAGACCATCGTGAAAAACATGAAGCGTTTCTTTTTGTCGCAAAGCACTATTAAACATTTTTTAAGTAAAATTTTATCTAGTCGGGACATCCCAATTTGGTCCTAAACAAATGGAATTCGTATCGTGACACATTTTTCTATAATTAACATATCTTTTTCTACTAGTTTTAAAAACGTCACGTAACATATTTTTGAAAGACGTTTTAAAATCTTCAACTTCAGGAACGCCAAGACCATCTTGCACAATTAAATTAATAATATGTGCAACACATCTTGAATGAAAAAATACGCCGTCACAAACCGGTTTACATTTTTAATTTTTCAATGACGGATGTGTTGTTCGAGGCGTTATCAAATGACATTGAAAAAATTTTGTTTTCTAATTTATATGTTTTGATTACAAAGTCTAAAATTTGAAATAAATTATCACCGGTGTGCGGATATCCAAATAATTCAAACGCAATCGTACGTTTCATCATTTGCCACGAACTTGGATCTATCCAATGGGCGGTGACGCAAAGGTACGATTCCGGTAAACCGTGTGGGGCGGACCAAACGTCGGTAGTTAAGTTCACACCGGTTTGTGAATTTTCAAACAAAACCTTTAAATCATTTTTTGCTTGTTTCCAAAGATTTAAACATTCACGTCTAAGAGTGGTGCGACTTACGTGAGTGTAGCGTGGTTGAAGAGTTTCTTGAATCAATTTTGTTAACCGAGGGTTGTCGAAGTGATCGAACGGTAATCCTTCTTGAATTACAAACTTTGTCATTCTATCTCGAACCATATCGACGCTGAAGTTCCATAAACCACCATCGTTTCCGATTGATGTTTGGCCTTGAGTCGGTGTACTTTTCAAAGACTTGCACCATTTGGTCATATGGTTTCTCAAAGTCGAGTTTGAATCCGACTTGAAAAACGAACCACAAGCCTTGCATCGAGCTTTATTTTGAGCATTCGACATTTCGCATAAGTCGAAATTGCACCAAATCTCTTGGTTTCTCGTTGTTGGTATAATTCTAACAACGGTAGCGACACTTGAGGATCCACCGGTTGGAACGGATGATTCAGAAGCCATTATATAAAATTCAAGAGATTGAGAGAATAGAAAGTTAAGAGTGAGGGAACGTTTTTGCGTTTTTAAGCATGTTTTTGAGCTTTTCAGTGTTGTGACTAAAACATTACACCCACTAACTATATGTTTCCCGTGGATACGATATCTGACTTACCCTAGCTACCTAGGTTAATTAAGTTTTTTTATGACCCCAATAACACGTCATTAAAATACTATACTCCAACTAATTCTCAAAAGTATTAAACTAACTAGATTAAACATCTCGCCTCAGTACCAACGTTTGTTTGTGGAAAACCATGACCTATTTGTTGACATGGTCCTTTAACTAAGCATGTTCTTTTAATTTCTTATATTGATTAGGATGAAAAGAGAAAATAAGTTTTCATTTGGCTAGATCTAAATGAATATAATCTAAATTAACAAATTTGGGAGATCTTAGAAGATGAAGCTCCAACCTTTATTATATAACAAATCGGTCTAGACTTAAAATTTAATCTATCAACAAGCCCAAAAACACATTAACACACAAGTTTTAATAAGCTATTGACTATTAGTCTATTATCTATAATTAAATTAAAATTTATTGAATTTTAATAATCTTTAACTTTTATTTATTAACCAGGATTAATCCCAATTCAAGAATTGTTTACAAACATTTTTCACTTTAAAATTATTTTCGTCCAATAATTTCTTACTAACTAAAAGATTATATATAATAATTTAAGGGTTCAACTATAGAAAAACCATGGGTTCTAAACTATGTTCAATTCTTATATATTTTGTTTTATATGTAAAGTTGTCACAGTTGTTTTTTTAGTGCTTATGGTTGTATGTTGATTTAGTGGTTAGACAATGGACTTGTTTAATTATATAATCTTATAATAATGGGGATATTATGCATCTCATAAATTTAATGAAGGATTATGAATCTGATAATAAGTGTTTAGTCACATGAAACTGCATATAGATCCATTTTGCCGATGAGTTTGAACAAAAACAGATTTCAATAACAGTTTGATAGAAGTGAATCTAAAATTAGTTTGTGTACAACTTCACTTGGATGCCCAATGCTTTCATCCCCAAAAACCAATCTGTATTTGAGTTGTTGAGCTCCATTAGCACGGTCCATGTCATGCAACTATAACGGACTCCTGTTCACGTCTTTATAGAGCAAATATCGTGTGGGAATTTTGCCTAGAGCAGCATACCTGCACACAAGATTCAAAACTATAACTATAACTACTTGATGTAGCAAGAAGGGTGATTCGATAATAGTAATCAAGATTATTAGTTTATTACCATTGAGGCACAAATGGAGCCATCCAGATTGCATCTCCAGCCTCAACCGGATACCTGCATATGTTACACAAAATCAAAACGGGTCGCAGGATAAAACAAGTTTGTTTGGTGATATATTAACGTACCAGCTGTCACCTAGACGGTAAATACCCTGTCCCTCTAGAAGTAACAAACCATGCTGATTATAATGAACCTCCTGCCAAAAACATTAAGAAAATTAAAGACAAGTTATAGTATTTCTGTTTTTTGTCACATGGTTTATTATTTGAATTGCATGTGTGGTATAACAGACAAGAAGTAATGGCGTACCTTTACATTAAGAAACTCGCCAGGTTGGAAGTCCATGATCTGCATGTTACAAATATCAGAATCGAGCAAAGTTTTAATTTACGAAGTTTGTAATTTTAATGTAGGTCCACAGAGTTTTGTCTTGTTAATGGATATTAAGTATTTGTTATTAATCAAACACTCTCATTAACCTACATGTAATTTGTAAAATCAAACATTGCAATGTTTTAGGATCGAGGAAGTAACAACTTTTTGTCATTGTAGACGTATCAGTAATAGTTTTAAACCTAAATGTAGCTTACATGAATGTTGAAGTCATAAACCAGGGATGTAGGAAGAAGCTTCCGCAGTTGGAACACCTATATTCAAAAGAAAAATAAATTTGAAATAACGAAAAGCAATTAGTAGATGAAATGAATACATTTAAAACCATTATATATTCCCAATTAAACAACATGGAATACTTTTTTAGCAAATCACTTGCAACCAAGAGTATAAAATTGTTTAAAAAAAAAACTTACCTCTCCAGGGGTCTCAAGAAGTGGTTGCTGATCAGTGGAACCAACAACTGGCTCAGGAATATGGTTTTCCAGGTAAGCATACCTGTAGAAAAGTAAATCTTTTTCAACCGTATTGCTTCAAAAATAAAACTATAGCAGTCCAAATTAAAGAAATGGTTTGCATGAAGTAAAGAGAAGGAAAGACATACCGTCTTTCAAATATGACAAGCGTAGCAGATTCATAACTTTCAAACAGATGTTTTGAGTTGGGAGGCAGGTAAGCAAACGAATCTACCTATAATTCGAACACAAATCCAACTAATGAGGAAAAATTACTTACATGAGTCGAACATATAATTATTAGTTTCAAATTTTGACAGAAGTAGTCTAATTAATATGAAATCATAAACACATCAAATCATTTAAAGACAACAAGTTAAATGGTCCTCCTAAACTACGTGCACAGATGTAGCAAGTTCGCATGAGAAAGAAGAAGTATAAATTTAATCAAATCAAACTTGAGCAACTATTCAAATTGTATACGGAAGTCATCATCAACCCTTGTTTTAATGGACACTATCTACAGGTTCCTGCATGTTAGCCGTGCTGGTAAGAACTAAAAATAAACCAGAGAGACAAGAGTCCATTCTTTACTTCAGAAATCAAAATTCAAAAAGGATAACAGTTTTTTTACCTTGTTAGCACCAATAGTTACTAGATTAAACAATTCTAGTGAATTTAATGGTCAAAGGTAGCAATGTATTTTTCAAAAGGTGTGCTGGTTTCAAGTGAAATGGTATGAAACAAATTTGGAGGGTTATGCAATCAAACTACACGAATGATATGTTGAATTAAACCTTACAAATCCAGATGAAGAACAAATAAAACAACTACATGATCAAGACGGGTCATTTACCATCAATGTTTGACCAATACCAGAAGCATTAGTGAGTGTGACCGACCCTTGAAGCACAAATACAAACCTAAATCATAAAACATAAAAAGAATATCACTTCAAAAGTAATTTGTTTCTTGTTACAAACTGAGGGGAACTTGAATACCTTTCAACATCCTTAAGAGGACTCCCTGATTTTGAACTTTCTGCACACAAGAAACCAAAGTTTCTTCTCATAAGAAAACCGATGATCATTTCGCATTAACCACTCATTAACCACAAAGATAAATACAAATTTACCTTGCATCTTTGCTATATACATAACAAAATGTGCACCCAATGCTGGAGAGACTAAATAGGCCCCAAGTGTGTTGCTCCTATCAAATTGAATGGCAACACAAGCTTACAGACAACCCATTACTAACCGAAAACAAGCACATATATAATCTTGAGGCATTGAACTTACCAATCAGGCAATGGGCTAAAAACATGACTTTCAGGAGTGATTAAAGCATGATCACTCCTATACACACTTCGAGTAAACCCAGGTAAATCTAACAAACACCACATTCCCACTAATAATCAGTCACCAAAACACCACTTTCAATATGATCAAGTACCACATAACCCTAAGCAATCAATTAGGGCACTGACCTTGAAGATGAGATGGGGAGAGAGTGGGGTTAATGACCTTTGAATAAAGGGGGTAATCGTTTGAATTGGAATCGATTATCGATGGTGCAGAGCAAAACCCTTCTTCAGCAACAACAATCTTGAAAAAACCTGTGAATCAAGAGACAAAAACGTCAAATTCAAATATAGGGAGTGGTACCCAGATAAAAAGGTGTAATCTTTCATGGGTTTACAAAGACTTGTTAGCAGAATCAAGAGAGATTTGACAGGAATGGATGAAAAAGATTGCATCTTTCTGGTGTGTGATTTCATCTTCTCCCTGAGAATGAAGAAGATGAGTGCTCACTGTTTTATGGTTAGTGGTGTTTAGAGAATTTGTGTTTCCCATTGGCGTTTTGTGGGAGATGAGTCAGATAATAGTGTCAAGTGTGAGAACAGGGGACTGGATCCTTATTAGTTTACCAAATGAATCTCGAAAAGGATGACAAAGTTAAGGCCCTCATGTTTTGATTTTGATGTTTATTCCCACAACCTTCAAAATATCACTTTTACACTCTTAAGTTTTCTTTCTCCTGCCTACTATGAGTCTGGTCCGATTATGGTTTGAATAGGGTGTATGGTCTGGTCCTCAGGTTTGACAAGTAGTATTTTTGGTGTTTGGGTCTGTTTGGTTTGAAATCAAAGTTAATTGTATAGAGCTTGAATCGACCGACACTTTTTAAAGATATGATATAAAGACTTTAAGAAACATGATGCGGATCAATTTTTCCTCGTGACTTTTTCCTCGTAAGTTTTTCAATTAGGGTTTATCATATAAACAGTTGAATTTCAGGTAATTTGATGTTTTATCATCGTGATTTTACTCTTCATCATCGGATGATTTTACCTTTGAGAAGGGCTCCATCGAAGCAAAACATATTTGAAGGGAGTGCATGTATGCACGGGCATAGAACGGCGCATTTGGTGGTGTTTAAATGAGTCATTTATATTTTTATCTACTTTTGGTTTTAATTGAATTTATAATCAACTAATAACTTGTACATCATATGTTTTATTAATTTGCAAAATTAGCAAATGTTAAATCACTTAGTAGATGGGTAAATAATAAAAACCAGTAGATGTAAACTAGCACGTTACGGCAAGTCTACGACACTCGATTTAGAATAAATTTTATGTCGAGATGTATACAAAAAGAAGAACGTCGTAATGGTACATTCGAGTTTGTTATAAGAAAAGGATAAACCATGTAACATTAGAAACAATACTATGAAGTAGTTTTGATAACTTGTATATTAATTCTTTATTTAAAATTCATATCAAAACATATGATAAAATTAGTTAAAACATCTCTATATTGTAAGTTTCGTTAAAGTTGAGCGGGTAAAAAAACATATCATCATTCTGTAAGTTTAATTATGTAAGTTTAATTAAAGCTGGTCATGGATATAATCACCAACTTGAAGCACAAGTATGGTTTGCATTAGAACGTGGGGTTCCTGCGATGATCGGCATAATGGCATCGCAAAAGACTTCCTTACCCTGCTCGGGCATTCGACATGGCTCGTTGTGCTTGTTGCCTAATTCCATGGAGTGAATACGGTATGCAAGGTTTTATTTAAATGTTTAATATATTAGAATAGTATGTACCTATATCATATCCCGGCGGAATCGTGAAGCGATTTCTGGATATGACTTGTTTGTTCAGAACGCAATTGATTATAAGAAATTAAATCACAATAATATTAATACATAAAACACATAACTTGATTATATTAATCATAAGTTAGGATTACATCATTACATATAAAGTCAAAATTTGATATAATCCTTATTACAACTTTTATTTAACTAAACATCTTCAAATTCGATGGAAATGCGCGTCCACCACAACAGTGTCATCGTATATGTTGACGGTTAGGTTTACACAGACCCTTCTCACGACTTCACCCCAACCGTTGTATACATCAAACGAGAAGTCTACATTGTTAGTCATTTTTCATCTAAAAAGCATACTCAAACAGTCAACGTAAAGTTGGTGAGATCATAGATTTATTTCCAGACAAAACATTTTATTGATGCACCAATTACAACCAAACCTGCTCACACATAATTTATACTGTCACGAAACAATTCATAAAATCAGATAATATTACATCACAACACTCATTCTGTTGGTGCAGGAAATATTTAAATAGCATCACAACACTCATCCTGTTGGTGCAAAATATTCTCCTAAGTAGCGCTACTAATATTATCAGACGGTTCTTCATTTGAATTAATGGTTGTATCACAAATGACAGTATATCTCAAAATAATTTCAAAAATAATGCATTAACATAAACAGTATGTTTTTTCCCCTAAAAACTTTATAAATACCAAAATGGGGCTATGAGTCTCACCTGCTTCCCAAATGTAACCTATAAAAATAATTCATAAGTTAGATAAAAAATTTTTAAATTTTTTAGAACCTCAGATATAACTAATTCTTGAAATTTAGCTGTAAAATAGTCAAATAATATTACCATAAAATTCTCAATTTTTATTTTACTATACATAAATTGTTATAATTATTCCAAAGTCTCCATAAATCATCACAAATAGCTACTGTTATCCAGTGTTTTCACGGCCGGATCGGACCGGCCGGACCGACCGGTCGAACCGGGGATCGGCTTGGTGGCCGGTCCAGTCGTGTATGAATCGTTTTGTGGGGGTCGAACCGGCCGGTTATACCCGAGTCGGTGGTCGGACCGGGGAACCGGACCGGTTCGGACCGGTTTTGGAAATGTTTTTATTTTTTTACTTTTTTGAGTAAAAATGGGGTGTTGAACTATAAATTAGTGTGCTAGATCAAAAAGTAAAACCGAATTCAAAAAACGGGCTCGCACGGGCCTGGGTTTTTGAAGCTGCATTCTCGTGTCCGCGACACGTGCAGGCACACACGAGTTCGCTGGAAATCCAACCTTTTTCCCCATTTTTGCACCCCCCTGCGCGCGGGTAGTTCTTGTGGCAAAATATGTCATAAAAATACACTAGAGTGATAAAAAAATTACTTATAAACCAAATATCACTTTGTCCCCACACCAATGTGGGACAAAGTGTTCACCATAATCTTAAACATACATTCACACACACCCAAATATACTTAAATTTTATATATAACTATAAAATACATATATAAATCATATATAAATTACTTATATTTAATTACATATATAAATATAATTAAAATATAGTTAAATCCGGTCCAACCGGTTCGACCGGTCCGACCGCCAAACCAGTAAGGCGTCCGGTTCGACGTCCGATCCGGTTCTGAAAACATTGCTATTATCCTAAAATTCCCAAAATTTACAGAATATTACTTCAATAGTTTATATCATCCCATAAATTTCATGATGTCTAATTCACAACATATTTCTTTCTGTAAATATTACAATATTTCTAAAATTCATTAAAACTAACTAAATAACTCCAAAAATTATGAAATTTTCACCATCAGTTGAATTTGATTTATAATGCCTTCATTGAATTTTCTAGATTTATGGTATTGATTAAGTATTTTTTTTGATTTTTCCATTACAGATCACTTAAAAATTCATTTTTCAATCATAATAAACACAAAATAATTCCTGGAGATTTTATATCTCAAAGGAGTCATTCTGTGATTTTTCCAGAATTTTACCAAATTTATTTGTATTTTTGATTATTTTCTTTATTTTAAATAATTTATATAAATTATTTTACTTATCATATTTTTACTAAAATTTACAGAATGATAAGCCAATATTTTTCAAAAAACTTCCATTGTTTATTCCCACAATCATGATTATTTAGTATTTTTACTTAATTTTCTTAATATTTAAAGATTAATTCTCATTAATCCCAAAATATCCTTTTTGTTACAAGTTTTCTAATTTTATTACTGTGATTTGATGAGAATTTAAGGTTTTTAAGATTTTTTAAGATTAGTTTTGGTGTATATGTACCAAAACTAATTGTATATGTGTTTATAACACATATGTAATCTTTGGTATCTAGATACTTTAAAAGGGATTATAACCTTGTAAATGAGAAGAGGAAGAGGGGTTGATGATGATTAAAGATGGTTGGAGATGTCTTGAATCCTTAACTTGATGAAACTTGGGTGTTTGTCATTTGTTTATAGAAACCGAGAGGTAGAGAGGGGACAAAGGTGGTGGATGGTGATGGTTACGGATGGTGATGGTGATGATGGTTTCGGATGGCGATGGTGGTGATGGTTACGGGTGATGATGGTGGTGTTGGTTACGGGAGGTGATGGTGGTGATGAAGGTCGAACCGAGGAGGACAAGGGAGCCGAGAGTTTGAGAGAAAGTTGAGGTAGTGGTGTGCTTTGTGGAGGTGGTGATGGATGCTTTTATGGAGGTCTCGGCCGAGGCCTTTGTGGCTTGTAATCATGATGTTTAGTTCTAGCTTAGGTGAGTCACCTTCACTAGCTTATTAGGTGTCAAGCAAGGTGGCTAAGAGTTCTCAAGGAGGCTCTAGAAATTGCCACATACCACTTAGTAATGAGGATGATTCATGTGGCTCTTGTATGGCGGTTTGGTGGTTGTGGTATCATTAGCCGAGAGGTGCTAATGACTTCTTTAGTCATTAAGCTAAGTTTAAACAAAAGGTTTTAGGTCCCTAATTGGATTGTTATGTTATCTTAATGATCCGGTTTTGGTATTTAAGTTGATGTTTTGAGTGTTTTAGTTGTTAGATACATATACATTATACATTACCTATGCATGCATAGTACCATATTAATCTTATATATATATATATCTAATGAATGTTATTACTAAAGTGTGTATATATATATATATCTATACATGCATGCATACGTAAAATTCTATATATATACATGCATGCAAACATGCATACGTAAAATATATACTTGACATGCATATGACATAATAATATAATTTATAAAAAAATATTCATAAGATGTTAGTCGTAATATAAAATTTAAAATATAAAATTGTCTATCTATTTTTAGGGTTGTCACAACCTATAACAAAGCTATTGATATAGTTTTGTTAGAATAACAAGAGTGTATATACATATTTTACTGATAACATTAATGCATTTTAAATATTATCTAGAGTTACAGATTTTTAACTGTCTAGAGACATTTACTTGGGGGGTAAATAACTATCTAGTTGACCCGTGACTTTTTTTCTATCAGACACACTTGCAAATTGACTTCTAAAATACATGCACATTTCAAAGTTTGTATATATGAATTCTAGAAGTCAAGTAGAAGAAGTCAAAGTCTATTATGATAGGGAAAGGTCACGGTGTCAACTGGGTAGTTATTAACCCGCTAATTAATTGTTTCTAGACAGTTAAAACACTGTAGCCATGAACTTATCATTTTAACATAATCAGTATATGTTTGTTTTATTGTGTAATTATAGTCTCAGTTCTCTACAAAGTATTAGCTTGATCAGTGTGTTTGAACACACCAAATTCCACACCTTGAATGATCTTGTATTGCACAAGCTTTTGTAAAAGTCCCCAAGTGACATACCAGTAGTAAGGTGTCTCCTCTATCTAAGAAGTAAAATGTTCAAATTCTATAAGGTGAAAGTATAGATGGTTAATAGAAGTATATTAGGAGTTGTTAAAACAAACAAGTTTCTGTAAAAATGTGCTAGATTAGCACTCCCCTAACTAAATCTACCGTACCATAACTGATATTTTAAATCATTTAGAAGATACATGATGACTCCATGCAAGTGGAGTGTTATGTATCAAGATAGGCCGGTACATGAATATTTTACATGTTTAAATATCATTTTGATGTTTAGAACTTTAAAAAATATTATCTTTAATGGTTATGAATTTTGTTAGTTTGATTTGAAGGTGTCATATCACGGATATTCTGTTGGAAATAGTTAGAACCTTGAGGCCTGAGAGGGCTGTTATATTTAGAGATGAAGAGGGTGTGATTGGAAAGATTATAAAGGTATTGTGAAAAGAATGAGATGGAATACCAAGAGTGTTGTTCATAAAAGTGAACCACTAAATGGTGAAAGAATACTTGTTGCTGTCAAGAGCTATTGGACTGGTTAAGCTTGTGAGGGGCAAAACAACACTAAATGGAACTAGCAAGTGTTGCAGTCTGAGAATGCTTGTTCATTCTCAGGGTGGTAAAATGAGCAAGTCAAGATGATTGGTTTACGGGTCAAAATGTATTTGGGTAGTTGTTTTTTGTATAGGTGAGGTCGACTTAACCCATGAATATTTTAGTTTGAATGTATAGGTAAATCAACCAGTATAAATTAACGATGGAAGAGTTACTATGATTGGGAAAATACCTAGTTCTTCCGCTTAGCTTTCTTCGGGTTCTTCAAGCTTCGAACCATCTTTGATTTGGAGTAAAAGCGACTTGAAGAAAGTGAAGAACAGAGTAGGCTAACAAAGGGCTTTAATTTAACGTTAGCAAAACATGAACATGTTAAACAAGTTTGACACGATATGATAAACATAGGTGCTAAAAAAGGAACACGACAAGATTAACTAATCGTGTCATTTCCTTCGAACACGAACATGAACCTGTTTATAAACGTGTTACACCGTCATGACCCATTTAACATGATAAATATCACATGTTCAATGACACGACAAGACATTACCCGACGGCCCGACCTGAGATATTGAGTAACCTTCACTTCAATGATTAACCTTAACACTTGTAAACCATTAACCACAACAGTTGTACACATATTGAGTAACCTTAACTTCAATGATTAACCTATTAAACTTAACATTTGTAAGCCAAATTCAATGATTTTATCAGCATAGTAGAAAAGTTAATGAAAATGAATTAAAATGACATAACTTTTAAAAACTCAAGAACTCAAGGACCCAGAGGGAGAAAAAAAACTTTTTTGAATGAAAATGACAAAACATACTAGACAGTCTTATTAGGGTTATTAGTATGAACTCACGGGTCCAGTTAGCTTTTAGGGTTTGCATAATATTTTCAATATATTGTAACCAAACTTATCAATAATATTCAATCAGTTTTTTACTGTCTTACATGGTATCAGAGCCTTAGGGTTCTAGTTACATTTTTCCCCGCTGCACCACCACAAAAACATACAAACCCTAGCCGTTGTCACTGAGTTCAAACCCCAGACAAGGCGGTGTTCACTTCCATTCTCTTGGTTCGTTTTGGATTATGGCTCCTAACTTGCAACGGTCATTATGTTTCCTTTTTTTTCTATTTATCGGTGTTTTAGCCGCACCTAGGACCATGGTCCACGGACACCGATCTCAAGCTACGGTTTGAATAGATTTTTTTTTTTTTAGATCTACGGATCCAAGAGACTACCGCTTGACCATAGTCACCGGTCTTGCTTTCTTTTCCTTTTTTATATCTACATATACATATGTCATCTTTTGATCCATAGATCCAAGAGACCGCTGGTTGCTAGCCTCGAGACACCACCAACGACTGCAGTCGTCAGTCATCAGATTATCATTCCAGAAATCAAGAACCAATGAACTATCAAGCAAATTATGAATAACACAATCAACTAAAATATGAATGACAACATCAAACATAATATTGTATGTTGGCAATAGTTGATAGTCAAATCGATCGAAGCTTGTTCGTCTTATTATTGTTATATGTTGTTTTTGCTTCCCAGTCATAGGGTCAAGTTATTTTATATCTAATATTTTAGTAGCTGATGTTCTAAAATGCTTATGATAAAGGATTACGGACCTTGTTCTTCACCTCAATTCTCTTATCTGGCCCGTTTAAAGTTCAAGTTCTCTGACATCTTAAATGTCCACTAATGACAACTTGGGAGAAAATGTATTTATTAATAAACTTAATTCTAGTAGATGTTTTTCGACGTTTAACGGCATATTATACATCTCATAAATTTAATGAAGGATTATGAATCTGATACCAAGTATGTAGTCACATAAAACTGCATATAGATCCATTTTGCAGATAAACAAACAAACAAACATACTCAAGTCGTTGAGCTCCATTAGCACGGCCCATCTCATGCAACTATAACGGACTCCTGTTCACATCTTTATAGAGCAAATATCGTGTGGGAATTTTGCCTAGAGCAGCATACCTGCACACAAGATTCAAAACTATAACTATAACCACTTGATGTAGCCATAAGGGTGAATCGATAATAGTAATCAAGATTATTAGTTCATTACCATTGAGGCACAAATGGAGCCATCCAGATTGCATCTCCAGCCTCAACAGGATACCTACATATGTTACACAAAATCAAAACGGGTCACAGGCTTGAAACAAGTTTGTTTGATGATAATAATAACCTACCAGCTGTCACCCAGACGATAAATACCCTGCCCCTCTAGAAGTAACAAACCATGCTGATTATAATGAACTTCCTGCCAAAAACATTAAGAAAGTCAAAGGCAAGTTACCCTATTTCTGTTTTTTGTCACGAGGTTATTTATTGGAATTAGATGTGTGTTATAACAGATAACAAGTAATGGGCACACCTTTACATTAAGAAATTCGCCAGGTTGAAAATCCATGATCTGCATGTTACAAATATCAGAATCTAACAAAGGTTTAATTTACAGAGTTTGTAATTTTAATGAGTTTTGTCTAGTTTAAGGATATTTAGTATTTGTTATTAGTCAAAGACTCTCATTAACTTACGTGTAAAATCAAACATTGCAATCTTTTAGGATCGAGGAAGTAGTAACTTTTGTCGTCGTAGACAGCAAACATATCCATGATAATTTTGAAACCTAAATGTAGCTTACATGAATGTTGAAGTCATAAGCCAGGGATGTAGGAAGAAGCTTCCGCAGTTGGAACACCTATATTCAAAAGAAAAATAAATTTGAAATAAGGAAAAGTAATTAGTAGATGAAATGAATACATTTAAAACCATTATATATTTCCGATTAAGGTAATTAGTAGATGAAATAAGGAAAAGTAATTAGCAAATCACTTGCAACCAAGAGTATAACGTTGATTAAAAAAAATAAAAATAAAAAAAATAACTTACCTCTCCAGGGGTCTCAAGAAGGGGTTGCTGATCAGTGGAACCAACAACTGGCTCAGGAATATGGTTTGCCAGGTGAGCATACCTATAGAAAAGTAAATCTTTTTCAGCCGTAGTGGTTCAAAAATAAAAAAAATAACAGTCCAGATTAAAGAAATGGTTTGCATGAAGTAAAGAGAAGGAAAGATATACCTTCTTTCAAATATGACAAGTGTAGCAGATTCATAACTTTTAAACAGATGTTTTGAGCTGGGAGGTAGGTAAGCAAACGAAGCTTCCTATAATTCAAACACAAATGCAACTAATGAAGAAAATTTACTTACATGAGTTGAACATATAGTTATTAGCTTCAGAATTTGAAAAAAGTAGTCTAACTAATATGAAATCATAAACACATCCAATCATTTAAAGACAATAAGTTTAATGCTACTACTAAACTATGTGCACAGATGTAGCAAGTTCGCATGTGAAAGAGGAAGTATAAATAAAACAACTACATGATCAAGACGGGTCATTTACCATGTTAACACCAATGTGTTACTAGATTAAACAATTCTAGTGAATTTAACCGTCAAAGGTAGCCATGTATTTTTCAAAAGGTATGCTGGTTTTAAGTGAAATGGTGTGAAACAAATTTGGAGGATTATGCAATCAAACTACACGAATGACTTGTTGAATTAAACCTTACAAAATCCAGATGAAAAACAAATAAAACAACTGCATAATCAAGACGGGCCATTTACCGTCAATTTTTGACCAATCCTATAAGCATTAGTGAGTGTGACCGACCCTTGAAGCACAAATACAAACTTAAATCATAAACATAAAAAGTATATCAATTCAAAAGTGTCTTGTTTTTCGTTACAAACTGAGGGGAATACGAATACCTCTCAACATCCTTAGGGGTACTCCCTGATTTTGAACTTTCTGCACACATGAAACCAAAGTTTCTTCACATAAGAAAACCGATGATCATTTAGCACTAACCATTCATTAACCACAAAGATAAATACAAATTTACCTTGCATCTTTGCTATATACATAACAAAATGTGCACCCATTGCTGGAGAGACTAAATAGGCCCCAAATGTGTTGCTCCTATCAAATTGAATGACAACACAATCATACAGACAACCCGTTACTAACCGAAAACAAGCACATACATAATCTTGAGGCATTGAACTTACCAATCAGGCAATGGGCTAAAAACATGACTTTCAGGAGTGATTAAAGCATGATCACTCCTATACACACTTCGAGTAAACCAAGGTAAATCTAACAAACACCAAATTCCCACTAATAATCAGTCACCTAAACACCATTTTCAACATGATCAAGTATCACAAATATTTATTAAATCAACTAGGGCACTGACCTTGTGGGTGAGATGGGGAGAGAGTGGGGTTGATGACCTTTGAATAAAGGGGGTAATCGTTTGAGTTGGAATCGGTTATCGATGGCGCAGGCCAAAACAATTCTTTGATAACGTAGATATTAAAATACCTGTGAATCAAGAGGCAAAAACGTCAAATTCATTCATGGGGAGTGTAACCCAGATAAAAAGGTGTAATCTTTCATGATCTTACAAACAATTGTTAGATGAATCAAGAGATATTTCACAGGAATTGATGTTAAAAATTGCAACACTCCGGTGAGTGTTTTCATCTTCTTCCCGGTGAATGAAGAAGTTGAGTGCTCACTGTTTTATGGTTAGTGGTCTTTGGAGAATTTGTGTTGCTTATTGGCGTTTTGTGGAGAGGAGTTAGATAAGTGTGAAAACAGGGGAGGGGACTGAATCCTTTCTAGTTTACCAAAAGAATCTTGAAAATGATGACAAACTATAGTAGTTTTAACAACTTGTTCATTTATGCTTCAATTAAAGTTCTATCAAAACATATGATAAAATTTGTTAGACACATCTCTATACTGTAAATTTAATTAAAGTTGAGTAGATAAAAATAACGCTCTCATATTATAAATTTATAAAAGTTAGTCTTGGATGATGGTGTGAAGGTGGGTGTGGTGTCTGCAGGCCATGTCACTTGTGGCAACAAAAAGGCGTTGTTTGTCGAATGAAATGGAAGGTGACAAACACGGCATGGTGGTGGTGACCGGCTGTTGCTTGATTTCGTCCCACAAATGGTACATGTTGTATGGGTGAATAAACTACATAAATGGTGTCTTTAATTAAATAGTAATTACATAAATGGCCCATAGTTATATATAAAATTGTATTTTGATCCTCATATTAATTTAACAGATAGTTAATTAAAGTTAGTTATAATAGTTAAACTTGTTATAAACTTGAAATTATAAAACCCAAAACTAACTACTTTTAAACCTTAATAAACCAAATATGTTGTTTTACCCGACTCATAAGGACCATTTGTATAATTAAATTTATAGTTAATATGATAAGGGTGTAACATAAAATCCAGTTACCTAATATAGTTGTAATGGATATATTACATCAAAGTATTATTTATCATACAAAAGTTTACAAAAAAGTTGATTCATGTTAACTTATTTTAAACAGCAGAAATAGCTTGAAATTATGCTTAGATGTCCTCTAATTTTTAGGAGGGTCATAAATTCAAAATTCTCTCTAAACCTTTATATCTTCTAATTTTTGGGAGGGATCCGAATTCATTGGATCTTATAATTTATGTTTATGTGTGGAAACACACAACAACAAAAGATCAAACATCATCACTTTTGTTGAATTCCACGTGCATCTCTTGAATAGACCATGCAGTACTAATGAATCAAAGTAAAACAATTTCATGATCTTGTTCTCATACATGTGTTAGAATGGCTAAGAATCACGCCAAGCGAATTCTGGCTGTTAGCGGACTCTGCATCTTATTCTATGTTTTGGGAGCTTGGCAAAGCAGCATCACAGCGACAATTCAAACCGAAATCACCAACAAAGTCGTACGTCAAAAGGCATCTAAGGAAAGCATTGATTCATCATCATCAAGAACATCATCGCCATCACCATTACCATCATTGGATTCTGAAAGTCATCATAACTTTGTAATACAAGATCCACAAGAGTCACATGACCAGTTCCCACCATGTAACATGTCCTATAGTGAATACACCCCATGCCAAGACGCGAATAGGGGAAATAAATTCGATAGAGAAATGTATAAGTATAGAGAGAGACATTGTCCAACCAAAGAGGAACAACTACATTGCCTCATACCCGCGCCACCAAACTACAAACCACCATTCAAATGGCCAAAAAGCCGCGACTATGCATGGTTCAACAATATTCCACACAAAGAACTTAGCATTGAGAAAGCACGCCAAAACTGGATTAAAGTTGAAGGTGACAAATTTAGATTTCCAGGAGGAGGTACTATGTTTCGTTATGGAGCCGATTCTTACATTGATGATATTAACAAACTCATCCCTCTTTCAAATGGAACCATTCGGACCGCAATTGACACAGGGTGTGGAGTAAGTATAGCTTAATTAGTTCATTTTCACTGTGTTTTTTTTTTCCTAAAATTATAAATGAGGCTTTTTGAATGTAATGATGTGGTTAATGATGTATAAGCTGAGTGAAGGTTGCAAGTTGGGGTGCATACTTGCTGAAAAAGGATATAATCACAATGTCGTTCGCTCCAAGGGATACACATGAAGCACAAGTATGGTTTGCATTAGAACGTGGAGTTCCTGCGATGATCGGCATAATGGCATCGCAAAGACTTCCTTACCCAGCTCGGGCATTTGACATGGCTCATTGCGCTCGTTGCCTAATTCCATGGAGTGAATATGGTACGGTTATATAAATGCTTAATCGCTTAGAACAACAAGACAAAAGATTCACCTGTAGCAAAGTTATTGGTACGGTCTAGTTAAAATATAAGAAGACAAACTAATGGGATGAGATATTGAATTATATGTTGTGTATTATTTTGCAGATGGATTATATTTAGCTGAAGTAGATAGAGTTCTAAGGCCTGGTGGTTACTGGATACTTTCTGGACCTCCAATTAACTTTAAGAAGTTATGGAGGGGTTGGGATAGAAAGCGAGAAGATTTGAAACGCGAACAAGAAGACATTGAAGATGTTGCGAAACGTCTTTGCTGGAAAAAAGTCGTAGAAAAGGATGCTCTCGCTATATGGCAAAAGCCTATCAACCACATTGATTGCATCAAAACTAAAACGAATCATCACAAGCCACATATATGCAGATCAGGCGATGCTGATGAAGCTTGGTACATTTAATCTTCTATCACATTGTTATCTTTAAGTTAATTACATCATTGTAGTAACATAACTTTAATCATGTTTGATATATATGCATTAGGTATAAAGAACTAGAAAATTGCATTACCCCATTGCCAGAAGTAAGCAGCCCGGAAGAAGTCTCGGGTGGAGCCTTAGACAAATGGCCAGAACGCGCGATGGTTGTCCCTCCTAGAATCAGAAACAATATGGTACCGGGTATCACAGAAGAGAAATTCCAAAGTGATAATGAGATATGGAAAGAGCGTATATCGCATTATAAACGCATAGTTAACGTTTTATCACAAGGAAGATGTCGTAACATATTGGACATGAATGCCTACATTGGTGGATTTTCTGCAGCCTTGATGAAATATCCCGTGTGGGTAATGAATGTGGTTCCTGCCAATTCCAAACCCGACACGCTAGGAGTGATTTATGAACGCGGGTTCATTGGTGCGTATCATGATTGGTGTGAGGCATTCTCAACTTATCCAAGAACATATGATTTCATCCATGCAAGTGGAGTGTTCAGTATGTATCAAGATAGGTACACATGAAGATTTTACATGTTTTATATCTCATTTTGATTAGTAGAACTTCAAAAATTATTATCTTTAATGGTTATGATGTTTGTTTGTTTGATTTAAAGGTGTGATATCACTGATATTCTATTGGAAATGGATAGAATCTTGAGGCCTGAAGGGACTGTTATATTTAGAGATGAAGAGGGTGTGATTGGAAAGATTAAAGGTATTGTGAAAAGAATGAGATGGAATACCAAGAGTGTTGTTCATAAAAGTGAACCACTAAATGGTGAAAGAATACTTGTTGCTGTCAAGAGCTATTGGACTGGTTAAGCTTATGAGTGGCAAAACAACATTAAATGGAACTAGCAAGTGATGCAGGCTGAGAATGCTTGTTTATTAATCTTAGAATGGTGAAATGAGCGGGACAAGATGATTGGTTAACGGGTCAAAATGTATTTGGGTACGTGTTGTTTTTAGCATAGGTGAGATTGAGTTAATTAACCCATGAACATTTTTAGTTTGAATGCATTTCCTAAATGAGCATAGTTTTTTTAGATCTTCAAATTAGCACATTAAATGGTTTTGCATGAGAAATTTCATTCCAAATGACTCATATATGCTTTCATAATTAATGATAGTCATATTAGGTTACCAAATGTTCACGACGATCCTAAATTTAAATCACAACTTATGAAATCTAGAACATCATAGATATGTCCTGTAGAATCAATACTCCAAATTAACAAATCTAGTCCAAGACTCCAAGGAAATGTGTGAGGCATCTTGAAAACTCATGTCGATGTATAGCTAAAACATATCTAGCCATGGTTACAAGTTCGGAATGGCATAGAGTTTTATAGAAGCTTCTAGACTCATATATAAAGAAATTAACATACCCAAATTATAGATCAGGTATAATCTAGAACATGAGGGACTAGTTTAAATAGGTATGGATGGTCTCATTTGCAAAAAAATCCTCTAATAGTATTCATATCAGGTTTTTCACATTCGTTCTTATAATTATATTAAAATTCATTATTTTTTATATCTTTTTTTCCAATTAACTGTATTTTTTCTTACTTTTATCATTATCTTTTCTCTCTCCTCCACTCACAAAAACTTTCAAAAAATATTAAAAATTTATAGGAGATATAGAGATAAATAATAATATTTTATATCTCCTTCACTCGTAACCACTCAACCATTCCCATTAATATAAGAAACACAATCATAATAATATAGAATACCTATTGCGAATACTCTAAGATCCACAAAGCGCATGCTAATCAAAAGTATTCTTGTAAAACATTCTTTGTAATGCTATCTTAATTTTAGGCAATAAATCTTTTTGGTTACTTATCTTATTATTATTTTTAATCTTGTCAATAAGAATTGTTATCATCATTGGTTAAAAGACCAATATGAGTACATATCTAAGAGTTGCATGCTAGTTCAAGAATCATTTTATGGTAGTTGGCATTAAAGCACATTAATTCACTGGGATATGGCAATTACGACAAGCAAGAAGGTAATTGAAACTGTTTAAAATGTCATTGCTGCTAAAGATAACTAGAGTCAATAAGAAACTCAAAAAGGAGCAAAGAAAGACAAAGGTGTGTCTAAGAATTTGATTGTGTCTTTAAGAAAAGGATTGACATTGAAATATCAATCACAAAAGTAACAAGCAGCGCACCGAAGCTTTGATTGTGTCTAAGAATTTGATTGTGTCTAAGAATTTGATTGTGTCTTTAAGAAAAGGATTGACATTGAAACTCAAAAAAGAATTTGAT
Source organism: Flaveria linearis (assembly GCA_024085815.1). Lineage (NCBI taxonomy): Eukaryota > Viridiplantae > Streptophyta > Magnoliopsida > Asterales > Asteraceae > Flaveria > Flaveria linearis. The sequence continues at coordinate 57,512,451 of CM044012.1, forward strand.
TCACTATACTCCGGCCCCCGTCTCCGGCAGCTGAATTTCAGCAGCTTTTGTCTTCCCTGCTTCAGATCTGCAGAGTAGCATCTGCGCCGCACCGAAGCCGATCTGCACCCGCACCGTCGAGCAGCGCACCCCGATCTGCACCGACGCCGATCTGCACTCGCACCCGCACCCCGATCTGCACCCGCCGATCTGCACCCGCACCGTCGAGCAGCGCACCACCGGTAGCATCTGCGCCGCACCGACGCCGATCTGCAGCCGCACCACCGCCGATCTGCACCCGCACCCCGACAACCACACCAACAGCAGGCCATTCATCTTCGTTTCCAACGCGAACTTTGGTATTCCGGCAAATGTCGGGCGATCAGCGGCGGCAACCAGAACAGGAATGGCAGGAAGTCCCATTACGTAAAGGCAATCGTAACAAGCAGAATGAAGCGAACAGTTCAAAGTCAGGTATTCCGGCAAATGTATTCAGTCGTCTTACAAAGGTTTTCATTACTAATTTGCCCGAAAAGTGTAGCGGTCACGATCTAGCAGAATTCATTAGGCCTTATGGTATTATTTATGATCTCTACATCGCCCGTAAGAGAGACAAGGCAGGGAACCGCTTCGGTTTTGTTTCTTTTATTGACGTTAAAGAGACAAAGGATTTACTACGTCAGATCTGTAATACGAGGATAGGCGATCGCTGGTTGAAAGCTAATATAGCCAGATTTACCCTAGAAGAAGGAGAGTTTCGACCGGAAGAAAAGAACAACAATAGAAAATTTGGTAAAGTCAGCAAGAAGGAAGAAAGACATGTCCCGTATCAGGCATCGACGTTCAACGGTTCACGATCTTTTTCGGATACACTAACAGGTAGACAGAGCGTTAAGACAGTAATAATAAACAATCAGGTTAATGCGTTCAAGGATCTGCAGGGGAGAGCTGTTGTAGCACGTATGATTGATCTCGAGGCTCTAAACAATATTTACGTTATCGTAAACGAGTTATGCCCTGGTGAGGGTAAGGTTCAATATCTGGGGGGTTTATCTGTTCTTATTTCGTTCGAAGACAACTCGAAGGCAACCAATTTTATTAAAGAAGCAAGAGAGGTGATTGGGAGGTTTTCTTCCTTAGACGTATGGGAGGGACAAGTGATCGCCTATCAGAGACTAGCATGGCTGAAAATAGTGGGTATTCCATTACAATTATTGTCCACAGAGGTGATTGATGCAGTTGGGAATTCCTTTGGGAAGATTATTCACAGAGCTACAAGATCGAATGAAGATGGTGATCTATCCCATGATTTCATCGGCCTTTTGGTAGGTGATGGGAAACGAGTTAATGAAGAAATCAAGCTATCATGGAGGGACAAAAGATTCACGATATGGGTTTCGGAGGAGCCTAGGGAATGGGTAACGGGATTCTATAAGGCACCTTCACCGGAGGATAATGACGATCCGAAGTCAGAAGACGAGGCAGATAGTAAAGAACAAGAAAAAGATAGTACTGAAGCTGTTTTTGATCCGGAATCTGTTGAGTCCGGTGAGGTTTTGCCGACGACGGAGGAGAGACCAATTTTGGGAAACTCCGAAGACAATTATGAGGCATTGATTGATACTAATGATGAGGAGAATTTTACGGAAACAATTAATGGTGAAGAGATTTTTGTTCCAGCTCATTCGTTTGACTTTGACAAAGATGTGGAAATTCAAAATTCAAGTGGGTCGGGTTGTAATGGTAACGACACTATAACTGTGCTGCTCAAAAGAAAAAAGAAATCTTTTTTGGGCTCTATTAATAGGCCCAACCCAGCGTATTCAAGTAGCCTCGAGAAGACAAAGGTTGGTAAAAAAACCCAAAGGAGTTGAAGACCCTTTTGGGTTGGACCTGTAACACCCGGAAGTTGGACTTCTCAGCATGTGATGCGACTAAGCTTCAGTCGCCTGTGATTTATGCGATTGAAGCTCAACCGCATGGCTATTCGGCCGATTGGAGCTCAACCGCACGATTGGAGTTCAATCGCCCGGATGAAGTATGAACCGAATGGAACATGTGCGATTGGGGTCCAATCGCATGGTGTTGATGCGACTGAAGGTCCAGTCGCCCCTGGACCAGATGCGACTGAGATGTGGGTATAAAAGGGGAGTAGCTCCATTCTCCTCCCATTTTTCAGTCGGGGAGAGAGAGTGGGCGACCGAGAACAGAAGAGAAGAGAGGGAAAGTGCTGCCCGAGCTCCGAATCCGTCGAGAAGATAGCCAAAGTCGAAGTTCATCTACTTCTACCTGTAATGTGAGTTCTAAGACCCCTCATTTACATGTTTTTAATCGATTTTGGGGCTGGAATCACATATAAACCCTAGTTTTGTAAAAGTGTAAGTTTGACCCATTTGGGTAAATTTTGAGTAATGCGTTTATAGTAAGAAGTAGGACTTGTATGTGCTTGTATGATGTCCTTGTATGAATCCCTGAGCTTTGGGAGGGTCAATTTGGGCTAAAAATGGGTTTTTGACGAGTTTGGGTGCGGGGGTTCGCGGCTGCTGTTCGTGATGAACTCCAGTCGCAGCCCAGTTAGGGTTATGCGACTGAAGGGCCATTCGGCCGAATGAGTATGAGTCGATGTCCAATCGCCCGACTGAGGCCCAGACGCCCGATTGAGTCTCAATCGCACGATAGGTGATGCGACTGAGAGTTTCGGTCGCATAAGTTCAATCGCAGAGTAGTTCAGTCGTACGGTTAAGAGTTAGTCGCATATAATCCAGTCGCATAGTGTCTAGTCGTACGGAAGGAAGTCCAATCGCACGTTTGAGTACCCATTCGCATGATAGCCCAATCGCATGGCCCAGTCGCATGGAGGACATGCGACTGGCAGTAGTTCAGTCGCCCGAACAGGGCTGATGTGAGTGAATGTAGAATTGTATGTATGATGTATGTATGTTAGTATGATGTTGTCATGGTAGATGATGAATACTGATGATATGTAAGTAATTATGTTCCATATGTGTATGTGCCTTATCTTTTAATAACTTTACGTGAATGAAAGAACGAATGTAACGAATGTGTTAAGAACGTAAAGTGAAAGATAATGAAAGAAGGAACATGATGAATGAATGCATGCATTAACGAATGAATGAATGTAATAAAGGCTTGCAAGCAAAATGAAGGAGGTGCACACCCCTGGCAGGTGTTAGCTCAACGGTGTGCGGGTTAGCTACCCCGAAGGATGCACATCGGGGTCAGTCTTTGTGATTGACCAGAAGTATGTATGGGATCCTTGCCGCTTACCCTAGGTGACTGGATCAGCATTTGTGCACAACGTTCGTGATTGATCATCACAGGTCCAGCACCAGCATATGTGCACAACGTTCGGGGTAAAGCATACGGCATTGATCCAGAAGTAAAGAGAAAGATAAGTGGTGCTTGTACCTACCCCAGGTGACTGGATCAGCATTTGTGCACAACGTTCGTGGCTAACCACCACAGGTCCAGCACCAGTAGTACGTATGATGAAAGGGGGTAGTGTACATGTCACCGAATGTAATGAACGTTCGAACGAAAGTAATAAATGAATGAATGAACAGAATGAAGGTTCGAACGTATGAAGTGAAAGTATGAATGAAAGTAAAGACATACAAAAGTATGTGAAGTATGTAAAGTATGTATGTATGAAAGTAAACGAGAATGAGGAAGTGTACACGAATGAAAGTAAGTAATGAATGATAAGATAATAATAATGTTATCTGCGTGTACGTATGATGTGTGAACACATGTATGAAAGAACGGTTAATAAGAATGAAAGTATGTTTTATTATAAAAACTAGAACTCACTCAGCAACGCTGACTTTTATGTGTTTTCCAGTTCGCAGGTAGTGATGCTGAGGATGGCACGAGGCGGCTACTCAGCTCTTTTGGGAGGGCATTCTCCATTTTGTAATGCTGCAACGTCACGTGTTGCGGGCCCATAACGCACGCAACAAGTCACGTTGCCTGCCATTACGAGATTTCTTGAGGATCTGAATCAACGAGATTACTCAAGAAATCTCCTTTATATATTTTTGAATTTAATATCTTCTTTATGAAGAAAAATATATTTTCTTATTTCGGTAGAGGTCGCTGTACGACCCTATGATTGTTGAGGAATATGCATCAGCAGCAATCATAGTATAGTATGCCCCTATGATTGCTGAGGATTCGAATAAACGAGATTGTTAGGTAATCTCGGGTTTTTATGTGTCTCCCCAGCAATCATAGTAAAGTTAGGAAGTGTAAAGCAAGTTGTATTTTGTAATTATGTCAATGATGTAATGACTCTTATGAATGAATGAGAATGTATATATGTTTTCTTTATTAATTCCGCTGCGTATGTTATGATCATGTATTAAAGTATGTTTATACATTGTTTATCTAAAATATATGCAATGAAAGACCGACTGTAGGGTGCCCGGTGAGCGGGGCCTTACAAGTTGGTATCAGAGCAAAAGTTTAAGTAAAATGGGTAAATTTTCATAATAAACCTAAACTTAAACTGAGAATGGGACAGGGAGAATGAGAATGCCATCTGAGTAGTCGCGTGCCATCAGGTATTTTTCTTAAAGATTAACTGGTTATTATGTGCGCATGTGATGTGAATTATGTGTACTGTTAGACTGAGATACTAATGTAGTCAGGATAGGTGATGCTCGGGGTACGAAGAGTAGAGTAAGTGGCTAATCACAACTGGCCACTGTAATTAGGGACTTACTGTACTTAACATAAACTGAGCTATTTCCTTGAATGACCGTGTTGGTGTTTTAATCTTTCAGTGTGATAAAAGATGGTCGGTGATAGATCGTCTGATGCTTCCCGTGATGGTGAACGTGGTGATGAGCCGCGTATCACGCGAGGAAGACTTAGGAAAGAGAAAGTAGTTCGTGAGGAGAACGAGATTCCTCACCAGGAAGAGACGGACGAAAGCGCCAAGTTGAGAGCCTCGGTAAAAGAGGCAGTGATTGAGGAAGTGCACCAGGTTATGCAGACGATCTTACCGACTGTAATGACCGAAGCGATAAAGGCAGTACGTGAGGAGGATAGACGAGGGAGGAATCGGTCCTCGGGTAGGCAGCAACAGGCAGGGGTAGAAACAGTATTGTCTGATGATAAAGAGGAAGAAGAGGAAGAACAGGTACGGGAGACAGCCCGGGGTTGTGATTATGGGAAATTCATGAGGTGCAAGCCTCCAACTTTTGATGGCTCCGGTACTGCTACTGATGCTCACCAATGGGTGATGGAAATGGAAGTTGTCCTCGACATTAGTGATTGCCAGGAGGACAAGAAGGTGAAGTTTGCTACCCACTCTTTCACAGGGTCGGCTTTATGCTGGTGGAAAAATATGGTCCAAGCCGAGGGTACCAGGGCTATAGGGAAGATGAAGTGGGCTGAGTTGAAAAGGCTGGTGATCGAGGAATTCAGTCCTCGTCGGGAAATGGATAGAATAGAAAGGGAGTTCCTGCAGCTGGAGGCGGGGACGATGACCCATCAGCAGTACACGACTAAGTTTAACGAGTTGGCGCTGTTGGTGCCAGAGCAAGTGACGCCGGTGTCTCGAAAGATCAACCGGTATATTCAGGGACTGCCATCTGAAATTCGTTGGCATTTGATTTCCGCCCGACCGAGTACTTTCAGGTCGGCGGTAGATTTGGCTGGGAGGTTGTATGATGAACGAGCTGCTTTGGTGAAGTCTGAGGGCAGTAAGAAGGGAAGTGATGAGAGGAAGTGGCAGGGAAAGAGGTTTGGTCGGGGTGATACTTCGACAAGTAGTAAAAAGGCACGGGTTGATGATCGCCGGGTGGTCGTGACAAGTGCAGGGTCGAGAAAGTGTGAAAAGTGTGGGCGAGAGCACGGTGGTGAATGCAGATGGGGGCTGAATGTATGTTTTAAGTGTGGAAAGCCCGGTCATATGGCTAAGGAGTGTAGGGCGATGAAGTGCTTTAACTGCGGGGAAAGTGGTCATATGAACAAAGATTGCAAGAAGCCGAGGCCTGGGAGTTCCGGCGGGAAGAAGGCAGTGGGTGAAGGGTCGAAGGCAAGCGCCAGAGCATTCACGATGACGCAGGAAGAGGCTAGGACGGACCCTGATGTAGTGTCCGGTACGTTTCTGGTGAACCAAACTCTAGCCTCCGTATTATTTGATTCAGGTGCTAGTAGGAGTTTTATTTCTGCAGCTTTTTGTGCCAAATTGCCCGTTAGTAGTAGACGTGTGGATGTACCATTTGATGTAGAGACTGCTATAGGTAAAACCACCAGGATTTCTGAGGTAATTGAGGGTTGCGATGTAGAACTGGAGGGTCACAAATTCCTAGTTAAACCCTTTGCGATGACGTTAGGTGGTTTCGATTTGGTGCTTGGAATGGATTGGTTGGCGGATTTCGAGGCGAACATTGTGTGTCGCAAGAAGATGATCAGTTTGACAGCGCCTGACGGTAGTCCAGTGACAGTTTATGGGGATCGGGTTACTACGATTCCGAAAGTGATCTCAATGGCAGTTGCGGGGAAATGTATGAGGCGTGGATGTAACGCCTATTTATGTTATGTGAAAGATGTAGAGAAGCCAGCACCACAACTGTCTGATGTTCCGGTTGTGTGTGAGTTCCCCGACGTGTTCCCGGAAGACTTATCGGGATTGCCACCTGACAGAGAGATCGAGTTCCAAATTGATTTAGTACCAGGCGCCCAACCTGTTGCCAAGGCACCATACCGATTGGCCCCGACAGAGATGAAAGAGTTGATGGAGCAGTTACAAGAGCTACTGGATAAGGGGTTTATTAGACCGAGTATCTCACCTTGGGGTGCTCCGGTCCTGTTTGTAAAGAAGAAGGACGGTAGTATGAGGATGTGCATCGACTACCGCGAGCTGAATAAGCTGACAGTAAAGAACAGATACCCCTTGCCGAGGATCGACGACTTGTTTGATCAACTTCAGGGTGCTAGTTGGTTTTCACGTATAGATCTTCGATCAGGCTACCATCAACTGAAGGTGAAGGAGCAAGATATCCCTAAAACAGCTTTTCGTACGCGCTACGGTCATTATGAGTTTCTCGTTATGTCATTTGGTTTGACCAACGCGCCAGCTGCTTTTATGGACCTGATGAATAGGGTCTGCCGGCCGATGTTGGATAAATCAGTGATTGTATTCATTGATGACATCTTAATCTATTCAAAGAGTGAGACTGAGCATGCCGGTCACATTCGTGAAGTTCTGGAGACGTTGAGAAGGGAGAAGTTGTATGCTAAATTCTCCAAGTGCGCATTCTGGTTGCGTGAAGTTCAATTCTTGGGTCACGTGGTAAATCCGGATGGAATTATGGTCGATCCGGCGAAAGTGGAAGCAGTGATGCAATGGAAGTCTCCGAAGACGCCGTCCGAGATCCGTAGTTTCTTGGGCTTGGCGGGCTACTACCGAAGGTTTATCCAGGACTTTTCCAAAATTGCTTCTCCACTGACGAAGTTGACCCGGAAGGATGTGAAATTTGTATGGGGTCAAGCTCAGGAGAAGGCGTTTGAAGAACTGAAGACGAGATTGACCCAAGCTCCAGTATTGGCATTACCCGAAGGGAGTGAAGATTTGGTGGTTTATTCTGATGCCTCCTACTCGGGGTTGGGGTGTGTATTAATGCAGAGAGGAAAGGTGATAGCCTATGCATCCCGGCAGCTGAAAGTTCATGAGGTTAATTACCCTACTCATGACTTGGAGCTCACAGCGGTGGTTTTCGCGTTGAAGATCTGGCGGCACTACTTGTATGGGACGAAGTGCACCATCTTCACGGACCACAAAAGCTTGAAGTACTTCTTCGAGCAAAAGGATCTGAACATGAGGCAACGGCGATGGTTGGAACTTATAAAGGACTATGATTGTGAGATCCATTACCATCCGGGCAAAGCCAACGTGGTGGCGGATGCCCTTAGCCGAAAGGAGAGGCCCGAGCCAATTCGAGTGAAGGCGTACCAGCTAATCATGACCCCCGACGTGATGAAACAGGTCAAAGAGTTCCAAAATGAGGCTTTGAAAGACGAACATCTTAACTCTGAACGCATGAGAGGTCTGGTCGCGGAGTTGGGTGAGAACGCGACGGGTGTTAGAACTCGGTTTGGGCGTATGTGGATTCCTCGTCTAGGGGATCTGCGAATGAAGATTCTGGATGAAGCCCATAAGTCTCGATACTCCATTCATCCCGGTGCCACCAAGATGTACCAAGATATGAAGAAAGATTATTGGTGGCCGGGTATGAAACGTGACGTGGTGGAGTATGTGAGTAAATGCCTCACGTGTTTGCAAGTAAAGGCGGAGCACCAGAAGCCGTATGGAAAGATTCAGCCGTTGGACATACCGGAATGGAAGTGGGAGCACATCACCATGGATTTTATCACAAAGCTGCCACGTACCCCAAAAGGTTATGATACGATCTGGGTGATTGTGGATCGATTGACGAAGAGTGCTCACTTCTTACCGATGCGGGAGACATATTCGTCCGAAAGGTTGGCCGATCTTTTCATCAAAGAGATCGTGACTCGTCATGGTGTACCGGTGTCGATTGTGTCTGATCGCGACACCCGGTTTACATCCAAATTCTGGAAGAAATTCCACGATGCCATGGGGACGAGGTTGCATATTAGCACGGCTTATCATCCTCAAACTGATGGTCAGTCAGAAAGGACCATTCAGACTTTGGAGGACATGCTCCGAGCATGTGTTATCGACTTCGGGGGAAGTTGGGATGACCATCTACCGTTAGCTGAGTTCTCATACAACAACAGTTATCATGCCAGTATCGGCATGCCACCCTATGAGATGCTATACGGTAGGAGATGCAGGACACCCGTCTGTTGGGGTGATATTGGTCAAAAAGAATTGGGAAGCGTCGAAGTGGTAGAGGCTACGACCGAAAAGCTCGAAAGAATTAAAGCGTATATGAAGGCGGCCAAAGACCGACAGAAGTCGTATGCTGACAAACGACGCAGGCCAATTGAGTTCCAAGTGGGAGACCGGGTTATGTTGAAGGTCTCACCTTGGAAAGGGATCATTCGATTCCGGAAGCGAGGTAAGTTGAGTCCGCGTTATATAGGCCCTTTCCGAATCATTGCTCGAGTAGGAGAGGTGGCCTATAGGTTAGATTTGCCAGATGAACTAAGTGGAATCCACCTGACTTTCCACGTGTCCCATCTGAGGAAGTGTTTGGCGGACGAAGACATGGTCGTTCCACTGGACGATATCGAAGTAGACGAAAAGCTCAATTATGTAGAGCAACCAGTGGCGATCATAGATCGCAAAGAAAAGAGATTGAGAAATAAAGTGGTTCCCCTTGTGCGTGTACAGTGGCGGCACAGGAAGGGATCCGAGTCGACGTGGGAAACTGAAGAAGAAATGAGGCAGCATTACCCACGACTGTTCGAAGAATGACAGGTTTCGGGGACGAAACCTAAAATAAGGGAGGTGGACTTGTAACACCCGGAAGTTGGACTTCTCAGCATGTGATGCGACTAAGCTTCAGTCGCCTGTGATTTATGCGATTGAAGCTCAACCGCATGGCTATTCGGCCGATTGGAGCTCAACCGCACGATTGGAGTTCAATCGCCCGGATGAAGTATGAACCGAATGGAACATGTGCGACTGGGGTCCAATCGCATGGTGTTGATGCGACTGAAGGTCCAGTCGCCCCTGGACCAGATGCGACTGAGATGTGGGTATAAAAGGGGAGTAGCTCCATTCTCCTCCCATTTTTCAGTCGGGGAGAGAGAGTGGGCGACCGAGAACAGAAGAGAAGAGAGGGAAAGTGCTGCCCGAGCTCCGAATCCGTCGAGAAGATAGCCAAAGTCGAAGTTCATCTACTTCTACCTGTAATGTGAGTTCTAAGACCCCTCATTTACATGTTTTTAATCGATTTTGGGGCTGGAATCACATATAAACCCTAGTTTTGTAAAAGTGTAAGTTTGACCCATTTGGGTAAATTTTGAGTAATGCGTTTATAGTAAGAAGTAGGACTTGTATGTGCTTGTATGATGTCCTTGTATGAATCCCTGAGCTTTGGGAGGGTCAATTTGGGCTAAAAATGGGTTTTTGACGAGTTTGGGTGCGGGGGTTCGCGGCTGCTGTTCGTGATGAACTCCAGTCGCAGCCCAGTTAAGGTTATGCGACTGAAGGGCCATTCGGCCGAATGAGTATGAGTCGATGTCCAATCGCCCGACTGAGGCCCAGACGCCCGATTGAGTCTCAATCGCACGATAGGTGATGCGACTGAGAGTTTCGGTCGCATAAGTTCAATCGCAGAGTAGTTCAGTCGTACGGTTAAGAGTTAGTCGCATATAATCCAGTCGCATAGTGTCTAGTCGTACGGAAGGAAGTCCAATCGCACGTTTGAGTACCCATTCGCATGATAGCCCAATCGCATGGCCCAGTCGCATGGAGGACATGCGACTGGCAGTAGTTCAGTCGCCCGAACAGGGCTGATGTGAGTGAATGTAGAATTGTATGTATGATGTATGTATGTTAGTATGATGTTGTCATGGTAGATGATGAATACTGATGATATGTAAGTAATTATGTTCCATATGTGTATGTGCCTTATCTTTTAATAACTTTACGTGAATGAAAGAACGAATGTAACGAATGTGTTAAGAACGTAAAGTGAAAGATAATGAAAGAAGGAACATGATGAATGAATGCATGCATTAACGAATGAATGAATGTAATAAAGGCTTGCAAGCAAAATGAAGGAGGTGCACACCCCTGGCAGGTGTTAGCTCAACGGTGTGCGGGTTAGCTACCCCGAAGGATGCACATCGGGGTCAGTCTTTGTGATTGACCAGAAGTATGTATGGGATCCTTGCCGCTTACCCTAGGTGACTGGATCAGCATTTGTGCACAACGTTCGTGATTGATCATCACAGGTCCAGCACCAGCATATGTGCACAACGTTCGGGGTAAAGCATACGGCATTGATCCAGAAGTAAAGAGAAAGATAAGTGGTGCTTGTACCTACCCCAGGTGACTGGATCAGCATTTGTGCACAACGTTCGTGGCTAACCACCACAGGTCCAGCACCAGTAGTACGTATGATGAAAGGGGGTAGTGTACATGTCACCGAATGTAATGAACGTTCGAACGAAAGTAATAAATGAATGAATGAACAGAATGAAGGTTCGAACGTATGAAGTGAAAGTATGAATGAAAGTAAAGACATACAAAAGTATGTGAAGTATGTAAAGTATGTATGTATGAAAGTAAACGAGAATGAGGAAGTGTACACGAATGAAAGTAAGTAATGAATGATAAGATAATAATAATGTTATCTGCGTGTACGTATGATGTGTGAACACATGTATGAAAGAACGGTTAATAAGAATGAAAGTATGTTTTATTATAAAAACTAGAACTCACTCAGCAACGCTGACTTTTATGTGTTTTCCAGTTCGCAGGTAGTGATGCTGAGGATGGCACGAGGCGGCTACTCAGCTCTTTTGGGAGGGCATTCTCCATTTTGTAATGCTGCAACGTCACGTGTTGCGGCCCATAACGCACGCAACAAGTCACGTTGCCTGCCATTACGAGATTTCTTGAGGATCTGAATCAACGAGATTACTCAAGAAATCTCCTTTATATATTTTTGAATTTAATATCTTCTTTATGAAGAAAAATATATTTTCTTATTTCGGTAGAGGTCGCTGTACGACCCTATGATTGTTGAGGAATATGCATCAGCAGCAATCATAATATAGTATGCCCCTATGATTGCTGAGGATTCGAATAAACGAGATTGTTAGGTAATCTCGGGTTTTTATGTGTCTCCCCAGCAATCATAGTAAAGTTAGGAAGTGTAAAGCAAGTTGTATTTTGTAATTATGTCAATGATGTAATGACTCTTATGAATGAATGAGAATGTATATATGTTTTCTTTATTAATTCCGCTGCGTATGTTATGATCATGTATTAAAAGTATGTTTATACATTGTTTATCTAAAATATATGCAATGAAAGACCGACTGTAGGGTGCCCGGTGAGCGGGGCCTTACAGGACCCGTTTTTGAAACTGGATGGTGATAATGAGCCTGAACTTGCTAAAGAAGGAGGTGTATCGAACACCTTGATGGATCGTTTATTCGGACCTAACAGCCCAAGTCTTGAAGATGGAATGGCCACTGATCCAAAAGCGGTGTTGTCTGAAGAGGTGGACGCTACTTTCATCTTGGGGGAGAAACTGGGAGCCAACTTAAACGGAGCACAGGAGTTGATATTTGATTCGATTGCCAATGAAGGTGTACAAGAAGGTATACAATGAATTGTCTCTCCATTAACATTCGGGGAGTAGGGGTTTGTGGTAAAGCGGGGTGGATCAAGAAATTAAAAAATGACTTTGGTATTTCCTTTATCGGTATGCAAGAAACTTTGGCTACTAGTGATATTTCTTCTTCGATTGTGTCTAATTTTTGGGGTGGAATGGGGTTTGATTTTGATTGTGTTAATGCTTTGGGAAAGTCGGGTGGTCTTGTGAGCATTTGGGATCCTAAAGTGTTTAACAAGGATTTGGTGAATAAAGATAGACATTTCTTACATGTGGCGGGCACGGTTTTGGGCGGGTCCATTAGAATCAATCTGCTTAATGTTTACGCCCCTCAAACAAATGGCGAAAAAAGAAATCTATGGGGTAGGATTAATAATCTCATTCAGTCATACGAAGGGTGGTGGATAGTTTTTGGGGATTTTAACGCCGTTAGAAACCGAGATGAGCGGAAGAATTCTACTTTTGATGCAGTTTGTGCAAATGATTTCAACGACTTTATTGACTCTTCGGGGTTAAGGGAATACAATTTAAGAGGTTCAAAATTTACGCTGATGTCCAATAGACGTGGGGTTTGCACTTGGAGTCGAATTGATAGATTTTTGGTGTGTGATAACGTTTTAATAAATGGCCTAACGCTTGTGTTCGGGTTTTGAATAGACAATTTTCGGATCACTCACCATTGGTTTTCTCTATTGTTGATACAAATTTTGGGCCTAAACCGTTTAGAATGTTCGATTCTTGGCTTGATAGACCGGGGTGTACTGATGTTGTTATTTCAGCTTGGGATGATTGGATTGACCAAGGTGCCGCAGACTTGAATCTCTTTAACAAATTAAAGAAGCTTCGCACAGTATTAAAAAGATGGTTTGAAACCTACAGTGCAAAAGAAAAGGAGGTAGAGTGCCGGCTAAGGAAGGAAAAAGAAGAGTATGAATTGCGTATGGAAACTAATGACTTGGAGGAAACGGACCTGTGGATTTGGTCGGAATGTAAAATGGCATTACAAGAAATCGACTTCCTCAAAACTCGGGACATTAGACAAAAGTCCCGGGTGAAATGGGCCTCTTTGGGAGACGAAAATTCGGCTTTTTTCCATGCCGTTGTGAATGGAAGGAAGGCTACAAACTCTATACCGGGTATTTTGATTGACGGGGTTTGGGTCACTAAACCAAAACTTGTCAAACGAGAGGTGTTAAAATTCTTTAGGAATCACTTGAAAGAAAGGCACCCTGATCGTCCGACCTTGGCGTGCAAAGGTTTGAAGAAGATTAACGATCTCGACAGTCAAAATTTGATCTCTATGTTCACCAGACAAGAAATCAAAGACGCAGTGTTCGATTGTGGCTCTAACAAGGCGCCTGGTCCGGACGGGTTTAATTTTCGTTTTGTCAAACGTTTTTGAAACTTGTTCGAGGAGGATTTTTATAAAATTATGGCTGAATTTCACGCTTCAGGCAACATAAATCGGGGTTGTGGGACAGCTTTCATTACCTTAATTCCGAAGGTGAAAGCTCCTATGGGTCTAAAAGATTATAGACCTATCACTCTTGTTGGGATGGTTAGTAAGGTTATCTCTAAAATCCTTGCTAATCGTCTTAAAAAGGTGATGGGGCAGATTATTTCAGAGACACAATCGGCGTTTTTAGCTGACCGTTTTATTCTTGACGGCCCTCTTATGCTCAACGAAGTCATGGAATGGTTTACGAAGAAAAAGAAAAATGATTTCTTGTTGAAAATCGATTTTGAGAAGGCCTACGACAATGTAAACTGGAATTTCTTGTTGTCTATTTTGGCTCAGATGGGTTTTCATCCGACTTGGTGTATGTGGGTTAAGGGTATTTGTGTGTCGGCCAGAGCCGCGGTGTTGGTAAACGGGTCTCCAACTTTTGATTTCAATTGTGAGAAAGGTCTTCGACAAGGAGATCCGTTGTCTCCTTTTTTGTTTCTTATCGTGATGGAAGCCCTATCATGGTTGTTGAATAAAGCTCAACAAATTGGGATCTTCAAAGGGGTGAGTATCGCGAGTAATGAAGTCAATTTGTCCCACTTGTTTTTTGCCGATGATGCTCTCATTATTGGGGAATGGTCTCGTGATAATATTCAAAGTATAGCTAGAGTGCTTCGTATTTTCTATCTTTGCTCGGGCCTTCGAATAAACATTCACAAGTCTAATATTTTTGGGGTTGGCATGGAGAATAGGGAGGTGGACAATATGATGGCTCTATTGGGGTGTAAACGTGGAGATTTTCCATTCAACTACCTCGGTATTCAGGTCGGTACCAAGATGTCCCGTGTTAGTAAGTGGAATCCGGTTATTGAGGTGATTAAAAATCGACTAGCATCGTGGAAAGCTCGAACTCTATCCATTGGAGGTCGTTTGGTTCTTATCAAATCGGTATTGGAAAACCTTCCTATTTATTATTTTTCTCTCTATAAAGCCCCAAAGGCGGTTATAAAATCTATAGAGTCCATCTTGAGAAGATTTTTATGGATGGGAAGTAGCGACGAGAAAAAATTTCTTGGGTAGCGTGGGATATCGTCACTTCCCCGAAACAATATGGGGGTTTGGGAGTCGCTAAATTAGAAGAAGTGAATGATGCTTTATTATTAAAATAGACTTGGAGGTTTAAAAAAGACGGCAATAGCTTATGGAAGAAAATCATTATGGCTTGCCATGAGTCGAGTAGACCTTGGGCGATGCTTCCTTGTAATGGGTTGTTGAGCGGGTGCTGGAAAACTATTGTGAAAGTCGGGGAGAAAAAACTGCCTAATGGCTTGCCTCTTAATTCGTTCTTTGCTAGCGTCTTAGGAGACGGTCATTCTATCAGTTTTTGGAGTGACGTTTGGTTGAGAGATACCCCGCTCCGAGTTCTTTTTCCGAATCTCTTCAGGCTCGAAAAAATAAATGGGCTAAGGTCTCTCAAAGGATCATGTGGGTCAATAATTCCAAGGTCATGAAGTGGGAATGGAGATCTTTACCTTCATCAGAGGAGGAAGTTTCTGAATTGTTCCTTCTGCTCAATGATATCCACGACATATCATGGAGAGAAGGGAACGATTTATGGCAATGGAAGTTTGATAAGGAGGGGATGTTCACTGTGGCCTCGGCTAAGAAATTACTTGCGCAACGGCCTAATGTTAACTCAACATCGATGATTAAGTGGAACAGTTGGGTCCCGTTGAAATGTAAAATCATGGTGTGGAGGCTTGCTCTTAATCGTATTCCCACTATTGCCGAGCTTATCAAGAGGGGCGTCAACATTACAAACCAGGATTGCAGGTTCTGTCAAGGGGAAGTTGAATCAGCGATACACATGTATACGGCTTGCATGTTTACGCAGGAAGTTTGGTTTCGTATAGAATCTTGGTGTCGTCTACCTCACAGTTACGCGTTCGATATTGTGGATCTCTTGCAGGTTCCGGAACACAACACAAGCTCAAAAAGATCGAAGTATGTTTTGAGAGGTATTGTTTACACAACCATGTGGGTGATATGGAATGAGAGAAATAACCGGGTGTTTAAAAACAAAAGACGAAGACCTGCAGAGTTAGTAGAGCAAGTTAAATCTACCTCGTTTTTTTGGTTTCGACATAGATCTAAGTATAAAGATGTTGATTGGAAAGTATGGTGTATTTGTCCGTTTGATTGATTTTGGTTTTTCTCGCTCTTAAGTCCTTCCTTTGAGGACTCTTTGAGTTGAGTGGTTAATGAAATTCTCTTTTCAAAAAAAAAATAACAAGTTAATCGATTAGAAGTCAGATTGAAACGAAAATACCTTTACTTAACCTTAAATGGTACTGTCGGTGACCAACCCAGACATGCCCGTGTCAAACAACTAATTGTCCACAACTTTTCTCCTTTTTTTTTTTTAATGTTTTTCCTTTTTCCTGCATTTCACTTGTTTGTTATATTAGTTGTTTACAACTTTAGTTAATTAAAGAGCTCAGCTTAGCTTGTAGTACGTGTCCCTTGTATTGCACCCCACCCAGGTTTGAATCCTAGGTGTGCAAACTTTTTTCTGATTATTTACTATTTTCATCCTTTATTTATATGTTACATTAATTCTTGGTTGGTCATTTAATAAGAAGTACGTTTATTTGTCAAGTTGGTAGAGTACACCTTAATTAGTTCTAGCGTCTCACATGGCTTCAGATCTTGAGGTTTTCATTTGATATTATTTGGGCGATTTTATAATTTTTTATAAGTTCGCTTTCTTACGTTTGGCTTTAAATTTTAGCTAGTGAAGAAGAATATCTTCTTAACGTGCCGGGTTGAAAACTAGTTATATAAAAATGTTAATTATTTTATCTTACATAACTGTTAAAAATGAGTGAACTTATATCCCTTGGTTTATATAACAAATTAAAAACAACCTTATCAATTACATTTTGACCTCATGCTTAGCACCTATATAAAATTAAAAACCAATTTTTAGAACAAAATGATCCCAGCTTGGATCGTTTCTCTACCGCACCTTTAAGCAGGAAGTTAGGAATTCGATTCGTATAAACTGAATTTCTGATTTTTCTATTGTTTTATTACTATGAAAGTATTATTATAGTTTTTATTTTTTATTTTATACATTTTCATAAAACTATTACTTACCGTAAACGTGTGTCTGGTTTATAACATAAATAGAGTTTGATTTTGTTATTCATTTATATATCATTAGCTTTAGTTACCTGTATATTATATAGATTGAATAAATAATATATTAAATAGAATGAATATTTATTAATTATAAATTGATATTTTAAGATAAGATATGATTGAAATTATGTATAACTACTATAAATAATAAACCAATAATATTAACTTTTTAAACTTTTGTCTTTAAACTTTTTTTTTTTGTTTTTTAAATAAACATTTTGTTTTAAAACAAACCATTTTAAAAAATGATATTTATAAAAATTTTCTTATTATTACTCACAGATTTAATTATTTTTGGTTTATAAAAAATTTACTTTCTAATAATACCAATATTAAAATATTTTGTATTATAAAAATTTTGATGTTTTAGAAAACTTAAAATTTTGTTAAATAATATTAATAAATAAATCGCTTTCTTAATTCATATTGAGTTGAGGTGACTGGATTTACACCAACAGAAATCATAAATTTCATACACAATAAAAGAGATAGAATCTATTATTAGACAGAAAATATAGTTCGTTTTTCCGTCATATCCTATTTGATCATTGATATTCGAATATTATTCTCTTTCCTTTGCTCTAGTTCATGATTAAAAAACAATTTATAATTCAAAAGCGAATCTTCTTATTCTGATAAAAAAATAACTAAGGGTCACATGACAACATCACATTTATCTCATCAAAATTTATTATTAACAATAAATCGATATTTTAAGAGCTTAAAGTTTTTGAATCTGATGGGCAAACCAGCTCACGGAGTTTCATTCCAAGTAGCATTTGGGAGATGCCTAAGTTGAAGATTCTTGAATTATGAAAGAACTTCATTAACATGTTCATTACCTAAATTTGGAATGAATTGTTCATTACAGTGGTTGGATGTTTCTTCAAACATATTATCCGGCGAGATTCCGGTGGGATTGTGTGATTCCGGCAACCTCACTAAAATTGGCCTTGTCAAAAACTCGTTTTAATTACCAGATTACCCATCACGTGAATCACACGTGCCAAACTTAACTACAATATTTAACGGAGTTAACGAAAAATGACTTAATCTAAAATAAAAAAAACATAAAGGATGACTATTCCTTTTAAACATTAAGGATGTCCGGTGAAATTTGATTAATACATAAATGACGTTTTTTTTTTAGTTTTCTCATAATATTTTAATGACCTCTGAAACCACTTCTTGATGCGAGTATGTTGTAAGGTATCCTATTTACCCTTCTTTTTTGTGTTCTTGATGTCAATTATAGTTTCAAGCGTGAACCCCACGTGCCATGAAGAAACAAAGTTAGAAGATAAGTTAAATCAACGGTACCTAAAGAAAAAACAATAACGGATTAATAATACCCATACCCTTTTATTTATCTAGCAATGAGATACATACTCTTTTACGATGAAATCAACAATACTTCATGCCAACTTCCACGCCTACGTGACATTGGTCTTCTAATGTGAAATAAGATAACAATATTTAAGGGTGGGGATTTGTTATCATCATATTAACCAAAGATCATTGTAGCAACAACAAACATTTAAACGTCAACTTAGAATCAAATCCGTTTACCAAGTTGCACTTGGCTGCAAGTAGATACACAAACATGTTGTCCTCAGATATTGCCACAACAAAGTGCAACTACTTAGTTTTATCATCATAGCCATTATTCATGATTAGTGAGACCAAAAAAGCATGATGATAATAACCAATTACTCTGTTAGTCAAGTAAAATTAGCATTCCTCACTAATCTTCAAATAGAAACACACTAGGCCCAATCTCAAAGCCAGCGGCAATGAACAAGATCAGATGGCAGCAAAGGCAAGCGTCAGACAACGAAAACAAACCTAGTCACGGGAAAGAGGCGTGTTTTAGAGGTGATACCACAAAGATTTTTAAAGCCCGCATGTGGTGTCTGTTTCACAATTGTGGCAAGAGGGATGACGCTTGGGGCTTTTATTGGTCTATGAGTAACGAAAGAGCCATTTTAACACGAAAACTGTTCATTTCTCTGATGTAATAATAGAGTAATTCTTTTTTAGAATACAAATAGTTTTTAAATAAATTTAAAAAAAAGATCTATTATTAATATTATTTTAAAAAAACAACTTTGTATGAAATAATAATTTTTCTAAAACGTCAAACTCTTTAAAAAATATAAAATATTTTAAAATTGGTGTTTTTAAAAAAGTAAATTTTTATAAACTAAAAAATAATTAAAATTATGAGTTATAATAAGAAACTTTTAAAAATGACATTTTTTAAAACGATTGTTTTGAAAAAATGTTTATATAAAAAACAAAAAAAAAGTTTAAAAACAAAAGTTTAAAAAGATAATATCATTATTTTATTACTTATATTCCTTACTTATATATAATTCCGATCATATCTTATTTTATAATATTATTTTATAATTAATAAATTCTATTCTATTTAATATTATGTTTATTAGACTCGTGTAATACACGTGTTACTAAACTAAATTCTATTCTATTTAATATTATATTTATTAGACTCGTGTAATACACGTGTTACTAAACCTAGTCAAATATTATTATTAGTAATTAATATAATTATTTAATATGAGAGAAGCGGGAAAATTTTAGTGAGAAGAAATGTGATGTTATCACGTCCATTTTATTATAATTAGAATATTATTAAAATTGTTACATAGACTAACTTACTTTTATTTTGTTACATATAGATTTATATTTAAGAGATTAATTTTCATAACTTATTCAAGATAATAAATATGTTACCATTTTCAGTGATTAGTATTAGTATCAATCCTAATATTTTTCCAATAATTTCATAGAATGTTATGTTAGTAGTCATTTAGTCTTTATAAGACCAAAAGAGATGTTTAACGTTGTTTCAATACAAAGGGATCAAGCTCCTATGTTAAACTATGATACTATGGGAAAGAGTAACTGGAACTAGAATTACAGAGCACACTAGGGTTACAATTAACCAATTTAGTCACATGTCATGAGGATAGTCAAGGTATGCATGTTCTAAGAAGATTAGTGAAAAATTCTAATTAGAGGTAAAAAGAATTGTATATGGTATTTATTGATTTTGAAAAAACTTATGCATTATGTTATGTTGGGTGATTTTGGATATTCGTAAGTGAAGAGGGGCTCCTGAGAGGTATTCGACGGTAATTAGAGATATGTATGAAAAGGCTAAAAGACATATTTGTACGCTGATGGGGGGATACAAACCTCTTCCTTGTGAAGGTGGGCGTTCATCAAGGATTCACATTGTTCTTACTTTCAGCAGTAGTTTTATACGAGTTGTCTAAGTCAATCCATAAGATTATATTGTTGTGCATATGTTTCTCAAAATGATATTGAGTTATCTTAGAGAATACATGTTTAAAGATAAGTTGTTATAAACCCTGGTACCTCCACTGTAACTTTAGTATGGCAAACGATGTGGAGGACAACCAAACCACCATTGAACGCTAGTTGGCCCCGTATATAACCAAGTTTTGGCATTTAGTGTTGTTTATCCAAAGTGATAGGGACATGCATAGTGACGTAGCCCATCATGTTTAGACATGCTAGTGCAAATAAAGAGTAGCAACAAGAGTATTATATGATAAGAGGTTCCTAACTAGCAATGTTATATGAAACCAGTTGTTGGTCCATCAAGAAGACACAAACGAGAAAGTTGGAGTCGATAGAGATGATTGCCGTGGTTGATACATGGGCACACAAGGAAGAATGAAATATTAGGATAAATTAAGGGTATCTCGAATTGATTAGAGAGAGAAGACTGAGAATGTCTGAACAAGAGACACATGCGCCACTTATAACTATAGAAACTCTCACTATCAAGAGGAATAAGAGCAAAGGTAGACTAAGATCGATTTGCCAAATTAAGGTCGTAGAATTAAATGGGAGTGTTTAAATATTTCATGAGGCCTTAGCTTGTTTCTACCCTATAATTTTCCTTATGTTAACTTTGATATAGCTTTGTCTTAGATGGTCTGTACTTGTTTGCATTAATTTGTTTCTGCACTTCGATCCTCCTTAGCTCTATTGTATATTATCTGGTTTATTATTTATCAATAAAAAAACATAAGTTTTGGGAGCTAGAAGTCTCAATAGCTTTGTCTTAGATGGTCTCTGCTTGTTTGCGTTAACTTGTTTCGCTTGAGTGAAGCTTATTAGATACGTTTATTTGTTGTTTAAATAATATGTTTGAAGTTTCATATCAAAAATATTTACAATAAGCACTTTTTGCATCAAGATAAAACTATAAACTAATCGAGTTAAAAGATTCAAATTACGCCCAATTCAACTAAATTATATACTATGAAAAAAGCAACCTCCGATGAATAGTACTATTCATCAGGGTATTTTCGGTATTTTATCAAAGAAAAACAGTTCCACACATCTCTTCGACACACCCACCAAGAGACAGAAGAAAGGAAGAAGCCCTAAAACAACACCGGACCGAATGACCGCCCTGCTGCCGAAGAAGTCACTCCCCCTGTGTTTCTCTCCGATTCTCCTGTTCCACACATTTTTGGTTTTACTTCTTAGGGAACATTCCGATAAGTGGGCTGTTGTGATCTTTGGCAGTTTTTGGGGCCTTCGCCTGCAGCCTGTGCACAGAGCAGGAACTGAGGGCTATGTTCGATGCATGAGTCATCAAACATAGCAAATCCTACAAAACCATTGAAGAGAAGGAGAAGAGGTTTGCAGTCTACAAAATTTGTGCGAGGTTCATCGACCTGTAGAAAGACGACGGTGAAGCGGTGGTTGGCCGGAGCGGACACCGGCGACGGCGACGGCGGCGATGAGTGCGATGCGGAGGCGTGGGAAACGCTGAATAAGGGTTTCAAAGAAGCCCAATCGGTGTTAGATCAGAACCGATTGTTGATTGAACAAGTGAACGAGAATCATCAGTCGAAGATCCCTGAAAAATTGGTGAAGAACGTGACGTTGATCCAGGAAATCAATGGTAATATCTCAAAGGTAAGCTCTGTTTACTCGAATCTATCTGTCAATTTCTCCAAATTCGTTCATCAGAGACGCATCAAGAGCAAAAATGATAAGCTGGAGCTCGCGGATTCGTGATTTGCGTTGTTTCGCCTAAAATTTGATTCTATTTGGTCGCCTGATTTTAGTAAAATTATCGATCGTCTTTTAGTAAAGTTTTAAAAGGATTTGTGTGGTGTTATCTTTACTGTTTCTGCATGGGGTGTTTGATGACGTTTGTGGTTTGTTGTTGTTGTTGGTCGTAGTCAGAATGAAGTTGAATGCTTAACGAGTTCTTCGTTTATGTTTGATGATTAAGGTAGATTGATTGCTGCAAGCATGCCAATCGATATCTACCTGCTAAAGCGATGAGGTATATTATATGTTCTCTTTTATCTTTCAATTGCCACTGCATATTTTCCCCAAATTGAGAAATTTTCTAATTATATGCTATAAATTTTGATGAAATTAGGTAAATTTCAGAGCCCAAAATGGGTTCAAGATCACCTTTTTATCATATTTAATGAAAATACACTTCATAATGTCATCTTCTTGAAGTGGCATTTAATCAAGCACCTTCATGTATATGTTGTCTACAAGTTCATAAACCTTTTTATAGCCAAGTGGCGAGTCACTAGAACACGGATTACTCTTTTGGGACGGAAATCATGGCAACAGTTGTCGTAAGTGCAGAAACCGGGCCACATCCTTTGCAATAATGACGGAAGAACATTGGGTAGGCTTTTGAACAACTTGATATATAGAAGCTATAAATAGTTGTTTTGTGTACAAATATGTAAATAGTGATCGAACGTTTTCAACCGAAAAAGGTGCACGATGTGGAATACTACGCTTAAATCGTGTAAGCAAACTTTTCCCTTTGACGCAATAACGTAGACGAGACTATCAAAGGTTATCAAAACACATAATAACCAGTTTACCACAATTGTACATAAATCGCGCAACACGAGTCCTGAAATATAACTAGTTAAATAAAAAGACGACAAGATTTCCGTCGCATAGGGGGAAAACCCTACATAGTCTCATATTTTTCATTCTCTTTTCCTTTTTTCTTTTCTGAAAAAATGTATGAGTTAGCCAGTTAGGTCTAATTCATCCCTATCAATCTATCATCCCTAATTCCCTACCATAGTCTAATTGACGACGAAAAACCAGAGCAATGGGAGCCCTAAGTATGGTTTACACACATCAACTACTGAAATTCACCTCTAGTCCTCTCGTTTCTCAGAGAAACACATCAACCATTGCCCAAAGAAGTGCAATTACTAGTGTAATATCGACTCCGGCTGCCGGAATTGAATCGACTTTCGTCGGAAGCAGCAAAGTCCGGCAGCGGTTGAGAAAACTACCATCGTTCATACCCAATTCAAGATTACACACTAAGCATCTCTGCAAGTGCCAGCTTGTTCAAGATTTTGCCCCTATTGCTTCTGCAGGCTATGCAGTTCTTCTTCTTGGAGGTGGTCTGTTTGCCTGTAAGTTGTTCAAATTGAGACCATTTTGTTGAATTATGGCGTTAAAGATTGTTTATAGGTACTGTAAGTTGGCTTTTTTATGTTGGATTTGCAAGCAGATAACAAATCAGGTAGCAAAGGGTCGCTTTTTGGTGGACTTACAGGGGCAACTCTTATGTCTGTGGTAAGTGCTACTCAATTTGATATGTGGTATTGATATTTATGTTTCTGCTACACACCCCTGCATTTAAAGATGGAGACTGAACTTGAAAAGAAAATCTTGAAATTCACATAGGTTGGTTGGATTCCTGAAGCATTACTGGTGCTTATGTTAATAAAGTGAAAGTAAGGGTAATGTATACATACAATACCCAAGTGTTGAATGAAGTAACACTAAACAACATTTCTGAAGCATTACTTGTGCTCATAGTTTTCTTGCAAGTTATTTTAGCAGGGCTGACATAAAAGTGTAACCTTTTTTATACATGGGTGGTTGATGTATGTGGTAGGTATACGTTTTCTTTTATGCTTGTAATTAGCGTATAAGTTGAAACCAACTGTTCTGTCATGCTTAATTAGCGGACAAATGTATATCACTATTCTTCTACCAAGTATGAATGATATTTATTCATCAATTGAGACACACTGAAGAGGGCGGGCCTTGGCTCAGCGGTAAAAGCTGTTCCTAAGGGACCGAAGGTCTCAGGTTCGATCCGTGGAAACGGCCTCTCCACAAAATGTGGGGGAAAGACCGCGTACATCTTCCCTTAAATGGGACGGACCCTCCCTGGACCCTGCGAAAACGCGGGAGCTCTTTGCAGCACCAGGTACGCCCTTTAATTGAGACACACTGAATTTTTTTTAAAGTTTATGTAGGATTTAGAGTTTGTGTAGTTTCTAGTTTGAAAATAGTTTCATAGTTGTTTATGGAGAGTCCTCTACCTTAACGAGCGGTCTCTAGCTTTTCTGAAACCAATTCCGCTTGATTGGCTAACGTACTCCAGACGTGTCATGCTTTCTAGGTCACCACACTACAACAAGTGCAATTAAAAAAGTCATAGTCTGCTGGTTGAGATAGCAGACTCTCCATTAACCACTATGAAACTATTTCCAAACTAGAAACCACCACTGTGTTGAACTTGAAAACTTGATGATTATGTGAGCTAAATGGTTTTTCCTGGTAGGCCTACTATCTTATGCAAGCATCCGATACTAAGGAAATAGGCGATGCACTTGCATTTGGGGCTTCTCTTCTTTTTGCCTTCGTATTTGGTATGAATTTGATATCTATCATCCTTTGTTTAAAAGTATTGAAAATACTAGCTAGTTTTCTTCATGGCTTGACCGTACCTAAACTCATATTATTCATTTTATTTTCCTAATGTTGCTGCAGGCATCCGTTTTGCAGCCACACGTAAAGTAATCCCCTCAGGTTTACTGTTACTCATTTCAATAAGTATAACAGCAGTGACCTTTTCAGCTTATTTACAAGACAGAATCTGATGCAAGGTGCAATCACTACAATTTGTTGCAGGTTTGCATCTCTTATGTCTGTCTTTATATGCTATCCTGTTAATGTTTTCCTTCAATGTGAAACATGTCAATTATAATAGTAATAATAATCTTTAAAGCATGAAGTAAAATCATGTTCTGTGTATCTTTTGTCTTTTCTTTTGGTCGATTATGATTAAAGCACGAACAAGATCAAAAGTAGGGACGAAAGGGAGATCAAAATGAATGGTTGAGAGGCAAAGGTACCAGAGAAATGCATCTGAACTTAAAGTTTCCTGTACATTGCTGTCATGTATCATGCTAATGACTTATGTTAATTGTTGTGGAAGTTTCTGTATGGTGCTGATTACTTTTGACTAATTGTATTTAAAGTGCATGCTTAGTGGTTGATTCCATCATTCTTAAAAGCAATCATTTCACCTGAGTGGTGGATCCCAGATGAGATACCAAATTTAATTCTGAAGTTATGTTATGTTCGAGAATCATAAGATGGGATTGTTGAAAAATTTTAAAAAATTACCAATAAAATAACATTTTTATTAGGTTTTTACCAAAACGACATAAATCGTCCCGTCAAATGAAAAAAAATGAAATAAAACACTGCTACAGGCAAAAAAGGTGTCAATGTCAATGTTTTTAGTCGATGATCATTTTTGTCAAAAGGTTGATATGAAATGTCTAGTTTGGTGGTTTTCTTGAATAAACACTCTTACCACAAATAAGTGCCAAAATAATCGTGTTTCCTAATATTATACAACTAACCTGAACCTGGCTTAATTTCACACGCATCAAGTCCATGATATCCGAATTCCAGTCGAGTCACAACACCCTCGGCCTTTTGCGTGGTGACGATCGAATCCTACCTACGAGAATGGGTGTTCGGTTAAATATATCAACCACTTAACAGTAACTCATGACTTCTGATATGTGGGTGTTGGGGAAGGAGGGGTCTTAATATAATATCATAATTAAAAGATTTACTCCATAATGCATGTAGGGGCAAGTGTTGTGGGTGATGTTACCAAAAGAAAGATTCTTGACTAGACAAACAAAAGTTGGGAGAAAACAACAAATCCTACTAACCCATAACTCAGAGTCATGATGATGGCTCGGGTGCAGTGGGGGGTGGTGAATTTGTGGGATTAAACAGTGGTTCGATGGCCCGGTTGGGGTGCAATCCTGACCAAGAACTAGCAACCGGAGCGATGGTTTGGTGGCAAAGTCAAAACTTTCCGACAGAGTGTGATGGGGTGGGGACGTTATTGTGTAGTTAGCAATGAAATATGACCATTAGTTTAAAGAGGAGGATGAGTGATGACATTGGAGTGGAAAGAAAGTGCAAAAAAGAAATGTTTAATCATAAGGGTGGCCAATCATAATGAAAGGACTTATGTGCAAAATGTCTAGAATAATTGTTTTATGTATTGTATTGTACTTTGTATCGCTTTGAAAAACATGAATAGGGTACTATTTATAAGTATTGAATCCAAAAATTAGACTTAAAAGGCTAGGGGGAGTGGTATTGGCATGATAACGACAAGGTGAGGTGACGTCCCTTGTTGCTAAGGAACACCACTCCAGTGGCGGATCTAGAAACTTATTTCAGGGGTAACGTAATTTAAAAAAAAATTCGTACATTAATATTAATAAAAAAATGATAATAAAGATAGTTAAAGAAATACCTAACTGATCTCAAAACTCTCCTCTTCGGTTTTTCATAGCTTGAAAACGAAGCATTACGTCCTCATTTGTTACTTCTTTAAACGTTTCTCTTTCAACCACACATACTAGAGCATTGTTCAAATATTCCTCCCCTATTCGATTCCGTAAATCCGTCGTGATAAGTGTCAGTTTAGAAAAACATCTTTCAACGGTTGCGGTTGCAACCGGCAAAATCAATGCTAGCTTCAATATCCGATAAACAAAGGAAATATAGATTTTTTTGGTTTCCACTATTAGCCGTGCAAGATGACACATTCCATTCAAGTTTGTAAATCTATCATATTCTTTTACCGAGTAATAAAACACCTTAAGCTCACCCAAATACATCCTCTTTCATTCATACTAAAATCAACCGGATACATCTCGTACTATGGAACTCTCTTGATTTAATCCATTTCCAGTCTTAGTTTCACCTGAAAGGATTTCTTCCTCCACACTCTTTCTTTTTGCCTCCCGTAACATATCTTTACGTTTACAAAAAGCAGAAACCGTATTAACAACCATGTTAAGATAATCATAAAACTCTTTAACACCTTCATGCTTTTTTACAACCGTCACAAATCACTAGTTGTAGTTGATGAGCAAAACAATGTATATAAATGAGCCGATGGATTATCTTTCAAAATCATAGCTTTTAAGCCATTAAACTCTCCTCGCATATTGCTTGCACCATCATAACCTTGATCTCTATCAAAGGGGTTCGAAGTAAGATCATCAAATCAAATCCATTTAAGATCGAAGGAATTGAACCCGAAGAAATTGAACCCGAAGAAATTGAACCCGAAGAAATTGAACCCGAAGGAATTGAAACTGAGGGAAATCAAAGGAGTTGTTGATCCAATATTATCATCACTAGTAGAATCAATATCTTCCTCTTAAATTTTCTTTTAAAAAAATTGCTTATAAGAACTTGTTTTTTCATCTTCCAAATCCCAAATTCAATTTCAAATAACACAATAAGATTACAAATTATAATTACAAATAACACAATTCAAATTCATAAATTTCAAATCATAATTTCAAATTCCTAATCTTTAATTCATATAACACAATTCAAATCCCTAATTACAATACAAATCCCTAATTGTCAATAAAACCTAAAAATTAAACCAAATAATAAATAATCAATCTTCTATTTTAAAAATCTTACAAATAACACTTAAAACTAGAATGTAGAAAAATACCTTTAAAGATTCAAGGCTTCAAATCTTGCAAATAACACTCAACTCTTCGAAGAATCGTGGTCGAGCGGCGGCGGTCGAGCGGTGGCCGAGCAGCAGCAGATTCGCGGCCGCAGCAGCAGGGGAGGGGGACTGGAGCAGTAGCGGTTTTTTTAGGGGGGGGGGGTGTCCGATTTTGTGAAAGTGATAAGTGATTGGGTTTTGGGTTTTAAATTAAATTCAGCTTTGTAATAATTAGGCTTTTAAAGATTAATTGGTTTTTAAAATAAATTAGGCTTTTAAATTAATTGGGTTTTTTTTTTAATAAATTAGGCTTTCAATGTTAACTGGGTAATTGGGTTTTATAATATTTTTATAAAAGTAATATTTTTTATAAAATATTAGACTAATTTTTATAAAATTAAAAATTTTCTATAAAGTTTTGAGTTTAAAATTTTTTAGGGATGATGTAAAATTTTTCAGGGGTAACGTAAAACCGTAAATTTTTTTTACATAAAAACTTAAATTTTTTTTAACACTACACGTAAAAATCAAGGGGTAGCGGAGGCTACCCCTCAACCCTATATAGGTCCGCTCCTGCACCGGTCCATCCTTACAATACCCATGTGGTATAGGGTTGAGTGGTGGGTTTGTGTCGGTGGTGTCTTGTGAACAGTAGCGGAGCTTGAACGTCTCCGTAGGGGGTCGGGGACGACATTTATTTTTTATTCTGGGGGCGAACTTGATGTTTATATAAAAATTTACACTACTGACAAAAAAAAGAAACAAGGCGACCCCCCTCACCCCAATGATCCTCCGCCCCTGCTTGTGAAAGTTGGCTGATTTATATAGCTTAATATACAACCTAAAAGTTTAAGAGGTATGAAAATATGCATGATGATTATTCCTAGAGTTTAGAGATGATTTAAAGATAAAATCTGATGTTAATATGAGAGGGAGAGATGAGAGGGATGTGAACGACCAACATGATACAAAAAAACGCCAACCACATGCTTGAAAGTTAAAACCAACGGTTTAAAACTTATATATTTTTTTTCTCATAGGTTTCCTTAATACTTATCCTTGTTCTTTTTCTTTTTCTCATAGGTTTCTTTCAAAAATGATGGATTATTCTTAACTTTTTGATTGATGGGTGTCATCCAAAATGTATGACATTGATTGAATATTTGAATGTGTCAAGTCTCACGAGAATAACATCTAAAATAACATTTTAATTTTAGTTAAGGCTCTTGATTTCCAACGTAACTACTAAAAATTAAAATATGGTGTTTGTTTAGAATAATTCGAGATGGGATGAGCAACAACACATAATCTGATTAATTGATTTATACACGAAACGGTAGGAGTGTGGAAAACCAGAGGAAAAAGGTAAAAAAAATTCTCAAATTTTGTATTATAAGATTTTATTTAATAAGCAAATCATGTGTGCGATGAATTCATGTGACTTATTAGTTGTCCCATTTAACTTTTTAACTATTGCAACTAAATTTTTAAACATTATGTAATAATTTAACGAGTGTGAGCATAAAGTACTCTCATGTAATATCATATAGGTCGGACTGGTTTCCCTACCAACTTATTAAAGATGTGCAATGGTTTAATCCATCTCATTGATTATTTAAAAAATGATGCCTTTAACAACTAATACTTTTTTTTAAAACAATTACTTATTATCTAAACTGTCAATCTAAACACTTGTCAAAAGCGATCACAAGAGCATGAACATATTTTTTAAACGATTCTCTTTTTATTCATATCTTTGTCACAATTCTTAGGAAAAAAAAAACTATGTATTTAATTGTTTAAAAAAATAATGAGCAAAAGCAAATTAAAAATAATGAAATTAAGTCTTAAATGAAATTATATATATAATAGCCCTTGGTCGGTGTGAATAGTGTCCTCTTTTTTTTTTTTTTTTTTTTTTTTTTTTTTTGGGTTTTGTTTTGTTTTTTTAGGTGTTTTCAAGGTTTTCGAAAACGGACCGGACCGGCGGGTCCGACCGGTTCGACCGGGAACCGGTGAGGATGCCGGTTCGGTTCGGTGGTTTTGGGCCGTTTTCGGTTGAACCGGCCGGTTCGTGCGGTCGACCGGCCCCACCGGAACCGGCGAACCGGGTTGAACCTGTTTTTGGAATTTTTTTTTTTATTTTAATAGATTCGAAACCGGACCGGACCGGCGGGTCCGACCGGTTCGACCGGGAACCGGTGAGGATGCCGGTTCGGTTCGGTGGTTTTGGACCGTTTTCGGTTGAGCCGGCCGGTTCGTGCAGTCGACCGGCCCAACCGGAGGTTCGGTGGTTTGGGCCGTTTTCGGTTGAACCGGCCGGTTCGTGCGGTCGACCGGCCCGACCGGAACCGGCGAACCGGGTTGAACCGGTTTTTTTGAATTTTCTTTTATTTTAATAGATTCGAAACCGGACCGACCGGCGGATCCGACCGGTTCGATCGGGAACCGGTGAGGATGCCGGTTCGGTTCGGTGGTTTTGGGCCGTTTCTTTTTGTTTGCTTTTTTTGGGGCTTTGATTTTCATTAGTTTTTCTATATAAGACTGTGTCGCGCTTTGATTTTCGTCTATTTTGTTTATGGTGTTGGACTTTGATTTAGTTTTGGCTTCTGAATGTTCTTGTGTGTTACGAATTTGGGGTTTTGGTGTGTTTTACCTTGTGTATTTTGCTGATTTTATGGTTTCAAACCTTCATTTTGATTTTGATTTAAGGTTACGTTAAAATCACATAGCCGCGGCAACGCGCGGGTCTCAAACCTAGTTTATATAAAAAAGGAAGGCTTATGTGTCAATGATTGTGTTATCCATGTGTTGATTGATTTCTCCTTACGATTGTGAGCGAACACATGTGGAGCCTACGACGTCACTCTCACATCCAGAGGGTAGTGTTTATTTCATGATCAGTTAAGATAACACCTTAACCCCCCCCCCCCCCCCCCCCCCCCCCCCCCCAAAAAAAAAAAAAAAAAAATACGTCTCGTTACATTACCCAAGTCTTCACTTTTATCATAAATAATTAGAATAATCAATATAAGCAACCTACTCTATTTAAAAAATTCATTAAGAAATATTATATCAAAAGCGTGTATATTTAAACATTTCGTCTTTACATGGTACATGGCGATTTATAATCCAGTCATGCCTCAATATAGTACTTATTTATTATTTATTTCACAAAAAAGATGTTAAAATAAAAAAGAATTATTGGTTTTTTCCTATATAAAGAGTTGCCAATAATAGCTATCCACCATCATCTTTATTCTTTTACATGATTAATCACCAAGAGTTGACCTTTTTTATTCTTCTCCCCTGACCCCTTTCCCTTTGAATACAGTATAATCCCATGACCCACTGCCAACCACATTTCATCTCATGTCACTAACAACACCACAAGCTTTCAGTATATAAACACCCATTGTCTTCAACCTCAAACTCATTAGTCATTGATCATATCTTTCAAAACAAAATTGTTTCTTTTTAATCTCCTTCACTGATTTCCTCATTTTCTCCATTGATATGTGAAGATTTTGAACTACATTATATGATTCTTATTTTGAAACTGTTTCTTGCTTTCATCTAGCTCACTTGTTTAATCTGGCGATTATCGAATTTGTTCTTCCTTAATTCAACATTTATAAAAATCTCCTCAGTATGTAATTGCAGACCATTGATCTTGTTATTGTTCAGTTTTTCACAAAAAAAAATTTAAAAAAAGGAGGGATCTTGCTTCGATCTGGCTCGAATTCAGTCGATTGTGTAGCATTACCTTTATAAAAATCAACAAAGTATGTAAGGTATTTGCCACTCCATATTTTAGAAAAAAAAAACACCAAATTTTTTTTTATTTAGTTTATAGTAAGGAAGAAGGCAGAATATATTGTTGAAAATGGAAGGTAGAGATGGAACAACACCACCGGTATCAGCTCCTGCAACACCTGGAACCCCCGGAGGTCCATTGTTCACGTCGTTTCGAATTGACTCGTTGTCATATGACCGCAAGTCAATGCCTCATTGCAAGTGTCTGCCTGTTGCAGCCCCATCATTTGGTGCACCTCACACTTGCTTCACTGATTTCCCAGCTCCTGATGTCTCTCTCACCCGAAAGGTACTATCTTTACAATCAAGATTCTGTTTCTTGTATTGTTTTACATTCAAGAATGTACTTTTATAGTCAAGATCATATCTTTTTAACAATTATACTTTTTGTATATTTTAGTGCCTGTTTGATTACAATTTGTTAAATTCTGATTGTGATATTGGGATATGCAGTTGGGAGCAGAATTTGTGGGAACTTTTATATTGATGTTTGCAGCAACAGCAGGACCAATAGTGAATGAAAAATACTCAAACTCAGAGACACTGATTGGTAATGCAGCATGTGCAGGGCTAGCAGTGATGATAATAATATTATCAACAGGTCATATCTCAGGAGCCCATTTGAACCCATCTCTCACGATTGCATTCGCAGCCCTCCGTCATTTTCCCTGGGCCCAGGTGCCGGCTTACATCTTAGCCCAAGTATCAGCGTCGATTTGTGCTTCTTTTGCACTTAAAGGTGTCTTTCACCCCTTCATGTCTGGGGTGTCACTGTTCCTTCTGTTAGCACTGGACAAGCTTTTGCCCTCGAGTTCCTCATTACCTTTAATCTCCTGTTTGTCGTCACAGCTGTCGCTACTGATACTCGCGCTGTATGTATGACTAACTTTCTTTTACTTTTAGTTTATATAGTTGTTTGATCTCATTGGTGGATTATACATTTAGGTGGGAGAATTGGCAGGTATTGCAGTTGGGGCTACTGTTATGCTCAACATTCTTGTTGCAGGGTAAGTATTCCTATATATGATATGAATGCATTTAAGCTCGATTAGTTGTTGGTGATGATAATGATAATTAGTTATTAAAATAATAATCATCGATCGTTGGTTAATCTGTATGTCAGGCCCTCCAGTGGCGGCTCAATGAATCCAGTGCGTACACTAGGTCCAGCGGTTGCAACAGGGAACTACACGATGCTATGGGTATACCTATTGGCACCCACACTAGGAGCCTTGACTGGAGCCGGTGTTTACACATTGGTCAAACTTCAAGGGGGCGAAGGAGAGCAACCAAGGAGCTTCCGTCGATAATTGGTTATCGCTTTGCAGGCTATGTTATACAAGATGCATAATATAATAGCCAACTTGTTTCTTTTACTTCTAGTTTGCTGTGGTATAATAGTAATAAAAGAGGATGTGACTGCATGTCTCTTGGAACTGGTGTGCAAAGGTTACCTTGCTATAGGCAAATGCAAGTGTGTGATGTGAGAAATGAATATATCTTATATGGTTTGCTTGATAATTGTGAATTGTGATGTTCAAAGTTTGTGATATTTGATATCTTTGTTTTGTAACTGTATCATCCCAACTGTTTTTTAAATCCATGATGCGCTTCATGCTGGTTACAATTAATTTGGATAAAATTCACTTGTTGAACATTCATTAATTGATATTATGTATGTTGTGTATTACTTCTCAACCTTGTTTTCCTATTAAGTATTCTTTAGTTTTTTAGGACAACATGACTTAGCTTGATCTTTTCTTATATGTAACTATCTGTGTGTCAATCTTGATTTTCTCGTATTGTAATTTGCAAGACTAAAAATCAGTTAGGTAATATTTCCTTCTCATAAGATCTTTTTATCGACAAGCTTCTTCCTTCTAGTAACCGAAGGTACCTTCTCTCGATGTGTTTCTTCTGACTGGCAACTACCCGCATTCCTACAGCCAACATGCGGTACGATAGACACCACATTGCGCGTGACAAAGTACTTGCATATTTCATAATTAAAAATGATTTTGTTATGTTAGAATCCTAGATTATCAACACAACCACAATCATTTACTCAACAATATATTTCTCTCAAGTGTATTAAGCCCCTAACTGAGTTTACTAAGGACCTGTAAAAAACCAAACTTTCAGTTATTGGAAGTATTTGATTTTGTAAAACTCAAATTTATGAAACTTTAAATAGTCGTTATTTTTTGTTTGTTAGAAGTATTCCAATTTGTAATATATTTTATTTTGAGTTAATAAAGTTCCATTTTTACCAAACTCATTACTTGTATGTTTCTTTTTATAAAAAGTAATTTTGTTATGTCAACACAACCACAATGATGCAAACAAAATATATATGCAAAGCTAGCTAAGCTAAATTCTGATGCTTTCTGAGCCTAACAAAACACCATAAAGTTAGGGACACAAATATCAAAAGCTTGAATCTTGACTTGTGTTAAAATTCCACTAGCTTCGATATGCATTTCAAACCAAATAAACCTCCATGTTAGACTCAAATCTTTCAAGACATTCTTAGCAACTAGTTACCACCTTACATGCATGTGTATGGTGGTCACTTTAAACTTGTGAAAAAAAGTTTCTTTTACATA
Source organism: Flaveria linearis (assembly GCA_024085815.1). Classification (NCBI taxonomy): domain Eukaryota; kingdom Viridiplantae; phylum Streptophyta; class Magnoliopsida; order Asterales; family Asteraceae; genus Flaveria; species Flaveria linearis. The sequence goes on from CM044012.1 coordinate 57,546,699, forward strand.
TATACTATTTTTCTTACTTAGAAAATAATTTACTTTTAGTTTTCTAACTTCAAAACAAAAATATGCCTAAAAACGTTTCAAGATCATACATAAGAGGCTATGGTACCAACCGGTAAGTTTTAAACTTGTCTAAATGAAAATGTTTTGCACCGGAAGCTAGTTAGACATGTTATTCATTTAAAATTTTAGAAAATAAAATCTATTAAGTTCCATAAGTAAGAAACTTAAAACTTACATCAATCCATAGGGTGTTTAGAAGATAAAAACTTTTGATGCGAAGTGTTTGCGTTTTGATGAAGATGATGAACAAAAACTTGAATGAATCTTTTTTAAAAGTATCCACATTAAACAAATTCTGTCTAAGAAGCTAGTCTTCAACCCAGTTGAGGCCCCTCGATCGATAACAATTAGAATAATACGTATGTTGGATGAACGGTTAAAGGAGTATGCACAGATTGTGCAGTGACTCACGGTGAATCAAGATGTGAGAACAAGAAACACACAAACACACACTATATTCACACTTAAATGACGTTACAAGATGGGTATTTATACCCACGGAATTTGGCGGTTATAAAACTAACTTCAAACTATCATAACTACCAACCGACACAATCCTACAGTTGACTTTTATTTTGACTTATTAATTTGACTATTTAATTTCTTGATTACATAATTCCAACAAACCCAGTGTCAAGCACACACTCACTAAACCTTAGTTTGGTATTGTGTTTGTTAATGTCAAGTAGAAATCAAAACAACATTAAATAAGAATAGTGGTATGTAGATGTTCTTGATGTACAAAAGCAAAGCAAAGTACAAAATAAGAATAGTGGTATGTAGATGTTCTTGATGTGTTTATCATTCTAGAACAGTACTCACCTTTTCTTTCTTGAAAATCTCGGGTGAATATAGGCTCTTTGTAAGTGTATCAAAATGCAAGAAACCCTCTTCTCTTATGCATAAAGAGTAGGACTGTAGGAGGCAAATAGTACAAAATCAACTCAAGTGTATACAGGAAATGTAACCTTTAGGATGTCAAACTAACAAGAAAGGTATGGGGATAACCGATCCATTCAGTCGAAAGAAAAAAGTGGAAAGAGATGGGAATTGGGATCTAATCTAATCTATTACACAATGGATAGGGGTTCAACCAATTACCAATGTGTTATCTTTTGATTTGTTTTGTAAATTCATGTATCGTGTTTAAACATCAACAAACATATATAAATATATAATATTTAAATGTTACCTATTTAAACTAACATGTGTATTAGTGATGCAAGAGTTATAAAACTCATATCATAAGATTCACAGTACTTGTATTGATTTATATAAATAAACATTTATATATGTATCTTATAGAGAGAATGGATTCTAAAAAACCCACAATGTTATGTGAAAACTAAAGAAAACAAATGAAATAAATCACATAACTTATAATTTTTTTTATTACTACCCTTTATATTTGTGTGTGTGTATATAAATAAGGGTATCGGTCAAATGAAAAACCGTAGCATGGTTTTACATATACGTCATAAATAGGTTACGTGCACGTAACCATGTTTCATTTGACATAGTGTTACGTATACGTAAGACTCTTTATTCTTGTATTTATGTTCAACATATAGTAACAAAAACTTAAATACCCTTTTAATAATTAAAATAACATAAAAATTTTGAATTATGTTATTAGTTTTCATGGTTTTCTTTAGTTTTTATATAATTATTGGTTTTCTCAAAAACCATCCACATCTTATATAACCTTACAAATATAATAAAACATGATGATTAAATTATATTATCATTTCATTTAATGATATTATATGGACATAATGATTTGAACACATTAAATCAGGTTTTAACTTGTATATGAAATACTAGACTAAAGACCCGTGTAATACACGAGTTCAATCATTAAAAAGTATTTTTAATTAAAAAGGTTCGTAAGTCATAATATTATTGTTAATACTTTGTCTATCGATTTTTATATTTAATTTTTTAAAATCATTTATATATAATATTAGTAGTTTTTCTTTATCAATGCTTATAAGTCTAAATAATGTATAATATAAAATTAAATTAACTTATAAATAAGAACTTTGGGTAATAATCAAATTATATTGAACATGAGAACATCTATAAACATTCGAAAACTTTTTTTCATACAAACTTTGACGTTATGTTTGTAATTTTACCATCATTGTCTAATATTAATAATTTTAATTCATGTTTACTTGTAACTTGAGATAATGTAACATAGAGCTTGAATCAATGAAGACGTAAAAGGATCGGCGAGTTTAACTTGAAACATAACGTGATTTGAGGTGAATCGAAACCATGATATCCTTGTAAATTGAAAAGGATATGAAATTGTTCATCTTTCTATTTGAAAATTAATATCATGATTTCAGGAAATCAAAATCTTAAATTGATTATTAGAGACCCTTGATTTGATAATATTAAAATCGTTTCGGAATAGAAGACGAGTATGGAGTTTCTTCTCCTTTGCATAGGACGAGTGAATTAGGAAACCCTGTAATTACTTGTTTGAATATGTAAGAATCCAACATGTTTTAGTTCATAATTTTAGTGTAATACAACCTATGAAAACTCATTATATTATCTGTTGGTTGGAATAGAATCAACTTATTCTTGGGTGGGAAAAAACAGTCAACTATAACTTACAATCTTTTTTCAGATTTTATTTTAAAACTATCACAATATTCTTTGTAATGAGTTTTTTCAAAGTAGGATTGGTCAAAAATTATTTAACAAAATAAGTGTTTTAAAAAATATTTACCAAAATAGTTTTTTACTAAAAAGTTAAATTTTATTGATTGGATAAAAGTATTTATGTTTTTACTAATTTTATTTAAGTAAAATTAAAAGGATAAGTTTTAATAAAATAAAAATCAATTTAGCATCTCTGATGATTTTGAAAAATATTTTATAGTTGTTTTTATGAAGTTATCTTTTTCAATAACGTTTTCTTGTAAAAAAGTATTTATAATCTTTCATAAGTAATTTTTAACGTCTATTTATAGTTTACTTGTTTTTATATAAAAAAATTCTTTTTTATGAAACTAAATGGTTTGTTTAATTTTTTTTAAAATAAAGATATATATTAGATAACTGTTTTAAACATAAATTTATATATAGTAATAATCATATACATAAGTATATACATAAAAGTAAAAAATAATCATTGTATACATACAACGTTAGTTTCGCCTTGCGAGTCGGCTCGATCTCGACAGATGAAGCTCGGGTTCAAACTATTTATTAAATGAGTCGTAAAATAAGTTCAAGCTTGTTTAAGCTAAACATAATTAGAGTTTTTAGCGAGTCAGTCTCGAGTGGCTCACGAGACGTCATGACTCTTTTCTCCCCTAATTGTTGCTGGAAGTCTTTTCGCAACATACATGTCATCCGTAATTAAGAATTACATTTATAAGTCATAAAATAAAATAAAAATAAACCATTAACTTTTTTTTGTTTCATCATGATATTTATATAAAAATATTTTTAAAGAATGCATTTTTTGTTAAAAATAGTTTTTCTTATTATATCTTTTAAGCTAATTAAAAATATTTTTAAAATATACATACTTTTAAAAAGAATAAAAAAACAAATGTGCCTACTTTTGTGTGAAATTAAAACAAAATTATAGTTAAAAATTCAACTTTTTGATGTAAAAAATACGATTTAAAATTAAGTCTGAATGAACTAAAATAAACTAAAATGTTTTAGAAAAACTTTTTGTCTTAGTTACGACATATGAACCAAATGATTTTATAATTTTATTAACCTTTGTACTTGACTATTTCTTATTTTAAAATAAAATAAATTTAATCAATAACATTATATTGAGAGAAAAAATACTTTCTTAAACACCTATTATGGTAAATAAATATTCTATATACACTATTTAAGGAAAAAAACTCACTTTATAATTATAGCAATAGTTAATGTTATTCGAATGAATTATGACTAATAATAAGGATAGATACATTTTTAGGCGGGAAATTAAAATAATGAAGGCTTAAAAAAATGACACGTGGCACTAAAGATATTCTTTTATTAATAAGTATAGATTTGTTTGGTGTGTGAAGGGATCATATATTAATGGTAACATTGTTATATGTTATTGATCGGGTGGTGAAAGTTCAACGTTTAATGGCTTTATTTCCGTGTTTTACGTATAAATGTATGAGAAATAGAGTTACTTTGGGATTATTTTGTATTTGTAGGTTAAACGTGAAGAATACGAAGAAATTGGAAGAAACGGGATGGTAATTGGAGTTCGAGAAGTCAAGCTAGGATAAATCAAAGTTGTACGGCAACATTATTTTAAAACGGGCATAACTTGAGCTAGGAAATGAGTTACGGGACCCATGACCTGTCCACGGAAAGGTCTTGGAAAGTTACACATGAAAATCAAGTTTGTGCAGGGGGTGGCGTCACCGACGCCATGACCACCGCCACCGCCACCGCCACCGATACCGTTAGAAACACCGTCAGAGTCACCGTTGGTCAGTAACTTTCAGCTTAGATGGCGCTGGGGGCGCCACCGACGCTCGATCACCGTGTTTTGGTGGATTTTAACCTAATTTGAAGGGATTTAAAAGGGGAAAAACCCTATTACGAATGACAACTTTTCACACAGCAATCTTGGACGAAAATTGGCAATCTTGGATCATTCTCAAGCTCTTCCAACATTAAGAACATCAATTTCATCCGAATTACATGATCAAATACACTCGTATTGAGGAATCGATGATGATGCAAGGCTAAATCCATTGTGATTCACTTCGGGGTGAAGGGTTTGTGCAAGTTCTTATTTTTCTTATCTTGTAACCTAGATTTGAGATTGAATCTTGAACCTTTTAAGTTCTTGTTGGATTTAATTTATGATTTGATTAGTTAAACGGTTTGATTATACGTTAACCTAATTTTGATCTTCTTTAACTTTGGTTGTCTATGATCATTACGTGATTGATTATTAGAATTAGGGTTTTCATTATTCAAATTGGTAATTGTGTGAATAAGGTCCTTTAAACTTTAATCCATAATTGTCACTTAAATCATATCGTGTGTAAGTCACCATTAATGACTTCTCACTAGGTTTCATTCAAGAAAAATTGTAATTTTGCCAAACCTGGATCCTAAAGTGGGTTGCTTTTTCTTCAAGATTGTTAAAAATCTAACCTTTATTTCATTAATTTAATTAGTTCTTAATTAAGTCCGTCAATCAATTTACTTTTCAATGTTTAGTAGTGTTAAATTAATCGTTGCTAGCACTTTCCTTTGATTCCCTGTGGATTCGACACCCTTCTTACCCTTTGCTATTAAGGGTGATTAAGGACTCTTTAATATATATTTTTGACCGACCACACGACATCGATCAGTTATCCATTGGGCATACAGGTCAAACAAATTCTATAATCAACGCCTGCTCATAAACTCTAAATTTAGGCGTAGGTTGTGCCTAGAAAAATAAGATATTTTACAAGATTGTTTCTCACTACATATCCCAGACTTTATTGAACATTGGTTGTGACAACCTTAAAAATAGATAAACAATTTTATATTACGACTAATGTTTTATAAAACCCATTTAGACAAATTTTAATATTAGTTCATGACTGTAATACGTATGCATGTTACATACATGTATATATATATATAGAATTTCACGTATGCATGCTTGCATGCATGTATATATATGCATAAAAATTACGTGTACATGCATATATATATATATATATATATATATAAGCATGATACATGAATGCATTTTTTTGTAGTATTAATGGTTGCATGCATATATGCATGTCTATATTTTCGCATGAATAGGTATATATTCTACATAAATATATGTTTTGCGTATATGTATATACATATATACCTAAGTTAAGATAAAGACTATCTAGACTATTAAATATGTGTGATATGTATCAAAATAACATGATAACTTAACCAAACAAAACACAACCCGACTAAAACTCTTGTTTAAGACTTAGTTTAATAACTAAGTGGAATTATTAGCATTCCCATCTAAAACCATCGGCCATATGACCTTCATCACCACCAAACCGCCTACTAATCACCTCCTTAAGAGAATCACATGGACCATCATCATTGCAAGGGGTAGGTGGCTAATTCTAAATGTAATTTTCGACCATCTTAAACACTAAGCATCACCATAAGTTGCCACCATTACAAGCTTGGACACCAAGCCATCTCTTCCAACCGCCACCTAGCCAACCTTTCTCTAAACCGCCACAAGCATACTTTCGGTTCATTGAGCACCCGATTAAGAATAAGATTGCAATGATGACATAGTGACTCATAAGCCCCCTTTGTTTGACACCTAGCTACACATTATTCTACACCATCATTTCAAAATGGATGTGGCATTCCCTTGGAAGTCCTCGGCCAAACTACCTTCTAAAACCGCCACCTATTATCATGAGCACCCATGCTTGACACCTAAGCAAACCTAGAATAGGTTACTAATCAAAGCTATAAGATAGACCTCATGATTATGCAATGATGGGTAGTCGGCCGAAGGCCTTTATGCTCCCAAACATTTGATAATTGCAAACAACAACCAAATCATTCCTTGGTTTCTCTAAAACTCCCGGATCTCTTTTTACCACCACCTTTATTCCTATATCTTGTGCATAACCATCACCCCACCCGTGATCACTACTACATCTCATACAACCACACACTACAGCCATCTCCACTATCACCCGTAGCACAACCATCACCAACACCACCACCTCCCGTAAGCCATCACCTTAGCAACACCTTTTACACCACCATTAATATCCGCAATCACCACCACCAATATCCATCATCACCCTTGTTATCTTCACTTCTTGGTAGTATAAGCAAGAAAGCATCCAAGACACCCTCCGTCTCTCATTACAAAGGTTAAAAGTCTTTTTAAATATCTAAGATATCAAAGTTTACATATGTGTTATAAACACATGTAAATTATTTTGGTACACGTATATGTACCAAAACTAATCTCAAAAAATCTTGGAACCTTAATATCTATCAAGAACCAGTGATAAAATCAGAAAAACTTGACAAAAAGATGTATTTTTGAATTTATGAGAATAAATCTTGTAATATTAAAGAAAAATAAACAAAAATATTTGACAAATAAGATTGTGGGAATAAACATTGAAAAATCTTTATAAATATACTAGAACATTATTATGTAAGTTTTGACAAAATTATGATGAATAAAACAATTTATACAAAATTGTTTTAAATAGTAAAAATAAAGAAAATACTCAAAAATACAAATAAAATCAGAAAAATTCTGGAAAATCACAGAATGACTCTTTTGGAGTATTAAAGCTCCAGAATTATTTGGTATTTTATTTCATTATTATGTTCTAAAAATGAATTTTTAAGTGATCTGTATTAGAAAAATCTAAATAAATACTTAAATAATACCATAAATCATGAAAAATTCATTGACATATTATAAATTAAAATCAACAGATTGTACAACTTTCATAATTTTTGGAGATATATTATTATTTTTAGTGAATTTTTGAAATATTGTGAGATTTACAGAAAGAAATCTGTTGGTACTTGGACATCCAGAAAATTATGGAAAGATCTAGATTGTTTAAGTAACATTCTGTAAATTTTTGGTGTTTTTTGGATAACCATAGCTAATTTTGATGATTTATGGAGACTTTGGACTAATTATAAGTATTTATATATAGTAAAATAAATGTTGAGAATTTTATGATAACATCATTTGACTATTTTACAGCTGAAGTTTCAAAAGTTAATTAAATATGAGGTTCTAAAAATTTTAAAGAAATTTATGTCTGATTTTGTGAATTATTTTATAGGTTCCAATTTGGAGATACGATGAGATTCATAGCCCCATTTTGACCTTTTGGTATCTGTAAAGTTTTTGGGGGGAAAAGCATATTGATTGTGTTGATGTATTATTTTTGAAAATTATTTTGAGACTTACTGTCATTTGCGATACAACCATTAGTTCGAATGAGGAACCGTCCGATAATATTAGTAGCGCTACTTAGGAGAATATTTGCACCAACAGGATGAATGTTGTGATGCTATTTTTCTGCACCTAACCGAATGAGGGTTGAGATGTAATATTATCTGATTTTGTGAATTATTTCGTGACAGTATGATTATGTATGTGAACAGGTTTGGTTGTAATTGGTGCATCAACAAAATATTTTGTTTGAATATAAACCTATGTTCTCACTAACTTTTTATTGACTATTTTGAGTATGCTTTTTCAGGAAACGATGACTAACACCTTTGACTTTAGTTTTGAGGTCCACAATGGTTGGGGAGAGATTGTTGGAAGGGTTTGTGTGACCCTAACAGTCAACATAGTTGACTATAGTGTGTATGTAGACGCACACTTCCACCGTATCTGAAGACATGCAGTAGTTAATCAAGTTGTAGAAAGATTATATCTAATTTTGAAAACTTATGTATAAGATGTAATCTCGGATATTATGAATAAATGCATGTCCTACTTTATAATTTTAAGTGTGTATGCTTATTGTATTTACTCCGCTATAATTAATGCACTCTGATCAAGCAAGTCACACCCCACCCGCATCTTTCACGCTTTCGCCGGGATGTGACATTGGTGAAGATAGGTATATGATATAAACAAATATATAAGTGTAACTTTTGATAGGTATGATATTTTCAAGTCGATTTTATACCATAACCATAACCAAGCCCGATAAATCACATCAATAGTCAAGCCATTAATGAGATCTAGGGAGGTAGAATATAAGCAAACCTTATTTTTACCAACATGAATAGAGAGACTGCTTTCAGAAAGACTTTCAACTTTGAAGAAAACAAAGAAGGCATATAGATAATATAATGTACAATTAGCATATAGTAAGGTCATAACAAACAAATAACACAATACAAATAACGAGCAAACAATGACCATAGGCAAACAGTTAACACATAGCTAGTGAGCATCAACAGGATATAGGAAACATAATGAACAATGCTATAGAAGAAAATCATATGCCATCCATACATAATACTCATTAAAAAGTACATATCCATGTATTTCATCAGTCACACACACACACACACATATATATATATATAAATATATTTATGCAAGCGTTTATTCGTCAACAACAGTTGCCGGAGATGGTTGTCGGAGGCGGTAACAACGGTGGCGCCGGTCGATTTGTCACCGGAAGAGGGGTTGTGTGTTCATGATTCGAACGTGAACATGAGCTTGGATCTTAGGATTCATATTGATGATAACAAGAATTCAATGATTAGATGCTAAAATATAATAAATAATGATGATGATGAATGTGAAGAACACATACAATGATGATGAATGCTTGATGTTTATTGATATATTGTTGAAATCATCATTCAAAAGAATGATGATATAATGTTGAATTCATCATCCATGATGGAAGATGATTTATTGTTGTTGGTGAGAAACCCTAATTCACCCTAACATGTGGTAAATTAGTCACACATTACAAGGATGATATGTGCTAAAATATATACTAGTCTAGCATTACAAATAATTACAATTTAAACCCTAGACTAATATTTTTGTTGATTTCGTGCTTCAAGTCTTCAACTTCAATACAATTGAAATCTTCAATTTCTTCCAAGGTAGAATACCCAACAATACTCCCCCTAAATTGTAGATTTCCAATGTGAGTTGAAGCTTGATCTTGTTCTTGTTGAATAGTTATCCAAAGTTGAGAAATATGTTGTTGATGCGGAAGCGAGGTCTTCAAAACTTTGGAAAAACCAATTTTTTTTTTTTTTTTTTGTTGAGAGCCCAAATACGAGCCCAAATTTTATTTAGTTGATCATAAGCCCAATCTTCAATACTTGAGCCCAATTCCAACTAATGTTTTTGTTTAATGATAGAGCCCAAGAAACAAGCCCAATTGAGTTCCCGAACTAATGTTTTTGTTTAATGATAGAGCCCAAGAAACAAGCCCAATTGAGTTCCCGAGCCCATTTGCAACCCTAATGAGTCCGCAAACTACCTTTGGTTCGGCAACCCTAATTAGGGCGTCCCTAATGAGCAAGAGCTGCTCACGGCAGCCTTAACCATTCGGCAGCAAGAAGACCTAAGCGGCAGCCTCTATTCGGTTTGCAAGGACTGCCTTCGACAGCTCCCTTGGTTCGCAAGGGACATCTTTGGCAGTTGCACATTGCAGCCTACAATCGTCACCCATATTCATGCAGCTCCATTCGGCCACAAGCAGCCCTTATCGGCCGTAAGAAACCCTAATTGGCAGCCTACATTCGGCTGCCCTAATGTGGGCATCTTCAATCGGCCACAAGAAACCCATTCGGTCGCAAGAACTCCTAGTTTGTTTGAAGCTTGAGGCAACCGCAAACATGAATGTTGATTTGATTGTTGATGAAGTTGCTTTCTTCAAAACTTTAATAATTTCAGCATACTAAACATGAAAACTCATCACAATCAATATGAATCCACAACCCCGCTCTGATACCAATTGTGTGTTCATGATTCGAACGTGAACATGAGCTTGGATCTTAGGATTCATATTGATGATAACAAGAATCAATGATTAGGTGCTAAAATATAATAAATAATGATGATGATGAATGTGAAGAACACATACAATGATGATGAATGCTTGATGTTTATTGATATATTGTTGAAATCATCATTCAAAAGAATGATGATATAATGTTGAATTCATCATCCATGATGGAAGATGATTTATTGTTGTTGGTGAGAAACCCTAATTCACCCTAACATGTGGTGAATTAGTCACACATTACAAGGATGATATGTGCTAAAATATATACTAGTCTAGCATTACAAATAATTACAATTTAAACCCTAGAGTAATATTTTTGTTGATTTCGTGCTTCAAGTCTTCAACTTCAATACAATTGAAATCTTCAATTTCTTCCAAGATAGAATACCCAACAGGGGTGTTGATGGTGGGTATGGGATACGGAGAAAACCCCAAAGTAGTTACTGTTCATCGTTACTGTTCATCGTTACTGTTCATCGTTACTGTTCATCGTTACTGTTCATCGTTACTGTTCATCGTTACTGTTCATCGTTACTGTTCATCGTACTGTTCATCGTTACTGTTCATCGTTACTGTTCATCGTTACTGTTATCGTTACTGTTCATCGTTACTGTTCATCACCTTTACTATTCAACATTTGGTAATTTCATATTAGGTAATAACTGTAATTATTTTTTAGATAAATACCATAAAAAACTAAAATATTTTTAATTTTTACTCATAAATGTCTATATATAACTTTTTGAACGAAAAATTAACATAGTTTTTATTTTGTCACATAAAAGTCTATCAACAATTTTTGTTCTTTCATATAAAAATCCATCATTAATTATTTACACATTAGAGCATTCACCGTACGTTCCCTATTTTGATATAAGTGTGTGTCCTATATTATTATGGATGGTTATGAGTAGTTGTGAGCAATTGAGAGAGGAAATTTATGGGGATTATACCATGATTTTTCATATTTGAATAAACACGTTACATCCCCATAAATTTTTTTATATTTTAAAAAATGATTGTCAGTGGAGAAAAGATAAAATATAATAATACAGATATAAAAAATATTATTTAATTAAAAGAGAAAATAAAAAAATAGTGTTTTTAGTGTAATATGGGGATGGGGATGTGAAAGTTAGTGTAAATGCTCTTAAAGTCACTTCATTTTTTAGATAAGCAAATATTAAAAGGAGAAATTAATTAAAACAAATTTTGCACCGGTTATTTTGTTTGGGTGCATTTTTCCCTTAAGTGGCTCGTTTAAGTTATGAGATCTCATCGAGCTCGAGTGCTTTAAGTTATGGGAGCTCGAGCTCGACTCGTTTTTAGCTCTATTTCTAAAGCTTAATCTTGAAATAGTTTTAGAAATAAAGTTTGCAAAACTTCTATATGAACTTTTGTTAGAAAAAAACTGTAAGTATATTAACTTTTATGATATTTGCCCTTATTTTTAAAACGAAGTCTCCAACAAGCCCGCATATGCCACCAAGGAGATGGTATATAAGCTCCCTAACTATGTGCCTATGTACTTTTATATAAAATCATGCATTATATATTCTGATATTAATTGTTTGTTTGTTACTGTCAAAATCTTCAACTCTTCTTGATAATAACAAGATCAACCACACAACACAATACTTGAAATCTAATTGATGCGCAGGTAAAAGCTCGGGTTTAAAAGCACAAAATGGCATATTTATAGCATAACTTCGAGTTCGAATGATCTATTTTGATGTGGTTTGTGTTTGTTAGGGCCGGAACAATTAAGAGTACACTCCGGGGTCATATGGGATGTCGGAATGGAGTCCGGAACAGTCGGATACGCGAAACAAACAAAGGAAAAAATGCTATATCTAGAGCCCGTCGCCGACGGGCTAATACCCCGTCGCCGACGCCTCCTCGTTTGTCCTGTCGGATTTTTAATACCCACTTGTTTCATTTGACTTGTTTAAACGGGAATCTTCAATTTGCAGCTGGAAAGTGCATATAATGGGGAGGGAAATCAGGAGGAAGGACCACCCTAGATGAGGCTATGATCCACTTGCTTTGTTAGTCTCCAAGAAACTCATCTTCATCAAAACAATCATCTTCATCATCAACAATCATCCATGAAGATTTAGAGAGAAATTTCTGCAATTGGAGCTTTTCATCCATCATCAAAGTCAAGCAAAAACAAAGTCCTATGGAGTTGCATACAAGATCATCACCCGGATTCCAAGCCTCAATCAACATGAGAGGCTAATCTTCTTTGGGTTTTCCCCCGGTTCACATATTGTAAGACTATGGTTTGTTAACATTTGAAAACTAGATTGCATCCTTGTGTTTTGTATTTGATTGCTTGAAACATTTATGCTAGTACTTTGAGCTTAACTTGAATTCCCAAATTGAATGAATGATTATGAAATTTGTCTTTGAGAAATGGAGTTGGTCATGTGTGCTATGTATATGTAGAGTTTGAATGTTCTTGTGTAATGAAGTGTATTATTGTCCGTGTTAACGTTGACGATTCTTGACACCTAAACCTTGTAATGATGAACTCGTTAGCATAAATCACACCTTTGATGCAAGTTAGTTGGATTGGTAGAACCATAACCTTATGATATCAACCGGGGGTGAACCTTGTTATTAAACTTTGTTTTGTTAACCATTGTTCTAAGTTGTTCAAGTTTTACTAATCATTTTTAAGCAACCTTTTTGTTTTGTTCATTCCTTTGTGTTGGACAAAGTCTCAACACCATTTCAAATAAACATATCAAAGCTCTTATAAACAAAATAGCAAGCTTCATAATTGACTCGTTAGTCCAATTCAAGTCTAAACACAAACCACATACTCCTTGTGATCCGACACTCTTCTTACCATTTGCTACATAGTTTTGGTACTAAGGAACTATACAAATACTATCTTTGACTAGTGCATGCGACAAGCCGGTCAAATTTTGGCGCCGTTGCCGGGGAGTAGTGCGCTTTGTGTGTAGAATTGTGTTGACTAGTTTGTGATTTTCTGTTTAAGTGTTTGGTTATTTTTGCATCATTCCTTTTCCCTTGTTATGCTGGGTGTGTTATTTGTGTAGATCACAGGTAGTGCATGCATACTAGAGCATCCGGAAGAACCTCTCCGTTGGTGTTTGAACTGGAAATTGAACGCTTTGCAAGAAGGAACCGAGCCAACCAAATGGAGGGAGGTAGTAACAACCGACCCCCACCACAACACAACATTCCACAAAATCAACCACCACCACCCACTAATGACCGTAACCCCAACCCAAACCGTAGACAAACTCATAGCCATAGTAACCCACTTTTTGAACATGTGAACCAAAACCCCATGGGTCACTTTGGCCCACCAAACTTAGATGAGCTAAGAAATGCCATTCATGAGGATGAGCCATTTAGTGTTCCATCTTACCAATCACCCGAGCGGGTGAGTGTTTACACCTATCACACGGGTGATAGTGATGATTATGAGTATGACAATGAAGGCAATGGGGAGTTCTACAATGAAGGAGGGTATGATGGTGATTATGGCTACCAAGGTGATAATTATGATGAATGGAACCATGGGTATATGGAGAATGAGAACTACAACTACAACCGTCAACATAGACAAAACCAATTTAGGAATCCAAACATGAATGCCAACCCAAACCAAATTCCTCAGTTTGTCGGTGTAGCTAATCAAGGACCACAAAGAAGATACCCAATGCATCAAGAAGTGAATGGTCCTCCACGCCAACAACCTCAACGAGCTAGAACACAAGGTGTAAATGGTAGGTTCCGACCCATCATATCGGACAATGTCTCTCCTATTGTTCCACCGACTCCGGGAAGGTTCATTTGATTGCAAGCCCAACTACATCAACATCTTACCTTATTTTCATGGCATGTCAACGGAGGAGCCTTACACACATATATCCGAATTCTCCGACATATGTGGCACAATTGGAGGACACAACTTCTCACAAGATGAGGTGTGTTTAAGATTGTTCCAATTTTCATTGAAGGACAAGGCAAAGCAATGGTTTTTAACCTTGCCGGCTAATAGCATTCGAACATGGGGAGAAATGCAACAAGTCTTCCTTGATGGATACTATTCAATAGCCAACACGGATGAAATGAGGGATGAGATCCGGACATTCCAACAACAATCCGGAGAGCCACTTCATGAAGCTTTTACTCGTTTCAAAGAGTTGATAAGAAAGTGTCCACATCACCAAATTGAGCTTTGGGAGCTAGTGAAGAGTTTTGTGAACGGATTGACAAAATAAGAAAGAAAATACCTCAAGTCTACTAGCAATGGAACCTTGTTGAATAACCCCGAGGAAGAGGATTGGGAGTTCCTTGAAAGGATGAGTAAGAACTCAAGAGCCGAAGAATCCGCGGATAGGAAAGCAAAGCACCCTATTCCAAAATCCACCTCCGACATTGACTCAAGTGCAAAGGATCGAATAGCCGCGTTGGAAAGGGAGTTAGCTCGCATGAAGAAGAAAGATGTAAATGCGGTTCAATTCGCGGTTTGTGAAGAATGTGGGGACATTGGTCATAGAGCCGATAGTTGTCAAGTAAACATGGCTCAAGGAACCGAAGAGGTGAATCAAGTGTATGGAGACCGGAAGCCTTTTGACATGAACTCCAACACTTACCATCCGGGTTTGAGGCACCATCCCAACCTTAGGTATGGTAATCCTTCAAACCAAATGAACCCAAACTTCCAACCGGCCAATCAAGGTGGACAAGGCTATCAAAACCGCCAAGGGAATAATCAAGGGGGAAATTACAACCAAGGTGGCTACCAAAGGAACAACTACAATCAAGGAGGTAATCAAGGCTACAATCGGGATGGTAACTTCCAAAGAAATTACAACAATAATCAAGGTGGACCATCGGGAAGCCAAGGTGGTGGAGATGACTCGTTGAATGCAAAGTTAGATGCTCTTATGAACATGGTGAAAGAATCTAACAATGACATCAAGGAGATGAAGAGAGCAAATGAAGTAAGAGACAAATCACATGAAGCTCTCACAAGGCAAGTTGGTTAACTAGCCAAGATTTGGGCCGACTTAAGGGAAGCGGTGGAAGATTGCCAAGTGATACAACCGTGAATCCACAACATCAAGGTTCAAATTCTAAAAACACACGCGAGGTATCAATCAATAAACTTACTTTGCGTAGTGGTAAGATAGTTGACAATGGTGTTAAACCACCACCACCCCAATTTGTTGAAGGGGTGGTGGAAGATGTTACTGATGAAAGTGACGATGAGGGTGAAAGCAGCCAAACGGGTCAAAATGAAAATTTTTCTGAAAAATCTAAAACCAAACCCATTGAGGTTACACAAACTCCTAAGGCTAAGGAAAAGGTGGTGGAGGGTCATACCGTCCCTTTTCCCGAAGCTCTTAAGGCACCCTTCTAAAAAGTGGTAAAGAAAAGAGGCCCACAACAAGATGAAATGTGGGAAATTTTTAAACAAGTGAAAATTAATTTACCACTTTTAGATGCAATCAAGCAAGTTCCTTCATATGCTAAGTACTTAAAAGAACTATGTACCCAAAAGAGAGCTCACAAATTCCCTAAAAAGCTTGATTTAACTGAAAATATAAGCTCTATTCTTTCGGGTGCCCTTCCACCTAAGCTACAAGACCCGGGAGCGCCCATTATATCTCTTCAAGTGGGAGAATTCAAAATGACAAGGGCACTCTTGGATCTTGGTGCTAGTGTAAGTATTTTACCGGGTAGCTTGTATGATCAATACGACTTTGGTCCGCTTCAAGAAGCTAAGACCACCGTGGTATTAGCCGATTTAACACCCAAGCTTCCCCGTGGGATAATTACTGATGTGATAGTAAAGGTAGGGATTTTTATTATCCGGTGGACTTTTTTGTACTTGATTATGTTTCTATAGATCAAACCAAACAACCTACGGTTATCTTAGGTCGACCGTTTTTGGCAACTTCAAATGCTCAAATCAATTGCAAAACGGGAACGGTTGACATGACATTTGGTAACAATAGGTTGAGGCTTAATGTATTTTCAGGTGTGACTAACCCTCCTATTAATGATGAATGCTACATAGCCGACATTATTGATGAGTGTATACCTCTATGCGACATGGTCGTTGATGAGGAAAACACAATGGAGGATTGTTTCATGTTTGACAGGTTGAGAGTGGAAACTGAAAAGCAATTAGAGGGGGAAGAAAGGGAGTAAAAAGTGCGGCCATGAGGAGTGAACGACCACCATGGTCGGTTCAAGTGGAACCACTACCCGAGAAGATCAACACCGGGTTGAAACCTTCATTGCAAGAACCACCACAAGTTGAATTGAAAGAATTACCAAAGCATTTAAAATATGCTTTCCTTGGTAAGAATGAAACTTTACCTGTTATTATTGCTTCTAATCTATCCATTGAACAGGAAGGCGCGTTGATGGAGGTGTTGATTGCTAACAAGGAGGCGATTGGATGGACCATTGCGGATCTAAAAGGAATTAGCCCCTCAATTGTTATGCACAAAAAATCAGGGATCCGGAAGTCAAACCATCACATGATGCCCAACGAAGGTTGAACCCAAACATGAGAGAGGTAGTCAAGAAGGAGGTATTGAAGTGGCTAGATGCAGGTATCATCTTTGCAATCTCTGACAGTACTTGGGTGAGCCCTACACAAACTGTACCAAAAAAAGCGGGCATCCAAATTGTTAAAGATGACTCAGGTAACGAGGTAGCGACCCGGCCAGTAACCGGGTGGAGAATTTGTATTGATTACAGGAAATTGAATGCTGCTACCTCAAAAGATCATTTCCCCTTACCATTCATTGATCAAATTGTTGAGAAACTATCAGGTCAGAAATTTTATTGCTTTCTAGATGGTTATTCAGGTTATAACCAAATAGCTATTCATCCTGAAGATCAGGAAAAGACTACATTTACTTGCCCTTATGGCACGTTTGCATTTAGGCGAATGCCCTTTGGGTTATGTAATGCCCCCGCCACCTTTCAAAGGTGTATGATGAGTATCTTTTCAGATATGGTGGGGGAGTCATTAGAAATCTTCATGGATGATTTCTCAATTTTTGGCACATCTTTTGAATTATGTTTGCTTCAATTAGAAAAAGTTTTAAAAAGATGTGTTGAAACCAATTTGGTCCTTAGTTGGGAAAAGAGCCATTTTATGGTTCAAGAGGGGATAGTATTGGGTCATGTTGTGTCTAGCCGTGGGATAGAGGTAGACCATGCTAAAGTGAAGGTTATTTCCACTTTACCTCACCCCACTAATGTTAAGGGCATTAGGTCATTCTTGGGGCATGCCGGTTTTTATAGAAGATTCATAAAGGGATTTAGTGTCATAACCAAACCATTGTGTAATCTATTGTTAAAAGATGCCCCATTTGAGTTCAATGAAGAATGTGTAAAAGCCTTTAACATCTTGAAGCAAAAATTAATTGAAGCTCCAATCTTGCAATCACCTGATTGGAAATTGCCTTTTGAAATAATGTGTGATGCGAGTGACTATGCTATTGGGCTGTCTTGGGTCAACGGGTTGATAAGAAACCCGTTGCCATATACTATGCAAGTAAAACCCTCTCAGATGCCCAATTGAATTATACAACAACTGAGAAGGAATTACTTGCGGTGGTATATGCTTTAGATAAATTTCGGTCCTATATATGGGGTAGCAAGGTTATTGTCTATTCTGACCATTCTGCTGTTAGGTACCTCATGGAGAAAAAGGACGCGAAACCAAGGTTGATTCGTTGGATTTTGTTATTGCAAGAATTCAATCTTGAGATCCGAGACAAGAAAGGGAGTGAAAATGTAGTCGCAGATCATTTGTCAAGAATTCAACCGGTGAAAGAAGATACCACGCCGGAGATAAATGAACAATTCCCGGATGAATACATCATGTCTATCACCACCAATAACCCCTGGTACGCCCATTTTGCAAACTATTTGGCTACAGGTACATTGCCGGAAGGATGGAGTAGAAGAAAGAAACAACACTTCAAGGCTCAAGCAAAACATTACATTTGGGATGAACCGGACCTTTTCAAAGTTGGAGCCGACCAAATCATCCGAAGATGTCTACCGGATGAGGAGATCCCATGTGTATTGAGCATGCTTCACGAATCGGCATGTGGAGGACATTTCAGTGGACAAAAGACGGGTCACAAAGTCCTTTCTTGTGGTTTTTATTGGCCTACCATCTTCAAAGACTCCCATGAATTTGCCAAGAATTGCATAAGATGCCAACAAATGGGGAGTGTGACAAGAAGAGATGAAATGCCTATGCAACCAATTTTGGTGGTGGAAATCTTTGATGTTTGGGGCATTGACTTCATGGGCCCTTTTCCAAACTCTTTTGGTAATCTCTATATCTTGGTGGCGGTCGATTATGTCTCTAAATGGATAGAAGCAATCGCCACCAAGACCAATGACCATAAGGTAGTATGCAAGTTTGTCCAAACCAATATTTTTTCAAGATTTGGTATCCCTCGCGTGATAATAAGCGATGGGGGATCACATTTTAAAAACTTCAACTTTGGCAAACTTCTAAAACGTTATGGTGTTGACCATAGGATTGCGACACCATACCATCCACAAACAAGTGGACAAGTAGAGGTTTCTAATAGGCAAATCAAAGAAATTTTGCAAAAAACGGTACGATCCGATCGCAAGGATTGGTCAACTAAACCAGATGATGCCTTATGGGCGTATCGTACCGCTTACAAGACGCCTATTGGAACCACTCCCTACCGGTTGGTCTATGGAAAGGGTTGTCATTTACCTGTAGAGTTAACTCATCGTGCCTTATGGGCGGTTAAAACTGTTAATATGAATTATGAGTGTGCAGGTAAACAAAGACAATTGGCGCTGAATGAGTTAGAAGAGATAAGGGACGAAGCTTATGAAACCGTATCTGCATACAAGGACAAGATGAAGCGGGTTTATGATGCCAAGCTTCGTTTGAAGGAGTTCAAGCCCGGACAGAAGGTATGGTTGTACAACTCACGCCTAAAGCTATTTCCCGGAAAGCTAAAGAGCAAATGGACGGGTCCATATTTGATCATCCGGGTGGGCGACTTTGGAGATGTAGAGATTGAAGATTTTGATGACCATTTAAGGCAAACGGTGAATGGGCACCGCCTTAAACCATATCTTGAACCAAATGACATAAATGGGGGGACAAACAATCCGAGTGCTTGTTGTTGAGCACTCTTGATGAGGTACCGATTTGATCACAGCACCGCAAAGTCCGGCTAACGACAGGTAAACTTAGCGCTGCGTGGGAGGCAACCCACGAGAGGTAACTTGTACATATTTGTTGCTTTGCATTGCTTAGTTTAGTATAGACCTTTTCAGCCTTATTTAGAATTGCCAAGCCAAATCCGAGTCGCAAAATCCCATTGCGCGTGCGACTTGTGTGTATTCGGGACAATACACGTGTGTTCGGGGGGTGATATATATAGGTATAAGGTATATATATCTACATATTTTGTTATTTATTTATTTTTCCTATGGTGTGTGTTAATCTTTGTGTGATATTTATCTATATATGAGTGTGAAAACTCTAAAAAATAAAAAATAAAAAAAATAAAAATAAAAATTGCAATTCTGGAGCCCGTCGCCGACGGGCAAACCATGCGTCGCCGACGCGACCTGCGTAGATCAAACCCCCCGTAGACAGTAATATAGTCCGTAGACCAAAACGATATTCTCCCAAGCCCGTCGCCGACGCCGCGTTTGGCCGTCGCCGACGCCCCTTCTTTCCAAGCTTCGTAAAATTTTGTTTTTTCTTCAAATTTTAACCCATTCTCAACCACCCAAACCCCATCTTCCGAATTTTTACCCCATCACAACACTTATTCCATCCCAAAACACACTCCCACTCCCATTTTCATCCAACCAATTCAACTTTTCTCTCTTCTTCTCCAAAAACTCTCAAGAACCCTAAATCTCCTCCATAACCCAACTTCTTCCAAACTTAACCAAATCCAACCATTCTTGTGTCCAAAGTGCTTAGTTTTTCGTGAGGAACAAAACCCCTAACATAGTTTTTGCTAATTCCTTGTTGTTAAAGAGAAATCTAAGGTGCAAAATTCGGATTTTTTTGGGTTTTTCTTCAAGTATCTTTCTATTGCAACTTGTTGGGTTAAACTCTAAGCACATAAGGTATGGTTTCTTCTCATTCTATTACTAGCATTACATAGTTTGTAGAAATTATCTCTTGAACATGAATGTGATTAGTGAAACTAGTTTTGAATATGTATGGATTGTTGAGTAGAAACCTTTGGTTGAGTTTAGATTATGTATGATAAATGTAGATACAAAACAAGTGTGGGGAGAGGGTTCTAGCACAAGTATTCTTGAGAAATAGGCATAGAACAAAGATGAAAGTTATGAAAATTTGTATACATGGTTGTAAGCATATGATAGTATGTCATGAATAAACATAAAAGAAAAACTCATTGTTGAAAGTAAACTAAATTTTGAAGATAATGCAACATATTGTTTGTCAAGAACATACTTGTTTATTCAAAATTGCAAGAGGAGCATATGCTTACAAAACCATGCTTTATGCCTATTTGTTGGAATTGTTTGAATGCAAGTAATTAATGGATGTATTTGTTTGTTGTGTTGTAGTTCAATGGCGAGTAGAAAAAGGAGCAAGACCTCAAGAGGTACAAGTTCATCCTCTCGTAGGGTGATGAACTGGGAACAAGAAAGCTCAGTTACTGATGATGATGCAAGGCTATTTCGCCAAGACTGGAAGTGGACACAACACAAGAATGACAAAATCGGGGAGAAATGGGAATCCGACACCCAAAAACGATTATCCGACTTTCACAATAGAGCTACTGAAATCCGTCTGTGGAAGTGGAAAATGGCAAAGGTCTAGTATGGCGTCCCAGGTGTGTGTGTGCCGGAGAGAGTGGTTAATACTGAAGAGCTCTCAAAGATAGGGATAACACAAAAATTCGAAGCTCTAGGGTGGGAGAGAGCTTTAGATTGGTGTGCAGAAAATACACACCGGGTTTATTTGGGGGCGGTGGCCGAATGGATGGCTTCATTAAGATTTGAAAACAAAAGCAGTCATCCATCACAATGGAGGTTATCAGGGGAAACCGGTGCGGGTACTATGGTGATGTCTTTTGAGACGATGAACCGGATCGCCCAATTTGATTCTTTGGGCCAGGGCAACTACTATTACTATCATATGGATCGATTTTTTTCAAGGCCCGTTCTAGAAGCAGACCCGGTAAATTTAATCAGCTTGACTGTTCCCTTCCGTGAAGGTGCTGAACTTGAGAGGAACCACTTATCTCTCGAAGGAAAAATTCTACAAAACATCTCCCTTGAAAATGTGATGGTACGATTGGGAGATCGAGGGAAACTGAGAACCTGGGACTGCAGAATTTTACACTCTTTACTTTATGGAAGCCCCAAACTCTCATGGAGACATATAGTGATGATGAATATTTGGGAATCAAGGGAACTATATGCTAGGAAAATGGTTCCATATATTCGGTTGATTAGTGCTATGATCGTGCAACAAGATTGCCTTCCTCCAGAGGCACTCTGGGTCAGTAAACCTTTGGACTACTTTGATTTTAAGAAGATGAGAGCATCGAAGATCTTTGTTGAACAGCAAGGGTTTACATTTGTTGTCCGGGATACTGAAACCGGACAATCTTTTACTGCAAGAGACCCAGATGCTCCTCCACCGGATGAATTTGAAGCCATGGAGGAAGAAGAGGCACAACCCGAGGAAACAAGGCCCTCAAGAAGGCGAGCTGCCCGTCAACATCGAGAGGTGTCTGATAATGTAGCTGAATTCACTGTGAGACGAAGGCAGCCGGGTTGGGAATCTTTGCAGGTCGGGCACAGGCAGACATATGACAATGTGTCTGCTCTGATGGGAGAAATGAGAGAAGTGGAGGAAGCAAGAAGAGAGAGTGAAAGGGTGTGGAGGCTGCAGCAAGAGGAACATTGGGCACAACAAGAAGCCCGAAGGATGGAAAGGGAGCAGTTAGAAGACAGGCGTTGGATGGCCCTAGCAACAGCCCAACAAATGGCTGTCAACAACGCCTACATTCTCCAAGAACAGGAAAGGCATCACCGGGATCTTGAAGCAGGTCGAAGCTATCAAGAGTTTACCCCGTGGACAGACTATTCGACCATCAGGGACCAGCCAGAACAGGTGCAACAGTCAGTGCATTGGCCCCAGGGCGTGGCGTCCAGCTTCATACCCATTCCTGCGCCACCACCAACTGAAGGGGGAGCATTTGACAACTTCAATGAGATGTTTTCTGCTCTAACTGGCTATCCTTATCATCCATACCCGCCAAGAGATCCAAACGAGCGCTACCAAAGATAGGCGGCGAGGTATGATTTATGTGTTTGTACAGTTTATTTAAATGTTTGTGTGTGTTTGTTTCTTTTTTCTGTTTCTTTTAATTCTGTATTTGTCTTTGTTAAGTGGTTATCGAGGTTCCACAATTCATGCTAATTGATTAGTTGTCAAAGAGGTGAGAAGCTTGCTTCTACACAATTTTTCACAATTGCAGGTTTTGTGCTATTTGGATTGAAAAGCTAATGCCAAGAAAAAGTGAAGAAATCCAGGTGCACATGTTCCTTTCAGCATGATTATCTTAGTAGTTTGAATAAGTGGAACGTTGTTTTAGGCCGGGAAAACCTTTGGGGAAGAAATTTATATCACATCCCTTATGTTTTGAAAAGATTTTCACCCACATTGAGGACAATGTCAACATTAAGTGTGGGGATGGGGGAAAAATAGAAAAATTTCAAATCTTCAAATACTTTTTGGTCCTCATTTTATGCAAACAACTTAGATTGTCACTAAAGAGTCAAACCGAGAAAATTGGGTAAAAGGTCGTTAGTCATGGTTGCCTCGAATAGTCTCACCAAGTGCCTTTAAAGAAAACTTTAAGTGAGATGCCTAGCTAATTTTAGCATGCTTTAAAATAGTCACACATGCTACATGTCGGCAACCCATTTCTCCTCCATCATGTGAGTTTTGAGCCATACTTACCTAGATTGCTAGATCACTTACATATATATAAAAGTTTATTTGTTGAGTGTGATCATTATGCGCTTAATTGGTAGAACTTGTATGGTTTGATACGTGCTAAGACCGCAAAGGAATATGTGAACGGAGATAAAAGGCATTAGGATCCCCCATTATTCCCTATTACTCATAAAGATTACAAAACTATACCCCTAGTTGCCAATTTTGAGCCTATTTATGCGAACACAAGTATGCGTAATAAATTGTCCTTTCGTTTGTCAACCCACTAGCCGAGCATCAAAGAGTTACCCTCATGAAAATTTTGATGAGAATCCAATTGATTTTGTTTAAGTGTTAGTCAAATTAGTGTTCTTTAGTTATATATATTAAAAAAATGAATGATGAAAAGGATATATACATTGTGTTTGAAGAAAAGATGTCAAGAAAAAGAAAAAAATAGAATAAGAAAAGCGTTGGGATAGAATTTACCCGAGTACCATTATTAGTAGTTTGTATTGTTTTGGATTTCTCATCACATTAGCCACTAAATAAAGCCTTATTCCTCACCCAAGCCTAAGCCCAAAAACCACAAAAGTCCTTTGATCTGGGAATTATTCCATTAAAGCAGTGGAGGCACGATTGCTTTACAAGCTTATGCTCATATTATTGCATATGGTTTTGAGTGAAAAACATACTAGCACATCACATGCTAGTCCACAAAATAGCCGAGAGGAGCGTATCATTGTGAGGGGCATGAAACATGTGTGTAAGAGTTTAAAGCATGGTAGGATTAGTTAGGCAAGTCTTGGCTTGTTATTACATATATCATTCACTTATGAACTTGAGGGGCGGGTATGACTTTGGACCTTAACTTGATAGAAGGTGAGAAATTCTAAATGTCTTGTAATGTTTTGAAAAATATTGTATGGTAGTTTGCTTGAGGACAAGCAAAAGATAAGTGTGGGGATGTGATACGCGGGTAAAAGCTCGGGTTTAAAAGCACAAAATGGCATATTTATAGCATAACTTCGAGTTCGAATGATCTATTTTGATGTGGTTTGTGTTTGTTAGGGCCGGAACAATTAAGAGTACACTCCGGGGGTCATATGGGATGTCGGAATGGAGTCCGGAACAGTCGGATACGCGAAACAAACAAAGGAAAAAATGCTATATCTAGAGCCCGTCGCCGACGGGCTAATACCCCGTCGCCGACGCCTCCTCGTTTGTCCTGTTGGATTTTTAATACCCACTTGTTTCATTTGACTTGTTTAAACGGGAATCTTCAATTTGCAGCTGGAAAGTGCATATAATGGGGAGGGAAATCAGGAGGAAGGACCACCCTAGATGAGGCTATGATCCACTTGCTTTGTTAGTCTCCAAGAAACTCATCTTCATCAAAACAATCATCTTCATCATCAACAATCATCCATGAAGATTTAGAGAGAAATTTCTGCAATTGGGGCTTTTCATCCATCATCAAAGTCAAGCAAAAACAAAGTCCTATGGAGTTGCATACAAGATCATCACCCGAATTCCAAGCCTCAATCAACATGAGAGGCTAATCTTCTTTGGGTTTTCCCCCGGTTCACATATTGTAAGACTATGGTTTGTTAACATTTGAAAACTAGATTGCATCCTTGTGTTTTGTATTTGATTGCTTGAAACATTTATGCTAGTACTTTGAGCTTAACTTGAATTCCCAAATTGAATGAATGATTATGAAATTTGTCTTTGAGAAATGGAGTTGGTCATGTGTGCTATGTATATGTAGAGTTTGAATGTTCTTGTGTAATGAAGTGTATTATTGTCCGTGTTAACGTTGACGATTCTTGACACCTAAACCTTGTAATGATGAACTCGTTAGCATAAATCACACCTTTGATGCAAGTTAGTTGGATTGGTAGAACCATAACCTTATGATATCAACCGGGAGTGAACCTTGTTATTAAACTTTGTTTTGTTAACCATTGTTCTAAGTTGTTCAAGTTTTACTAATCATTTTTAAGCAACCTTTTTGTTTTGTTCATTCCTTTGTGTTGGACAAAGTCTCAACACCATTTCAAATAAACATATCAAAGCTCTTATAAACAAAATAGCAAGCTTCATAATTGACTCGTTAGTCCAATTCAAGTCTAAACACAAACCACATACTCCTTGTGATTCGACACCCTTCTTACCATTTGCTACATAGTTTTGGTACTAAGGAACTATACAATACTATCTTTGACTAGTGCACGCGACAAGCCGGTCACTAATCAAACAATAAGACAGCGAATATACCACGAGTCTTAATCTCTGAATCAGAGAAACAAGAACAGAAATAGAATCAGATCATCAACATGATGATCTGAATATACATCAACAAGTCTAGAAGAACAACGATCAATAGACAAATCAAAGAAGGGTCATCTACACAATGAAACCCTAACAGAATATTCGAGAGAAAGCAGAGAAAGCTATACGTATATGTGATTGAGAATGCTTAATGTCACAACCCCACATACACTCCCACATATATAGGGCCAACGGAAGGAAGGCCCAGTAAGCAATAACTCACACCAGCAAAGCCCACGAACGACTCCATCTCTAGCAGTCCATGAGCCTAACTCCATAAGCTCAGCAACACCAGCCCGGCTCCACAAGAAACATAAAGAACTTTAGAATCCAATAAAAATAATAGAAAGAGGATAGAGATGTACCAGTATATTTTTAGCACCCCCCCTCAGCTCTATCCAGTAAATGGATCAAATAGGTTGAGCTGATCACATAGGTACACATGAGATTTCACAGACAACCCCTTAGTAAAAACATCAGCTAATTGAGTTTCAGATTTGATAGGATGAGTTTGAATCAACCCATCTGCAATTTTTTCCCGCAGAAAAAACAAGTCCATCTCGAAATGTTTCTGTTGGGTTGTAGGCTCGTTAGTGGCAGCCGGCCCTAATGAGTTCTATGTGGGCTTGGGCCTAACTTAGGGATTAAGTTTCCTAACCCTAGATTAGTCTCTATATAATGATATCATTGTACTTGTAATTTGGTGAGCACCTGATTAATAAAATACCTAGTTGCAGCAAAGTGGACGTAGGTCACATTGACCGAACCACTCTAAATCTTGTGTGTCGTGTTCATTATTTACTCGCAGGAGATTGTTTGTGTGTGTGTGAAACCCGAACTCAACAACTGGTATCAGAGCCAGTTTAGGCTCTAGTTTTGAAGAACAGTACAAACACCAAAACCCCGATTAGGGTTCTGCGAAGGTCAACAGTTCCAGTCGCCGCCTTCAACCGTCGTTACCGTCGTCAACCTCCGCAGCAGCCGCCGCCAACCCCGATTAGGGTTCCGCCGACGCCTTCCCAGCACTCGACCGCCGCCTCCGCCGCCGATTAGGGTTCCGGCGAGCCCTAAATCACCGCCACCGCCGCCGATTTCAGGAATCCGGCGCCGACCACCGCCGGATTCCCCCTGCGACCGCCGAAATAGCTGCTGCTGTTTGTTCTGTTGCCGTTGGCTTAGTTTTGGGTTGAATAGCTGCTGATTGGTTCTGATTTGGGTTGAATAGCTGCTGATTGGTTCTGATTTGGGTTGAATAGCTGCTGATTGGTTCTGATTTGGGCTGAAACAGCCGCTGTTGTTTTGTTTCTGCTGCTGTTGGATCTCAGTTTGGTTGAAACAACTGGTGTGGTTTGCTCTGCTGCTGTTGGTTCAGTGTTGCCGGCAGGAAACGTGAACGGAGTTTTTCGTATCAGTTTCTTTTTCGTTTGGCTATTAACATGGCAGAAGACGGGAAACTAACGATTAAGAAGTTTGACGGGAACAAGTTTGGTTGGTGGAAGATGCAGATTGAAGCAGTTCTTTGTGAGAAAGATTTAGATATAGTGCTTGAAGGTATAAAACTAGAAAAGACTTCACAAGCTGATTGGGACAGGATGGATAAAAAGGCTAGGGCAGTGATAACGCTCTCTTTGTGTGAGAATGTTGCGTATAACATCCAGAAGGAGACCACAGCTAGTGGTATGATGACAGCATTATCAACATGTATGAGAAGCCTTCTGCAGCAAATAAGGTTTATCTGATCCGAGAACTTGTGAATACTAGGATGAAAGAAGGTGACTCGGTAACAGATCACATCAATAAGCTTAACTCACTTTTGACTCGTTTAGTGTCTGTGAACATTAAATTTGATGATGAGGTTCAAGCCCTATTTTTATTATCCTCATTACCTGAGAGTTGGTCCGGAACCGTAACTGCAGTTAGTAACTCGTCTGATACTAGCAAGTTTACGTTTGATAAGATGCGGGATCTTATTACAGGAGAGGATGCACGACGTAAAGTTTCAGGTGAATCTTCAAGTTCTTTGTTGAGTACAGAGGGCAGGGGAAGAAACAATGAACGTGGAAGTCGTCAGGGCAGGAGAAGGAGTCAGTCTAAGACTCGTAAGGATGTGGTATGTTGGAATTGTAAAGAAGAAGGGCACTTTAGGAATCAGTGCCCAAAATCTAAGTCTAAGAAAGAAGTTAACATTGTAGGAGACTACGCAGATGATGATGTTTTGATCTGTAGCGTGGAGAACAATGTGGATTCCTGGGTTATGGACTCTGGTGCTTCATTTCATGCTACCCACAGCGGTTAAGCATTGCAGAATTTGAAGAAAGGTGATTTTGGTAAGGTAAAACTGGCGAATGATGAAGTTCTTGAGGTCACGGGCATGGGTGATATAGATTTGAAAACTTCAGTCGGTTCATGGACTTTAAAGGATGTCAGAGTGATTCCAAGTTTGAAGAAAAGATTAATTTCAGTTGGACAGTTGGATGAACAAGGACATGAAGTTAAGTTCGGGAAAGGGCAGTGGAAAGTTGTTAAAGGTAATCTTGTCATAGCTCGTGGAAGAAAAAGAGGTTCGCTTTACATGGTTAGTTTACCGTCTGAGGGAGTGACCGTCCCAGTTCAGAAGAAGACTAAAGTCGGGTTCATAGAATCTCAGGGGCAGAAAAAGGTTTGTTTTGCAGATGATAAACCCAGAGCTTCAGGTCAGATTCAGGATGAATGTACTGTGAAAGGTTCAGAAAGGTCAGTCAGGGGTAGTCGTGATAGTAGGAGCAATGGCAGTCAGTCAGTCAAAGCTTCAGTCAGGACTACTAGACGGTGGGTCAAGAGAACCAGTATTCCAGGTGTCAAAGTCTCTCTAGAGGATTATCTGCTTTATTCGGAGAGTGTTTGTTCTCAGGATCTCTCAGGGTCTGGCAGTTCGTTTCAGTGGGAGCCAACAGAGACAGAGAATGATTCACTGATAGTGACTGGTGAGTTGAAGCTCAGTGGGAGCTTCAACGGGCCTTCAGGCTAATTGAAGAGAAGGCGGCTGCAACTAGTGTTAAGGAAGATTACAAGATGTACAAGATGATGGCGACAGTGGAGCGTAGTTCGAGCCTCCAAGTGGGAGATTGTTGGGTTGTAGGCTCGTTAGTGGCAGCCGGCCCTAATGAGTTCTATGTGGGCTTGAGCCTAACTTAGGGATTAAGTTTTCTAACCCTAGATTAGTCTCTATATAATGATATCATTGTACTTGTAATTTGGTGAGCACCTGATTAATAAATACCTAGTTGCAGCAAAGTGGACGTAGGTCACATTGACCGAACCACTCTAAATCTTGTGTGTCGTGTTCATTATTTACTCGCAGGAGATTGTTTGTGTGTGTGTGTGAAACCCGAACTCAACAGTTTCGTGCGCTCATGAAACACAGGATTAACCGCAATTGAAATAGCAGCACTGTTGTCACATTGTAAGGGAATAGGCAGAGACATGGAAACCTGCAATTCACTAAGAAGATTGTTAAGCCGCATGACTTCACATACAGCAACCCACATTGATCGATACTCAGCTTCAGCTGAAGATCGAGCAACTGTGCTTTGTTTCTTACTCTTCCAAGAAACAAGGGAATCACCAAGAAAGATACAAAAACCTGTAACAGATCGCCGAGAGTCTAAGCATTTTCCCCAATCATTGTCTGAGTAGGCAGATAGCCCAAAATGAGTACCCTTAGACAAGAGAAGACCTTGCCTAGGAGCATTTTTGAGATACCGAAGTAACCGAAGAGCAATGTGAAGATGCCCCATTAATGGCTTGTGCATATATCGACTTAAAAAATGCACAGCATACGCAATATCAGGCCGAGTATGAGACAAATATATTAGTTTGCCAACAAGTTGTTGATAACCAATAATATTCAGCAGAGGATCAGAGTGTTTGTTACACAAAGCAGATAGCACATAATGAGGTTTAATAGGGGTAGAAATAGGCTTACTAGCAGTCATCCCAAACTCAGATAGTAACTCAAGACAGTATTTCCTTTAAGAAAGGCAAATGCCTCTGTCAGACCTCACAACTTTAATACCAAGGAATACTAAAGTAAACCTAAATCTTTCATCAAAAATTTAGACTGAAGAAGTTGTTTAACATCACTAATAGCAGATGAGCAGTTCCCAGTTAATACAATGTCATCAACATAAACAAGTAAGACAACAAGCACAGACTTATTTGAAAAAATGAACAGGGAATGATCACACCTACTCCGGACAAATCCAAACTCCTTTAATACTCCCACTAACTTCTGGTTCCACATCTTAGGGGCTTGTTTTAGCCCATACAATGATCTACGTAGTTTGCAAACCCTAGTATCATTGTGTGAGTGAAACCCCTCAGGAGGGAGCATGTACACTTCCTCATTTAGATCACCATATAAAAAAGTGTTATTAATGTCAAGTTGGAATATAGACCAGTTTTGTTCAACAGCTAAGCTAAGAACACATCGAACAGTGACCATCTTAACAACAGGAGAAAAAGTTTCATCAAAGTCCACCCTTTCTCTTTGAGCAAAACCTTTGGCAACTAGTCTAGCCTTATATCTCTCTATTTCACCCGAGGCTTTATATTTTATTTTATAGACCCATTTGCAGCCTATCGGTTTTCTACCCTGAGGCAGGTCAACTAATTCCCAGGTGTTGTTTCTATATAGGGCTTCCATTTCATGGTTCATGGCATCAATCCATGCTGGATTTTTTTCAGCCTCTTTATATGTTTTTGGTTCAAAGTTTTTATTTAACTTTTTCAAGACCATACTTAGCTTGCTATTAAGAACATAATCTTTTAATTTTGTGGGAAAAACAATGTTTCTGGACGACCTTCTTAACTCGACAGGTTCAGAATTTTGGGAACCTGGCCCCTCAGAACCAAGATTGTTTTCAGCAATGGCTGTCTCAGGAATAGTTGCCTCATCCCTTGCCCCGCCATTGGGAGCAGTAAAGTCACTGGGCAGTTGGGTTTCAACTACACTATCAGTGACATTAGGCTCGCTACTACCAGGCTGCAAGGTCCGATGAGACATTTGTTCTTCGGTTCTATTTTCATCATCGGGGACTTGACCACTATGGTGAGTATCAGATGTTCTGTTTTCATATAGATCAAAGAAATTTAATTGATTTAAGGAGTCATGCTGTTTGGTGTGGTCAGATTCATTATTATGATTCTGTTTAAATGGAAAGATAGATTCATAGAATTTTACATCTCGAGAAAAACAATTTGTTTATTTTCTAAGTCCCACAACTTATATCCCTTTTTTGTATAAGAATATCCCAAGAATACACATTTAACAGCATGACTACTGAATTTATCAGAATTATTAAGGATAGTGTGAAAACATAAACATCCAAACACACGAAGATGGTTCAAGGAAGGTCTAAATCCATGAATTAATTCATATGGAGTTTTTCCATTTAAGACAGATGAGGGAGTCCTGTTAATAAGATATGCAGCAGTTAGAATACATTCACTCCATAAGTTTAATGGAAGACCCCCTTGAAACGGCAAAGACCTAGCAACATTTAACAAATGGCGATGTTCCCTTTCAACCACCCATTTTTTGAGGGGTGTAAGCACAAGTGGTTTGATGAATAATTCCTTGTTTGTCAAGAAAATCACTAACTTGATGGTTAACAAATTCTGTACCATTATTGGTTCTGAAAACTTTGACTTTTGAATGGAATTGATTTTTTATCAGATTCATAAAAGTATTTATGTTGTCAAATACTTCACTTTTGTGTTTCATTAGAAAAACCCAGACAGCTCTAGTAAAATCATCAACCACTGTTAGGAAGTACCGAAAACCCTCTCTACTAGACACTCTATAAGGACCCCAAACATCAAGATGAATGATTTCACCTAGGGCAGTAGTTTTATGGTCACTTAAAGGAAACATTTAGGGCAGGATTCCCTATGTTGTTTAGCTTTGTGACAAGTTTCACAAGGGACATTATCATTAATTTGGTTTAGATTTAAACTCTGTTTCAAAACATTTAGGACATGATTAGATGGGTGATCGAGCCTAGCATGCCATAGGTTAACTTTAAGACTGCTGTTAAAACACACCTTATTAACAATAGATGAGTTGCCACAAAAGTACAGGCCATCAAGTTGGTTACCAGTCACCAGGGTGCTCTTTGTGTGAGAATCCTGAATATGACATACATTTTCATCAAACACAACTTTAAGTTTGCTATCCCGAGCCAACTTAAAGACAGACATCAGATTGATACAATAAGCAGGAACATAGAATACATCATACAATGTGACTTTATCAGTGAGATTAATGTTTCCAATTTTGGTAACATGAGCACTAGACCCATTTGGGTGTGTAACTTTAATGCCATATTCAGAAACATCAATTTGGTTTGTTAGAAATTTTTCAGTTTGAACCATATGTTGGTTTACACCAGAATCAATTATCCATTTTGAATTATTAGGAAGGATATTTCCAGTTGAATTAAAGGTGAAGAACTTCTTTTCATAAGAGTAGGACACATTTGTGTCCATACAGTTACCTGCAACATTGATGGTTTGTTGGTCATCACTACTTCTCTCGTTTAAGAGACCAAGCAACTTAGAGGTCTGATCAGGTGTGAGGGAGTTAGTACCATTTGAAGAAATGAGGTCAGATTTAGAATTATTTGAAGATCTGTTAGATAGAGATCCTTTGTTCCTGAAACTAGGTGGATATCCCACCAGTTCATAACATCTATTAACTGTGTGTCCCACTTTGTTACAGTGGGAACATTTCAGGTTCGGATTAGGACCTCTAGTGAATTTCTTTTATTTTCATTTGAAGAACTAGGTTTATCAAAAGATACATTAGTTTTTGCATTAAAACCAACAGATGAGTTTTTCGGAACAGACGAAGAGTTTCTATGTGATTCTTCTCTGGAGACTATGGCAAAGGCTTCTTTAACAGTTGGGAGAGGATCTCTAAGTAACAGATTTGATCTTACAGGTTGATATACATTATCAAGACCCATAAGAAACTGTATTAGTTTAATGAGGTGGTTAAAGTCATTAAATTCCTTTGATGCTTTACAGGAACATGAAGGTAATGCAAGTATTTGATCAAATTGTTTCCATAGAGTGTTTAATTTGTGGTAATATTAGAAACAATCATTCCCTCTTGACTTAATGAGTTTATTTTTTGATACATGCCAAAAACAACTGAGCCATCAATTTTATCATAAGTTTCCTTCAGTTCTTTCCAGACATCACTTGCAAGTTCAGAGAAAATTTGCCCCATATATAGTTCTTCAGATATAGAATTCAAGATCCATGTTATAACCACAGCATTACATCTATCCCATTGCCTCCCAAGAACATCATTATTAGTTGTTTTTTTAATGTACCATCTATAAAACCTATCTTGTTTTTAACTTCAAAAGCAAGTCTCATAGTTTTAGACCAGACAGTATAGTTATCAGTACCCTTTAATTTTATTACAGTAATTGTGAGATTACTTGTATCACTAGCATGCAAGTATAAAGGGTTACTAGAATCCAACTTACTAACCACAACCTCACTAGATTCGCCCGAATCACTAGGACCCCCAGATAATGAACCCATCAAACCAGACAAACACAATACACACAGGCAAAGAAAGCACAAAAAACAGATAGGAGCGACCACCTAGATCCTGAGGGATCTCAACCGGTTAACGAAGCCTGATCAGTGTCCAGATTCTCACCAGTTCTAGTGGTTCGACAAGTCTTAATCAGGGAGTAACCAGTAAGATCAATCAACAGGGGTCAAGTGGCAGATACACATACAATCAAATAGATACAAGAATGTAAAAGAGAGAAGAGAGGGAACGATCTCACAGTGAGGGTTTCTCTTGGCAGTAAAGGGTCTGAACCCTTTGATTGGGGGCTCAGACAATACAATTTCTAGGGTTTTACGACCCCTAGAACGCCGCCTTCAGTTATTGGATCTAGGGTTTATTTTGACCCTAGATTCTTGTTTTGATGAGAGACACAACGCAACCACAGATATCCAGCCAGATTTGACCGGAAACCCTAAGATTCAGGTGAGCAGCGGAACGCACCAGAGACAAGATAACGTATGCGAGCTCAACCGAGCTCTGATACCATGTCAAAATCTTGAATTCTTCTTGATAATAACAAGATCAACCATACAACACAATACTTGACATCTAATCAAACAATAAGACAACGAATATACCACGAGTCTCAATCTCTGAATCAGAGAAATAAGAACAGAGACAAAATCAGATCATCAACATGATGATCTGAATATACATCAACAAGTCTAGAAGAACAACGATCAATAGACAAATCAAAGAAGGGTCATCTACATAATGAAACCCTAACAGAATATTCGAGAGAAAGCAGAGAAAGCTATACGTATGTGTGATTGAGAATGCTTAATGTCACAACCCCACATACACTCCCACATATATAGGGCCAACGGAAGGAAGGCCCAGTAAGCAAGAACTCACACCAACAAAGCCCACGAACGACTTCATCTCTAGCAGTCCATGAGCCTAGCTCCATAAGCTCAGCAACACCAGCCCAGCTCCACAAGAAACATAAAGAACATTAGAATCCAATAAAAAAAAATAATAGAAAGAGGATAGAGATGTACCAGTATATTTTTAACAGTTACCACTCGAGTGACATCCATTTGAAAAACATTTTTGTGACAACCCTAAAATTTTAGTATAATATATTTATGTTATGATTAAATAAATTACATTAAAATTATGTCTAGTATATATATATATAGATTGTACGTATGCATGTTTGCATGCATGTATATATATTAGAAATTCACGTATGAATATATGTTTATATACCTAAAGTTCACACATACATGTATATATGCCAAAATTTTACGTATGCATGCTTGCATACATATATGTATATGAAAAATTTACGTATGCATGCAATATATGTCTATAAATACATCCATATATATGTACCAATCAAGTGGATCAAAATCAAAACGAAACACAACCAAATTAAAACACTAAAACTAACACTAAACCTAAACCACCCCTCTATACCTCTCGGCTAAAACCACCACCATACCACAACACCACCCGACTATCACCACCACACGCCACCTAGCACCGCCCTACACACCATAAGTCGCCACCACACCACCATAATCATTACTAGAGGATTAGGTGGCAAACTTTAAAGACCACATCCATGTACCTCGGCCAATTCGCATGCATGTACCAAAGACCACATTTGTTTCTCCTCTAAACCGCCACCACACCCCCTAACTTACCACCACATCACCCTAGAAAGATCACCACACATTCACACCTTAAGTCCACACATTCACACCTTAAGTCAATCCCTAGCTTGCCACCTTGCAATCTCCCTCTCGGGTGTCCCTCTAAACTGCCACAAAGCCTCCCTTTTTAGACACCTAAGCAACCCTATAATGAATGATTCATCCAAGCTAGGGGATAATTAATGATCATGCATATGAGGGCGGTGAACCGAGGGCAATATACATACCCTCGGTCACTTACAAACAACCCACAACCACTAAACATCATCCTCGTCTCTCACTCTCTCGGATTTCCTTACAAACACACCACCATCACTCGACCACAATCAGCTTTAGCACCACCATACCTGATCACCACCTCTCGGTGTTCACAAACAAACAACAACCACACCACCATCGCACACCATTACCAACACCACCGAAGCCAAACACCACCTTAACACCACCTTTGGAGACTATTATCACTAGCAACAATTCTCACCACTTTCACAGCCTTCCTCTCGGTTTAAAGTAGTCTAAAACCCGCTCACAAGGTTTAGTTTATTGATCTTTATTATTTTGTTACATATGTGTTACAAAACACATATATATGGTTAGTTTTGGTATTAAAACACCAAAACCAACCTTGAAAGTATTTTAAATTCCTTAATCACAAATAATAAGTTACCAAAATCCAGGAGACTTGTGATAAAAAGTATATTTTGAATTTACAAAGATTAAATCTTGAAATTACTAAGAAAAATCTAGTAAAATATTAAACAAATACAATTGTGGGAATAAACATTGAAAAATCTTTATTTACATACTGAAATAGTATTCTGGAAATTTTGGGTAAATTTTGATAAATGGAACAATTTATACAAATTATTTTAAATAATGAAAATAGAGGAAATATCAAAAATATAAATAAATTTTGGAAAATTCTGATAAATTCACAGGATGATATTTTTGAAATATAAAAGTCTCTGGAATTATTTCAGAATTTATTTCCTTATTATAATTAAGATATGAATTTTTATATATTCTGCAGTAGAAAAATCATAATAAATACTTAAAGTAAATAATAAATTCTGAGAAATTCATGGTTATAATCTTAAATCTGAATCTATAGAATATATAAATTTCATAATTTTTTAAGTTATATATCTATTTTGTTAAATATTAAGATTATTGTAATAAGTTGTCTGTAAAATTTTTTTAATCAATTATGGGACTATTATAAAAATTTTTTGTCTGTAAAATTTTGAGAATTTATCAATTATAGAAGCTATTTTTAATCAATTATGGGACTATTATAAAAATTTCAGAAAACAATCTGTTTGGAGTTAGATATTATAAAAATTATGGGATATTACTAACTGTTGAAATAATATTCTATGAATTTTTGGTATTTTTGGATAACCGAAGGTAATTTTGATGATTTATGGAAACTTTGGACTAATCATAAGTGATTATGTGTAATAAACCAATTATTGGGAATTTTGTGGTAATATCATGTGACCATTTTTCAGATGAACTTTCAAAAATTAGTTAAATCTGAGGTTCTGAAAATTTTAAAGAAAATTATATCTGATACTGTGAACTATTTTATAGGTTCAAGTTTGGAGACACGGTGAGTTTCATATCCCCATTTTCAACCCTTTTGGTATTTATAAAGTTTTGGGTGAAAAAGTATACTGGTTACGTTGATGTATTATTTTGAAAATATTTTGATACTTACTGTCATTTGTGATACAACCATTAGTTCGAATGAGGAACCGTCTGATAATATTAGTAGCGCTACTTAGGAGAATATTTGCACCAACAGGATGAGTGTTGCTGCTATTTTCCTGCACCTAACCGAATGAGGGTTGAGATGTAATATTATCTGATTTTGTGAATTATTTCGTGACAGTATGATTATGTTGTGAGCAGGTTTGGTTGTAATTGGTACATCAACAAAATGTTTTGTTTGGATATAAACCTATGTTTCTCACCAACGTTTTGTTGACTGGTTTAAGTATGTTTTTTCAGGAAACGATGTCTAACACCTTTGACTTTAGTTTTGAAGTTCACAACGGTTGGGGAGAAATCGCTGGAAGGGTTTGTGTGACACTAACAGTCAACATAGTTGACTATAGTGTGTATGTAGATGCTCACTTCCACCGTATCTGAAGACATGTAGTAGTTTAATCATGTAGTAAAAAGATTATATCTAATTTTGGAAACTTATGTATAAGATGTAATCTTGAATATTATGAATAAATGTATGTCCTACTTTCTTGTTTTAAGCATGTGCGTTTATTATTTACTCCGCTATAATTAATGTACTCTGATAAAGCAAGGCACACCCGAACCGCATTTCATGCTTCCGCCGGGATGTGACAATTTTAAAGTTATAGTTTATTGTCTCAGAACGTTATATGTATGTTGGTAATGACTTTGGCATAACTTTGCATATTTGTTTGTTATTCAAGTGATGGATGGAATCATGATCTTAAAAGTGATTTCACATGATTAGTGGAGCCTTGATGGGGTTTAGTCTTACCTGGACGTGATACCAACTCTGGTTATAAAGCATCACTACACGTACATATTCATTTAACTTACTTTAAATTAATCAAATTCGAGACCAATACATCATAATTAATTTACACGAACTTATCATAAATAAGATTCGAAACTTCAACCTTAAATAAAACATCATCGCTAACTTGCACATACTTCAAATTTTAACAAGACGCTAGAAACAAAGTTATGAATAAAGGAAAAAGACACATTCGTTTGTCTAATTTGCACATACATCAATGATATGATCATCTAGCCTTATCATATTCAATTCGATATTTTGTAATTTTATGTTAAATAAATAGGTTCTTTGCACTTTTTATGTCTTTCAGTGCCCTATTGGTATACTCTTATTTTATTTTATAAAGTTTTGGTTTTGGTCAATAATTAAAAAAGCACCCACACCGTATTAATGTATTATACTCATGAGTCATGAGAGAAGGTGATCATATGCAATAATGTAGCAGTTAATTTCTACTTAAGTTTATGATACCACCACCACACGTTTAGAATAGGCTTCGCTTTCTTTTTTATTCCTTTGCTTAAAAATAAGCCAAAAGATCGACTCCATCATAGTAATTAACCTGCTCCAGCAAATGCATTATGATAATTTTTTAGCTTGATTGCTACAATTCTCTTGATTCATATGTTCGAGAAGACGTAAAGATGATTGGTAGTCGATAACAATGATCTTAGATGTACAATGGTATCATATTCTAATGAAATAAATTAGTCTTAATGAACTTGGACATCAAAAGCCTTGTATTACAATGGTATCAACATGTTTACATGAGATTAAAAGTTTAAATCTCAAAATAAATATGTAATGTAGAACTAGAAGTAAGAACAATGGCGGATCTAGAAGAAAAGTTCAGGGGTAACGTAAATTTTTTTTCCATACATTTATATAAATACCACCGCTGCTGCAGAACGGCCGACGGCGAGGGGTCGTCACTCTATCGGTGATGGTTGGTTGGCGACAGGGACAAAGGTTGTTGAGTGATTGGGGTCAGGGTGAGTCGGTGAGAGTTATGGGTATAACTAGTTATTTTTTTAAGTTGTTTAGTTTGGGTAATGAGTATTTGAGCTTATTAATGTTTTTATAAAATGTTATTTGGTATTTTGGTCTGTTAGTTGTTTAGTTATTTAAATTTTGGGATTATTATAATTTTGGTCATGTTATTTGTTTAGTTATTAACTTATTAAGTTATTAATGTTATTTGATATTTTGGGTTTGTTAGTTGTTTAGTTAGTTATTAAGCAAATAACACAATTCAAATTCATAAAATTTTAAATGAAATATATCTCCAAATCCCTAATTTCATCTTCCAAATACATTTGGGATCGAAGGAGTTGAACCCGAAGAAATTGAACCCGAATGAATTGAACCCGAAGAATCTGAACCCAAATGAATTGAACTCGAAGGAATTGAAACCGAGAGAATTGAACTCGAAGGAGTTGTTGATCCAATATTATCATCATTATTAGAAATAATATCTTTCTCGTGAAATTTTCTTTTAAAAAAATTGTCTGTAAGAACTTGTTTTTCATCTTCCAAATCCCTAATTCAATTTCAAATAACACAATAAGATTACAAATTGCAATTACAAATAACACAATTCAAATTCATAAATTTCAAATCCCTAATTTCAAATCCCTAATCTTTAATTCATATAACCTAATTCAAAGCCATAATTTCAATAATCCTTAATTGTTAATAAAACTTAAAAATTAAACCAAATAATAAATAATCAATCTTCTACTCTAAAAATCTTGCAAATAACACTTAAAACTAGAATGTAGAAAGAATACCTTCAACAATTCAAAGCTGCAAAACTTGAAAATAACACTCAACTCTTCGAAGAATCGTGGTCGAGTGGTGGCCGAGCAGCGACGGCCGAGCGGTGGCCGAGCGCCCGAGCAGCAGCAGCAGATTTGCAGGTTGTAGTAGCAGGGGAGGAGGACCGGATAAGTGGAGCAGCAGCGAGGTTTTTTTTTGGGGGAGGTCCGATTTTTGTGAAAGTGTGTTTGGGTATTTGGGTTCTAAATTAATTTGGGTTTTTGGATTCTAAATTAATTTGGGTTTTTGGGTTCTAAATTACTTTGGGTTTTGTAATAATTAGGCTAACCAACTTTAAATGAGTTTTAAAATAAATTGGGCTTTTAAATTAATTGAGTTTTTTTAATAAATTGGGCTTTCAATGTTAATTGGTAATTGGGTTTTATAATATTTTTTTAAAAGTTAATATTTTTTATAAAATATTAGACTTATTTTTATAAAATTAAAAATTTTCTATAAAGTTTTGAATTTAAAATTTTTTAGGGGTAACGTAATATTTTCTCAGGGGTAACGTAATATTT
This sequence comes from Flaveria linearis, assembly GCA_024085815.1. Classification (NCBI taxonomy): domain Eukaryota; kingdom Viridiplantae; phylum Streptophyta; class Magnoliopsida; order Asterales; family Asteraceae; genus Flaveria; species Flaveria linearis. The sequence goes on from CM044012.1 coordinate 57,586,860, forward strand.
TCTCAGGGGTAACGTAATATATTCTCAGGGTTAACGTAAAACCGTAAAAAAACTTTTTTAACATAAAAACGTTAAAAAATATTTTTTAACACTACGCGTAAAAAGTTGAGGGGTAGCGGAGGCTACCCCTCAACTCTAAATAGGTCTGCCCCTGAGTAAGAAGGTGTGTGAGTATGTCGATTTATAAAAGAAAGTTAAACTTGGGTGTGTATGTTATGGAGTGTTACTAAAAGAACACACTTGACAGGCTAACAAAAAATGTTAAGAAGTTGTTCACAGTTAGAGTAATTTTATAGGGCAAATCGGCAAGAAAAAAAACCAGTTTAAAACTGACATAAATTTTATTTTTGTTTGAAGTTATGTTGGCCGCTAAGCTAGGGCGCCTATAATTTTTAAGGCCTCTAAGTGAAATAAAAGTATAAAGACTTTTTTCAAAAAAATTAGCTTAATATAAGTCAACCGAAGAAAAAAATATATTATAATAAAGTATCAATGATCTGAATTAAAATTTGATGTTTGATTATTTGATCACTAAAAAACTGATTTTTTTAATGCTTACGGGGCTTGTTAAGTTAAATCACCATATTATGTTTTTGCAAAACGGTAAGAAAATTAAATAAATAAATAAAAAATATGTAAACAATAAAAAAAATAAATACAAACATGTAAAAAAATATACATATTATTAAAAACATGTATGAAATAAAAGGTGAATGTATGATCATTGAATTTGAGACTCCTATGTCAAGGGATATACAAGATACCCACTTGACCAAGAAAATGTTTCTCAGAAAACAATCAACTGACAACTTATATAATTGCTAAGTATGTATTATTGTTTTCAGATAAATTAGATTTTAATAATTTAAATTATGGTCTATTGCTCGATAATAATCTATAGTATTAAATTGACTGATAATAATCTTAATTTTTATTTATATTGTTAAAAGCAATCTTAGTAACATAATTATTCATTTGTTTACACTTGATTTGTATTTTGCTTTGCTCATGATAATGATTGTAAATGAAATAAGAAACACACGATGAAATGTAATGAAAAATGAGTGAAATCAAGTGTAAGTCAATAACAATTATGTTATTATGATTGTTATTGGTAACAAAACTAAAAGTTAGGATTATTATCTGCCAATATAATAGTATGGATTATTATTGGTGAATAGGTAATATTTTGGATTATTAAAATCCAATTTACCTTGTTTTTAAATGATGGCTTAAAACTTAATGCTTTAAGCGAGAGCTTATTTCAACATTATAGAGCCGTTCATGCCACTAAGTAAGAAACAAACATGTCTAGACGGACCAGATCACATGATGAACCGGGCCAATTCCATCATTTAAACTCTGATTTCGAACTCAACGACTTCTTTTTCTAATTGTAGCAAACTTTTAATTAAATTTTTTAACGGTAAAAATATGTGAATGTTCAATATGGGCAACTTACAAACACACTTGGTTGAAATGGGTTTCAATAAAACTAAACTGTTTTGAACCGCGAGCAACTCAAGGAAAAATCGCAGACTCGTGCAACCCTGGAGCGTTAGCTAATGCCGAAAGTCGCTGACCACTTGCTTGTTACATGCCAGTTTGCAACTAACATTTGGTCCGAAGTTAAGGGTTTAAATCTCATTCTAAACAAATGATACAGATTTAGAGGTAAGTTTAACGTCTATAGTTACTCCTAATTAAATTAAAAAATGTCACAGAATAATAACCTAACTTTTAAAAATGTTTAGATTAGATCACTCTAATAAAAAAAGTCACATGGGTTGGGTTTTTTATTATTATTTTAAGGAGAAAATAGAACCTTGGGACGTGGTTGGAACTTCTAAATTAAAAAGAACTAGGTGTTTTAACCAACGCGCAACGCGCGTTGAAGGGTCGGGCTCAGAACGGGTTTTTAGCTGCGACTGCTTATGATCGGGCTCAGAACTGGCTGTCAATTGTGGCTGCTAACCATAACGTTAGCCACGCCCAAGCAACCGACAACATTTTGCAGCGTCATCACAGCCCGAGGCCAATGTGAATAGTTGAGGCATTATTTTATATATTATTAAAACCAACGACAGGAACAGTATCGTGAGGCCCTTTGAGCATTCGGTCTCATATGAAAGACCTAAACATAGATTCATCATATCATCATCGACCAGAACCATGTTGGACCTCATAAACATTGAGAAAACAACATACCCAACAGAAGCAATAGACCAACAACATGGTTGAAGTTCTGCAACACATTAGCCTCAGATGAGCTGATGTTCCCAGCACCAACATCATGGTAATACTATCCATAAGTGCACTGTCAAAAATAAGATACTTGCAACATAAGTAATAAACATTTAAGCACTTAAGAAACACAGAATAAAAAATCAAGGATGCATCATAAACACACACACACACATATGTGTATCTTGCTAACATAGACCGACCTCCGCCTCCAGCCAGATAGCCACCACCGCCGACCTCGGCTTACACCAACGCAGCCACCACCACCGACCTCCGCCTCTACCAACGCAGCCACCACCACCGACCTCCGCCTCTACCAACGCAGCCACCACCGCCTCCCCGACCTCCGCCTCCACCAACACAACCACCACCTTCAACCTCCGCCTCCACCAACAAATCCACCACCCCCAATTTGGGTTTTAGGGTTCGGTTTTAGTGCGAAAGGGGTGAGAAGGTCCGGTGGGTGGTCGATGAAACCCGATACCCTCCTCCACCAACGCAGCCACCTAGCTGCTTCAAATTTAGGTGCATACAAAAGGTTTAAGTTTGCTTCATCTAATTGCCTAAGCTTCAAAAGTGCTTCGGATTTACATGAAAATAACTGTCAAATTCAATAACAAAAACATTAAGCCATCTTATAACATCACCAACAGTTTAGTTCAATCACACAACCAATAACTTCATAATCATGCCACTTCTTACCGGGGAACACGCGTTTGCACCAGAAGCAATGGCAGCATCACTTTCCCTCAAAACACCATTCCAATCGCGCACTCTTCTCAAATCCGCACACATGTTTAAGTGTCTTTCAACCGTCTGCAACTTCCTCAGCTCATTCGGGTCGGGCTGGTACCCCGGATAACATAAGTGCTTCCTCGCGCTTTCCACCAGTCCCAAACTGCCATTTGCAACCATAATTTGTATAAATATTTAATGATCATCAAGAACAACACCAACTGTATAGCTGTTTGAGACACAAACATACAATTTCATCAAGAACATGCATAAAATTTCAATCTTTAACTCTTTAACACGATCATCAACAGCAACACTAACTGCATAACTATTCGACCCATAAGCATACAATTTCATCAACAACCCTGCATAAAGCTCCAATCTTTCACTCTTTAACACGATCATCAACAACAACAAACACCCAAATCAACACATCACACCAAAATCTTGACAAAATAACAATAAACAAATGAAATTCTTCTTGAATTCTCACCTGATAAGAAAAGACCCCAAACGATGATGAGCTCTAACATACCCACAATCCAACTTAACAGCTTCTTCACACTCTTTAACAGCGTCGGTCAACCGCGCATTTAACTGGCCTTGGTACATCGGAGGAATCTCAATGCACATCAAACCAAAACCCTAATCCAAAAGCCACAGTAAACACACCACTACCAATCATCCCAATTGTCAAGAACATCCTAAGATCAATCCGATCGCCTACATGGCCCGAGAAGTACATACCGAAGGCATAAGCCGATAAGAACGCGAGATCGAGTTCACCGAGGCGGTGGGTGCCACCGGCGGAGTTGAACGACGGCCATCCCTCGTGGGGCGCGGTGGCATTCGGTGTAGCCCAAGATTTGCAGGAAGACTCCGCCTCCCCGACCTCCGCCTCCACCCACACAACCACCACCGTCGACCTCCGCCTGTTGAAAAACTCCAAGCAGATGGAACAATCGGGTGAACTGGGGGTTAGGGTTTGGAATCGACTCCATGATTTAGTGTGAAATCACCACCGAAGGTAGGCGGAGAAGCCGTGGACGCCACCGGAGATGTGGAGATGTCGCCGGAGAAGAAGAGGGAGACGGTGATAGAGTTGATGATGAAGAGTGGTGATGGTATGATGAAGAGTGGTGATGGTATGATGAAGAGAGGTGTTGTGGGTGTTAAAGAGGGATGAATAGTACTATTCATCGATGAATAGTACTATTCATCATAGGTTGGTAAATTCATATTATACAATGGTGATTGAGGGAGAAGGGAGGCGGGAATAACATGATTAAAACATGATTAAAGGGGTTATTAATAATATATAATTAATCCTTTCATGATTATTGAATAAAAAATTCAATATAATGTGTTGTATTTGTGTTAAAAAATGAAAACCAAGATATTCACATATTTACTAATCAAAGGGTTTTGAATCTGTATTTCTGTGTCCTTACAATTCAACAAGTATTTTTTTAGTAACTATTTTTTAATAAAATAGTAAGTATTGATTAAAATTTTTTAACAGCAGAGGACTCTGAAACTGACGATCTATCAGGACTGGTTACCCTAGACCTAGCCGTCAGTCGCAAATCATACCCCCCAGATGCGCGGGAACCGGATTGAATCCGTAAACCCTCGCCTCCCATTAGGATCGAACCCAGAATGAAACTTCGAGTCAAACCCTCACCTGGATACCGTAAAAGTTAAATGCGGAGGGTGGGATTTGAACCTGGTTCATTTAGTACACCAGACCCACCTTTTAAGTAATACATCACTTACATCATTGGCAAAAGTATAAGTATGATAGGTAAGTATTGATTAATTAACTATCATACTTATACCATTCAATTTCAATCCTTACTCTAAGAGGAGATGGTGTTGATTCCGAGGGAGGGTGAAGAATTCCGGACATTTGGTGGAGTCACCACCCCCAAACTTAGAAAGTTTTTTTTTTTTTTTAACTCCATCTATGCCCGGTGAAAATTTACCGGGTCCCACAAGGACACACAGTGCACTTACCAATCACCCCATTTAAATAGACAGGGAAACGGAAAAAAACTCAAACGACACCTTATAAAACGGGAAAAATTATGTATAGCTAATGTGTGGTCAAACAAAATTAGAATTTAGAAACGACTGAAAGTGAAAAAACTAATCTAACTAATTAAAAGAGTATGGCTCAAACTAGCTATACTACTATTTATAATAGACAAGTTCTATAAACTCCACCGCTAATCTTTTCGGTTTATAAATTTGACTTTCTTAGTAAAATAATCCTTTGACTCAAATTATTATTACTATATTACTATATTAATGGTTGGGCGGTCCATTGAATCACATTATTTCTATCTTCGTATCATCGTATGTCACCTTGTACAGAACTTGGACCACGTACTTCGAATTTGTTAAAGACCTTCGTACTTTATATATAAGTTAATGAAAATGATTTACAACTAATTAAATATCAATAATGTTTTCTAAGAGGAAATAACATAACTTTTGAATATAAACGTATAATCTATCTATAAAACTTGCATAAAGAAATGTTATGGTTCTTTTTTTTATTACTATCAAACATGGAGAGAAAATCTGTTTATAGGTTTTCGTTAATAATTTATTTGTCAAATTATGTATTATAATAAGGTGGAAAGTATTTAAGCATGTTTTGTTGCAACTTGTGAATAACTATTTGAGTTTTTTACAATTCAAGATGTCAAACAAATAAAGAGTTCTTTAATAACAGGCAATCATTATCATATTGAGAAAGTAGATACACATGGTGGATCAGATCTAAATTCTATTTTGAGTAAAAATAGTTGTTGAAAAAAGTAATCTGGTGTTTTGATCAAATTAATTTAGTTGTTAATGGCTTAAAAGGGGTAAAGCAAATAGCATCTATTTATTTATTTACTTTTTTCTATGATATTGTTATATTAAAAAAAACATTTTAAACTATACAATAAAGGATGTGGTTAACTGTTGGTTTGTCCCATTTGACACGGACACATAAGTGTATGATAAACTTATATGGTTCGCACACGTTCAGGTCTGGAATGAATTTCAATTACGTGTTACACGGTGCAGTTATTCCATTTTGCAAGGCTCAAATGTATACACAAAAGACATGCGTACATAAACGAACACAAACACATCTGATCCATAAAACCACCAGACGCTTCTCGCGTCATATTGTATACGTATATTATATATTATACATAGGGGTGGGGGGAGGGGGGGTGGGGGGTGGGGGTTAGAGTTGAATCTGGATGTATTTAATAATAGGCTCTCAAGTTGATTGCAAAAGAGTTGACTTAATAATTCACTTTCATTTCCCTTTCTATATACATCCATTCTCAACCTCCACAAACCATTCAACCCCCTTCTAATTCTTCTCTTTCAGCTTCTTGTCATTTAAACTCTCTTTTCATACTATTTTCATTGATATTCATACACCCTTCGTCTTCAGTCTGGATCGCTCGCTTCGTGTTCTTCCTTGATCATACTTTTATAAAAGCTCTGTAAGCATGTAACTCTGTTCACAGTTTTCATCCTTGATTTCCAAAAAAGAAAAAAAAAAGTTTAAAGTTTAAAGTTTAAAGTTGAAGCTTTGAAACTGTATCTTTCTTTCATCTAGTTCATTGTTTAGCCTGGCTATCTTCAAAATTATTCTTCCTTAATTCAACATTTATAAAAATCTACCCACTATGTAAGTTCAAGCCATTCATTAATCTCTTCTGTTAAAAAAAAAAAAAAAAAAAAAGGAAACTTGATTCGATCTGGATCGAATTCAGAGGATTGTGTAGTAATACATTTATAAAAATCTGCGAATTATGTAAGGTATTTGTCACTGATCTTTAGATCCTATCTGGAAAAGAAAAACAAAAAAAGAATTGTATTAGTTCTTAGGATAGATATTTAGGAGGGAAGTGAGAATCCAAATAGTTGAAAATGGAAGATGGGGACGTACCAACGCCACCGGTGTCAGCACCGGCGACGCCTGGAACACCCGGGGGTCCCTTGTTCACTTCTTTGAGAGTGGACTCTCTGTCTTATGACCGTAAGTCAATGCCTCGTCGCAAGTGCTTGCCACTTGATGCACCGTCGTGGGGTGCACCGCACACATGCTTCACTGATTTCCCTACTCCAGACATCTCTCTCACCCGAAAGGTACCTGCAGTCGTCCACACGTTTATCTTGTTCTATCAAATATTTCATATATGGTCAAATGAACAAGATTTTACCTGCTGTATACGCAGTTAGGAGCAGAATTCGTGGGAACGTTTATATTGATGTTTGCAGCAACAGCAGGACCGATAGTGAATGAAAAATACGCAAATTCAGAGACACTGATTGGGAATGCCGCATCTGCAGGGCTAGCTGTGATGATAATAATATTAGCAACGGGTCATATCTCAGGAGCCCATTTGAACCCGTCTCTCACGATTGCATTTGCAACATTCCGTCATTTTCCCTGGGCCCAGGTGCCGGCTTACATCTTAGCACAAGTATCAGCCTCCATATGTGCTTCTTTTGCACTCAAAGGTGTCTTTCATCCCTTCATGTCTGGGGGTGTCACTGTTCCTTCTGTCAGCGCTGGCCAAGCTTTTGCCCTTGAGTTCATTATTACCTTTAATCTCCTCTTTGTCGTCACAGCCGTTGCTACTGATACTCGTGCAGTATGTATTAACAACTTAATTTTTCTCTTTTATAAATGTTGTAGAACGTCGATCTCATCGGATGATGTGTGTATTCAGGTGGGAGAATTGGCAGGTATTGCAGTTGGAGCAACTGTTATGCTCAACATTCTTGTTGCAGGGTAAATATTCATATATAAAAAAATGCCCTCAAACTCAATAAGTTGTTTGAAATGATAATAATCACCTGTTAATCTGTATGGCAGACCATCAAGCGGCGGTTCAATGAATCCCGTGCGTACACTAGGCCCAGCAGTTGCAGCAGGGAACTACACGGTACTATGGATATACCTAGTGGCACCAACTCTTGGAGCATTGGCTGGAGCCGGTGTCTACACATTGGTCAAACTTCAAACGACTGAGGGTGAGGAGCCACGTCCAGCTCGAAGCTTCCGTCGTTAAACAAACGCTCTATTTTGTTTCGTGTGTGGTTTGATTCTAATAAAACAGGATAGGATGTCCTGCATCTTGGAACTGGTGTGCAAACTACCTGAAAGGTTACCTTATTTCAGGTGAATGCATCTATTATGGATTGACTTTTGTGTTGATTTTTGTAACAAAGAAAAACATGTGTAAGTGTATGTTTGTATGATGTTAAATACATACTTTGTTTCGTGACTGTTTCGTGAAGAACCACATGAGTTGTTGCATTTATGAACTGTTTTGGTCCTTCTGGTTTGTTGCTTCTATGACCCCTTAGAGGGTCAACCATTATACTAGTCTAAATAGTTTAGAGGTTACCTTGATAAGGAATCATGTACAGGGTGGGGATGATCTCCTGAAGCAAACCCAAGGTTGTGCAACATGGTTGATGTTAGCTGTAGTCAATCTGGAAAATAAGTTATATAGAGAAAATGTAAACTAACGAAACTTAACTAACGATTGTATTATGTATAGCATACCCACAGGTTAAAAGGAAAACAAAGAACCTGCTTCTTAAGTGCAATCTTATATTTAAAACTTGAAGGAACAAACATCTAGTTTGAACCAACATATAGAAAATAATCTCAAGATACATTTTCATATATTATTGAATGGTAAAACTATTACATCAAACCTCTTTTAGAGGGGAAGTCTAAATCAAGGAATCACATGTTCTTACGGTAGAAAAAATAAAGGTTGTTATTGGATTTTAATAATCCCAACATTCATTCATTGGCCCGGATTAATTCCAACTCGAGAAATGTTTATAAACACTCCAAACTTTGAGCTTATTTTCTTCCAATGATCCCTTATTAACTGAGAGTTAACCCTGTTAGTTTTTTGATGACGCAGACTGCTTATGTAGCTAAAATACTAAGAAGAAAGTTGAAATCTACCATCAGGCCCATCACTCTAGAACTACTACTGCATCCTGAAACCCGTCAATCTCCATCTCCTCATTTGAATCACTTTACTTGTTGGAGGTAGATTTCAAGTGACGATGGAGGTTAGACATTAAAAAACAACCCCGACGAAGGCTAGGCGGTGACAGAGTTGAAAAATGGCTGAAAGTTGGCTCCATTTCATCAAAAAACTAAGGGGTTAACTCTCAGTTAGTAAGGGATCGTTGGAGGAAAATAAGGTTAAATTTGGGAGTGTTTGCAAACATTTCCTAAGTTGGGATTAATCCAGGCCAATAGATGAAAGTTGGGATTATTAAAATCCAATAACCCAAAAAAAATAAAGATTGCTAAAAATGGGGGAAAATCTTTGATATCAAAATCAGACCCAAATGATAGAATTCGTGTCAAACATCTGGGCCAAATGATCTGGCCCGTCATGGCATTTCGTCTATTACTTATTACTCAGGGTCCCATAACTTCAGATGTAATCCAGGTTATAACGTTTTTAAGTTGGATTTTTCTCTAACCCATTTGCCTTTCTCCAACTGGTTGTATGAGTCCGCTAGCTCTTGGATCAACTACTCATCAGTATGACTCCCCATAATCTGCAGAAAACATGTTGAAAAAGAGACCTGAAACCAAATGGTTCTAGTTCCAAAACCAGCAACCTGTAAAGGATCTATAAACTTGTAAAAAGAAAATAGTATGAACAAATAGTCATTAAAACAAAATTAAGTCCAAATAATATAATGCATGGTCTTGAAAGGATCCTTTTGCATTTACTAGAACCAAGTGCATGCAATGCAGAAGAGAAGCATTAATCTGCAGAACAGATGTATATGCAGCATTCACTTACACACAAATTCTGTATATGTCAGATTAATGAGTATCCTTTAAAGCGATAGATAGTACCTATTATTACCTTGCTTTCCACAAGCAAAAAACCCTTACTTGGCAATTCATCCATAATGTTTCTGAAAGCCTGATACAGTAGAGAAACAAATATTGTAGCCAAACAGAAGAAATAATATCAATCTGGTGATTATGCACTATAAAAATGTGCACATCAACTGTAACTGTTGATTGCCAATGTTTATCTGGTATGGAAGCCTTAACTCATTAAAAAAATTCACTAATCATGGTGAAAGCGATTATCTGAATTTCACATATATTATCTTTTTAAGGAATTATCTTCCGAGATTCACGAAGGTAACCCTGAATACCACCTGACAAAATTGAGCTAGAATATTCTGAGAGGATGAAAATGTTTTGAAAAGAAAGTCTAACAGTTGCATATTGTTTGATAACAAGATTGGTCGTTGACAAATAAAAACACGAAGTAATTTACAGAATATCAGCAATCTAGTAACTGTAATGTAATGTCTATGAATACACTAAAGCACTAACTATATTTAACTATTCCCAGAATAATGAATGATTACAGTATATATTTTCGTGGATTAGAAAACTGAAGATGTGAGTCGTAAATCTCCTGTGATCATCACCAACATATCTTACTAATGTCCATTTGACCACCTTTTTCAATTTTCCTCTCAAAATGTTCAATTAACTAACCTATTCCTAAAAATGTCCTACTTTAAATAGGGTTGTCCGAACCTTATGTAGGGTTGTTCGAACTCAAACGTAAATATGGTCGTTCGAACATAAATAGGATCGTTTGACCGTGTTTAAGTTCAATCAAATTTATTTGTAATCAAGTTCGTTCGAACTTAATATAGGTTGGGTCGAACTTTAAATAGGTTCGATAGACAGTATTTGGACACGTGAACAAATCATGTTTGTTAAATGAAAGCTCGGACGACTCTATTTAAGAGGCCAGGACAACTCTGTTAAATTAGGACATTTTTTAGGATTGCCTAGTTAAAGTGACATTTTGATGGGAAATCTTGGTCAAAATGGGCAGTTTGGGAATTTTCCCAAATCTGTTTGCGGTTTCATTATACCAGTTTTGTTAAAAATTCAAGACTAAACAAATAAGTACACAATTGGTTTAGCTGTTAGACGTTTTAACGGGTTAAACTTATTTTTTTAATCTTTATTTTGTAATTTAAATTTTGAATGAAATTTTAATAGTTTACACGTTAGTTTTGATGCTTGTGCAGTATTAATATGATGAACACTTTCAGTATTTTAATATTGATACATGAACACTTCCACTAATTTATTTACTAACTAAATATTAAACGTTTAATATTGTCTTTACCACCACCACCTCCGTTATCTCAACTTGCAGATGTGACTATTTTGACATCCGCTTGTTCTGATAACAAAGTAAATGTTATCAACTTGTTGATCATTTTTGCCTAAACAAATAAGAGACTTGATGGATTAGAAACTTGATGTCTAATTCTGCCCTTTATGAAATAAATACAAAGTGAATTTTATCAACTTGTTGCGCATTTTTGCCTAAACAAATAAGGACTTGATTCCTTACCTTATTTTGTAAAGAAGGGATAAATTTCCAAAGAAAAACATCAATTCAATTTTCCATCATCATGATGACATGACTAATGACCAATAAGATCATGCATCATAGCTTTCAAGCATTAACCAAGAGCATAATGTGCAGTAGTGTGCACAATCTGCCCTTGTTTCAGGTGTCTAATTCTTAGTCGTCTAAGCATCAATCGTGCACCAGCATGTGAACTAATGCAGCATTGATTCGGGATATGTTTATGATACGCATATGTTTTAAGCATCACACCTGGTTGCACTAATCAACAGATTCTACTTTTTGAAAAAAATAATCAAACTGGCCCTTGGTCAGAAAATCACAAGAACATTTAGACATGAAGTTTCATGATGATATCCATTTCAGTCAAGCATCAATTTTTGTTAACATTTTTGAACTTTTATGTTGAAGAAAATAAGTGACAAGCATCGCTTTCTTTAAAAGCAGTGAAGTTTCTGCAACTTTTGCTAACTTTACAAACATTGACATCAGGTTGTTTTATGGAGAAAGGAAATCTGTATCAGATGTCTTTTTCATGTCCTTAAGTTGTATGGAATATGTATATGCAACAGCACTCAAGGTGTAGCATGCATGCAAATTGCAATAGGTCAATTTGTAAGTCATAAACACCAACAGTTGTCTACTTAATTTAAACAATCAGCACTAAAATCCCTTAAGATATGTATATGATGCTTTAATTAATCATAACCCTAACAGTTGACTGTAAATCTTTTAGTTCCTTTCTTCCAACTCAAAAGTTTCCTGCATTAATGATGCTCTAATGGTACTTAAAGTAATCAAGCTGCATCCTTTTGAAAAGGTGTCTATATATGTTCTTTTGTTATTTCCTAATGCAAGTTTGACTTCCATATAATTAAATACTGAAACAGATCACACAAATAACTAGTTACAAACCATCATCAATTTATATATTTTTTTCATCAGTACAATAAAAATATATAATACTTTGTTGTGATCATCTTTTGCTTGCCCTCGACTTAGATTTGACATATTGTTCTCTACTTGCATGTAAAAATAATTGGTGCTTTTGAGTTTCAACCAAAGTATCAGATGCTAAGTCTAGGAAGTGAGAGAGATCATCTCTCTCTACACACATATACATATACATATATACTTTTGTCCGTATTCTCCACTTAATAGATGCTAGTGGCTCACTAATTGATAATGTTAATAATAAAATAGAACTAACCACATGACTTTATTTGGTAATGTTATTGAACTAAAGAAACTTGTAGGATACTACGGTTCCTATGTTAATATCATATGTATATATATAGCTTAAAGCACGCGTCTTTTCTTTTTTCTTTTTCTAGTTGCGTATATTTTGCATTACTTATGCTTGATTATATGGTTGATGATGGCAGAGTTGATTCCCAACTTCCATATTTCACCAATAGTTTACAAAGAACAGTCAAAAGCGATAACAAGAATAGAATATAAACTACTAGTATTAGCTCGCGCAAAATACACCTTGTCTGCACAAAGCATTTGACATGATTTGTCTAGAGAATTTTCATTCCTGCATCACAAGATTTTAAATTCATTCCATGTCCTATCGGTCTATTTAGACACCATAGATTTTTGGTTTTTTCAACTCATGTTGTAGTTAGCTGATATAATATTAACTAACTACATTCACACTCCCACATAGCCAAAAAAATTAATGGATACTAAGGGATATAGTAAATGGTACCCGGTTTTGGTTATGATTGCTGTCCAATTCGCCTTTGCAACAATTAATGTCCTTCTCAAAAAGGTCATAGAGGATGGACTTGACCATCTCGTCTTTATCACCTATCGCCTGACTGTCGCCACCCTCTTTTTGGCTCCTGTAGCCTTCTTTTATGAAAGGTACCTACATCTCGTGTGTGTTTGAGAATGCAATTTTATATGCAAGTTATGATTATTATTCAATGCATTTATGTTGCAGGAAGCGAGAAACGAAGATCACATACAGAATAATATTCCACCTTTTCTTGAATGCGATCCTCGGGTGAGTATATACATTTACAAGATATCTTCTTGTGTTAGTATCTATACTTCGATTTTTCTATGCCTGCAGCGCATCACTCACACAGTACTTGTTCCTGTTGGGTATACAATACACATCTGCGACTTTCTCTTGCGCGTTTCTCAACATGGTGCCTGTGATCACATTTATCATATCATTACCATTCGGGTTAGTATCTTTAATCCTTCATTCTATATGCAATTTTTCTCTTTATATAGAAGTTTTACTGTTACATATATCACACTGATTTAGGTTGGAAAGTGTGAATATAAAATCAAATGGTGGAAGAGCCAAAGTGATAGGGACACTAGTTTGTGTAGGAGGTGCAACTTTACTCACCCTTTACAAAGGAATGCCTTTGTTTAACCCCGATTCACACTTGTCAGCAACAAACGAATCAATTCACGATCAATCTATCAGCAGGCTGAGTTCAATTTTCTCAACAAAGAAAGCAAGATGGACTTCAGGTTCATTGGCATTGGTTGCAGGTACAATCCTGTGGTCTTCATGGTTTATTGTTCAATCAAACATTGGAAAAAGATACCCTTTGCAGTACTCTAGCACCGCGATCATGACGTTCTTCGGTGCCATCCAATCTTTCGCATTGAGTCTGTTCGTCGACAGAGATCTTTCTTCATGGATTCTTAAAGGGAAACTGGAAATCTTTAGTATCTTTTATGCTGTAAGTAAAAAATTCAATTTTTTCATCTTTCATGCAACTTATGCTTAAATTTAACAGTTTTGATTGAAACAGGGAATTGTGGGATCAGGGTATTGCTACGCGGGTATGTCATGGTGTGTGAAGAAAAGGGGTCCAGTTTTCACTGCAGCATTCAGTCCGATTATCCAGATAATTGCAGCAGTATTCGACATACCATTTCTTCATGAACCACTGCACATTGGAAGGTGGGTACTCTGTTTTTCTTGATGTTTTTTGATCGATCATTCAATCGAATTGTGGGCTGATTAGGGTTTATTGGATTGTTGGTGATGAACAGTTTGGTGGGATCGGCTATTGTGGTGGTAGGATTGTACATTCTGCTGTGGGGGAAGAACAAAGAGTTGCAGAACTCAGTTGTTGAAAAAGGAGATGCAGAGAATGAAAAGGTGAAGGTGCAGCAGGATCTTGAGTCTCATCCCACTGTGGTAATTTAAGATTCGAAGGATTCAAGAACCCTAGAAAGTTGGGAAATGCACCCTCTTGTGTTTGTGTTAATTTGTTCAAGAGTTTTAATAAGACGATTAAGATGAGATCTTGCTCCAATTTGATGTTTTTAGGGCTTAAATCAAACAAAAAAAATAGAACACGATGATGTTTAAAAAAAGCACCACCATTTTAAATTTAATCTCACATCACATGGAAACAATAGTTTTTATAAACATACAAAACGGTTGTTTGTGAATAAATTGGTGATATCATCTACTCACGCGAGTCAAGCAGCCCGTTTGAATATAAAATAAAAGGTTGTCTATCTAGAAAAAAGTCGTTTGAGGTAACAAGACGACTATTATAGAATAATGGTTGACATCACATGTAGGGGTGTGCAATGGGCCAAAGCCGGACCAGACATGCTTAAAACGAAATGAACTGAGGACTGAAATGTATAAAATTTAAGGATAAAAACCAGACCGCATAAAGATATGCTAGTCTGCTCCGGATCTTGCCTAGCGGGTAGGTTCTGCAAATTTGGTCGGGTCGGCCCTAAAATAAAATTAGATTGCTTAGAAGATTAGACATTTATAAATAAAAAATAATAACATTAACATTGAAGCATGATGATTTCTAAGTGAAGATAAACACTTTGATTATATCAGCAATGATGAGAAGATATGCAAAGCAACAACGATCACGTGAATAATAATCATCTTGTAAAGAAGTCGATTATCGTTGTTCGTTATTGCATACCACAACTCATGTACTTATGTATGTATTAAGTATTCAGGGTTTTTCTTATATATAAATAATTGGTCTTTTCGAGTAATATGAGTTTTCATCGGGCCCAAATCAGCCCAAATCAAGGAGATTAAAATTTAGGACCAAGAACTGGATCACATGTATATAGAATAGGTTGGGGCGGTACAAATGATCCTTTAATTGTCCTAGACGACTGTTTGGCTGGAAGGCTTACATCATAGCCAACAAATTTATCGAAAGGTCGTTTTGTGGATAAATGCAAACCGCCATTTGTGCATGATATTAGATGAGGGTGTTGTAGTGTTAGTAGGACTTGGACCCATGCCTAATCATATTTTGGATGTCAATGGGCGGTGTATGGAACGGGGTTATGGTATTTCTAGTTTTAACTCAATTATAAATCATGAATATACCAGTCTTATGGTCATCAAGTTCACATTAAGCATTACTCATTGTGTTTGTGCATATGCCAATGCATATCAAGTATACGATAATGGTCTTACGTGTTTCAAGATTACCATTTGAACATACTCGTTGTGTTCGCAAGTTTTTAATGCTTTCAAGTTTATTATAGCTTAATATATATTTTATTATATCTTTTTAAAATTCTATGTGATGATATATTACGTAACGTAAATGAGTTTGGATAGCTGAATGTGTATCGTCAACACGTTTCAAATCTCAAATGCTTCAAATTTTGTGTTCTCCGTTCATGTTCTTATGTCATCATTAATCAATCACCTTATAGTTATTGGTGATTTGTTCTTTTTGTTTGATTAACAAGGATATCAATTAACACTCAATATCGGATGATCTTTATTAACTCATAAGCATGCTATATATAGCATTACAGACCCCAACGGCAACCTGAAATTCAGGAACTACCCACGACTTCATGACTCACCAACAACCTACTGACTCAATCAAATAACACGTGCAAACGACTAATTCAAAACTACGACGTGTGCATGGGCCAAAGTCCAACATGCACATAAACACAACTTGGGCTGAAACCCATTATTAACAACTAACAAACCTTCCCTTAAACTGATAAAAGGTTCACCTATCAGTTTACACTACAACTTCATGAACTCCCAATAAGCCTCTCATCCGTTCATAGACATCCAACTTCACCGGCTTCGTCATAACATCAGCTACCTGTTCTTCTGAAGAGCAAAACACCAACTTTACTTCATCCTTAGCTACCAGCTCTCTTAAATAGTGATACCTTACATCAATATGCTTTGTTCTTCGATGCATCACTGGATTCTTGGACAAGTTAATTGTGGAGTTGTTGTCACAAATAATTTCCACTGTCTTGAGCACCTTTCCAGTTAACTCACCCAACAGCCCTTTCATCCACATACAATGACAAGCACAATTAGTTGCGGCTACATACTCAGCTTCAGTTGATGAAAGAGTTACTATATCTTGCTTCCTAGAACTCCAACATACTGCAGCATTGCTCAATATACATGCATACCCAGATGTACACCTTCGATCCTCCATATCTCGAGCATAATCACTGTCAGTATACACTAACAGCTTTCCTCCCAAATTCCTATCATAATGTAATCCATAATTAAAAGTACCCTTTACATACCTCAAGATTCTTTTACCAAGCTGCATATGCTCCTCCTTCGGTTTTGACATAAACCGAGCTAATAAACACACCACATACATGAGGTCAGGTCTTGTAACAGTCAAGTACATCAGACTCCCTACCAAGCACTTGAAATCTGTTTCATCAGCATCCTTACCCTCACTTTCCTTCACAGTAATTGTTCCAGGCACAATTGGATTCTTGACCGAGTTCCCTTCCCACATACCGAACTTTTCCAAGATTTCTTTCGCATATTTCTGTTGACATATGCTAATTCCTTTATCACTTTGATGGACTTCTATTCCCAGAAAATACTTCATATGACCCAGATCTGTCATTTCAAATTCACTCTTCATAGAGGCTTTGAATTCTTCACACAACTTAATGTCATTACCTGTGTAGATCAGATCATCTACATAGAGGCTGACAATGATAACTTTGTGCCACACCTGCTTAATAAACAATGTGTGGTCATACTTGCTTTTCTTAAATCCTTCCCTCAAAAAATAGCTTTCTATCTTGTGGAACCATGCTCGTGGTGCTTGTTTCAAGCCATATAGTGCACGTTTAAGAAGATAAGCTTTGTGTTCCTCCCCTTTCTTCACATACCCGGGTGGCTGCTCAACATATATAGTCTCCTTGAGTTCCCCATGCAAGAAAGCGCTTTTAACATCCAGCTGGTGCACCACCCAACTGTTATGTGCAGCCACGGCCAGTAGTGTTCTAATAGTATCCCATCTTGCCACGGGAGCGAACACCTCGTTATAGTCGATACCCTTGTGTTGAGCATATCCCTTGACCACCAAACGTGCTTTGTATTTGTCTACATCCCCTTTCTCATTCAATTTGGTCTTGAATAACCATTTCACTCCAATCGGCTTGAGTGACGCAGGCACTTCAGTTAATATCCAAGTATTATTCTTCTCAATTGCTCTTAATTCATTATCCATAGCCTCTCTCCACTTAGGATCCTTGCAGGCTTCTTCATACTTAGTAGGATCACCTGTGGCACTATACAATGCCAGATTCACTTCATCTTCTGACAGTCCTTCACCTGTTTGATAGTCTTCCATCCAGGCTGGAGTTCTAGTGTTTCGCTTACTCATGGATGCAGCATTAATGGAGGAGGATTCAGCTGCGGCTGGTAAGTTTGATGGGCCTTGGTTGCTGCTGCTGTTTGGTTCTGGTGTGTTGCTTTCATTCTCGACCTGGTTGTTGTCTGAAACGACCTGGGTCGTGGCTTGATCTTCACCTTGACTCATGATAACTGGACTTGAGTAATCATCCTCTATGTCCACATATTCTTCTGGTACTAACAGCTCAGCTTGTCCCACTTCATCTTCCTTCCAATTCCATTTTTCATTTTCATCAAAGGTAACATCTTTGCTTATTATAATCCGCCTTTGTACTGGATCATATAATCTGTATGCCTTGGACTCAGCACTAACTCCTAGCATAATGCACTTGAGACTTCTATCATCTAGCTTTGTTCTCATCTGTGAGGGTACATGAGCATATGCTAGGCTGCCGAACACTCTGAAATACTCAATGTTTGGCTTAACCCCTGACCAAGCTTCTTCTGGGACTTTATCTTCTAGAGCTTGAGTGGTACACCTGTTTAAGATGTGACAAGCCCAATTCGCTGCTTCTGACCAGAATCTCTTTGGCATGGACTTGTCAATTAAAAGACATCTCACCATGTTCATTATAGTCTTATTCCTACGTTCGGCTACACCGTTTTGTTGCGGTGTGTAGGCAGTGGTGAGTTGCCTTTTAATTCCATAAGTGTCACAGTACTCATTGAAGGCACTTGAGGTGTATTCACCTCCCCTATCACTCCTTAGTGCCTTAATAGTAAGTCCTGTTTCATTTTCTACTTGGGCTTTAAACTTCTTGAAGGTCTCAAGGCAATCAGATTTGTTTGATAAGAAGTAAATCCAACCTTTACGAGAGTAGTCATCTATAAACATGAGTATGTACCTTTTGCCACTGGGAGATGTCGGTGAGATGGGACCACATAGATCCGTGTGAACCAACTGCAACTTTTCCACAGCTCTCCACTTGCTCTTCCTTGGGACAGATTCATGTTGTTGCTTTCCCATCTGGCAGACTTCACATATCTTGGTTTGCTCAGCAACAGTTGGTAAACCATGCACCATTTGCTTATACAGCATCGTTCGAATGGATTTATGGTTTACATGCCCGAGCCGTCTGTGCCACATTTGAGTTTGCCCATCTTCTTCAATTTTCATGCACTTGGGTGTCAGCGGTTTCTTGCTTGCTTGCACCAGGAACATTCGATTCCTGGTCATTGCTGACGTGACTATCAATCCTCTATGAGGATGATATATTTTGCATAACCCGCCACGTATTAAGATTGTCAAGTCTTTCTCCTGCAATTGACCAAGGCTCAACAGATTTGAAGTGAGTTCGGGCACATAGTAAACATTTGTAATCACTTGGATCACTCCTTCTACCTCGAATCTAATGTCACCAATGCCTTTAACTGCCAATCGAATGTCATTTCCCAGTTTCACAGTATGGTTGTATGATTCATCTAGTTTGATGAACCAGCCTCTAACACCAGTCATATGATTCGAACAACCAGAGTCCAGAAACCATATACCTGAGTCACTTTCCTTGCCAATCTCTGCATGTGCCATAAGTAATAGATCTTCTCCCTCGTCGAACTCAGCAAAATTCACTGCCTTTTCTCCTTTGGTGCATTCATACGCCAAGTGACCCAATTGGTGACATCGATAACACTCCATTGTGGACTTGTCAAAGTCAGCTCGCCCTCTGCCACGGTACCTGCCACGTCCTCGAGAGGGAGACCCACGTCCTCGACCTCGGCTTCTGCTTCCACCTACATCTTGATCAATCTTCATTGCTTGGTCTTCTATGGGCCTCCGTCGTAGTTTCTGTTCATGAACCAAAAGAGAACTTTGAAGTTCATCAAGGGACAATTCGTCAATGTCCTTTGATTCTTCAATAGTACATACAATGAAGTTAAAGTTCTCTGTCAAAGATCGAAGGATCTTTTCAACTATTTTCACATCCGTCATGTCTTCTCCATACGTTCTCATATCATTAGATATGATCATGACTCTGTTGAAATAATCGGTGATGTCCTAAATTTGGTCTATAAAAATGACTAAATAAACCTAAATAAAAACTATAAAAAGACTTAAAGTTTTACCAAGAACTCCTAAATCTAGACCACGTGACAGGCAAGTGAACCTATCAAATGTAGTACAGAAAATGGAAGATCAGGATCGAACCCTAGAGACTCTATGAATAGCAAACAAGACTTGGAAAAAGACTCTAAACAAATATTATACGAGAGGGGGGGTTTTGAACTAAAATATTAAAAATGAGATTAAACTAGAGAATAATCCAACCTAAAAGAGCGGAAATCAAAAAGGAATAAGAAATGAGGAATAAGGGAATATTGTCTAGAGGATTCGTGAATTGGATAAAATGGCGAGAAAAGAGAGAAATGATGAAACGAGAAAACGGGGTTCGAGAGATAATGATCCTAAGGCAACTATGGATTCCGGAAAGACCACCGGATGTGACCACTAGTGAACCCAAGAAACAAGAATTAGACCCGTTAATAGATTTACCTTCCGGATAATCTAACAATGCTTATGTACTTAAAAGCTAACCAATTTTCCAATCTAGTTAACACAATACACAAAGAGTGCAAGAAGTAGCTACAAGATGATCAATTGAACACAAGCAAATTCAATAACCAATTAATTTGACAAGTCTCCTTCCGGACTACTTACGCCTACTAACTAGTTATCTAATCCACCTATTTGACCTTTATTTTCCAATCTCAAGTCAAGTTACTCAATTTCATTAAGTTGATTAAATGCACAAATTTCATTCCATTACTCGGCCATTGTAATGCAACCTAAGACTTCAACAATTTGCAAAGACCTAAACATGCATCTAAACCTTGAAAGACATTCAATTAAGATTCATGTGAAACTTGTAACAATTAATTAACCATCAACAACCAATTGCAACATTCAATAATCATCAAATAACTCTTTCATAAGCATATAATCTCATTTCATCAAAAACTACCCAATTCGACCCATAAATCTAATTCATTCATCCATCTAGACAATACTCAAGAAATTAGCCTAACATTGAAATTAAAACTGAGAAACATAAGCATTCAAGAGAGTTTAACATCATCATGTTTGCAAAATAACAAAAGAGAAGAATGAAAACCGAATAGCAATTGAATCCCAATCAAGACCAAGGAGAAAGCTTCAATCTTTTGCCTCCTAGACTCCAAACCACTCCAAAATTCTCCTTTTTTCGTTCTCAAGCGGCTGGAAACAAAGTCTAACCCTAGACTCTTCAAAAGATGTAATTATAACAAAAATTAGAAAAAACCCGTCTGCACATCTGGGGCGCGCCGCGCCAATCTTTTACATTTGGCGCGGCCCGCGGGATGTTAGGGGTGCCGCGCCGGATTTTTACATTTGGCGTGGCACGCGCCAAACCTTCCGAACAGAACTTTTCAGCCTTTTCCTTAGCCAAATTTCTAACTCTTGTTTTTGCTTCTTTGCTTCAAGCCTTCTCTTTTTCTCTTCAATTTCCATCCTTTTGAGCTCCCTTTCAATAAACACCTATAAAATATAAAAGAAAACATAAATAAACGAAAACTAATGAAAAACGAACGGAATTAAACTAAGAAACCACTAAAAACTAGCTAGAAAAAGCATGTGTTTTGCAACACATCAAAAATACCCACACTTAAACCTTTTTTCGTCCTCGAAAAATAATGCAAAAACAGAATCAAAATGGGATTTTCAATTCTCAATCTAGTCAAAACAACTTCATAACCGATTGCAAGGATAACATTGCAAAACAGGTCACATCGGTTTACATCCTAACATTAGCAAATCCGAATCCTTTCTTGTGTGTGCATTAAGTTCAAGTTCTAGCTAGCTCAAATCTAAAAGGTCTCACACTTGGGAAGCTACAAGTCCACCATACTATCATATATATATGTTTTTTTTTCTGATAATTCAACAATATAAGACACAGGCTAAACCAGATAGGTTTAGCCAAACCATTGCAGCCCTAAAGACTAAATTTAAGTTAACTAATTGTTAATCACAGTTGGATGGATATGATGATTTTTTTTTAAGCGCCACTAGAAAATTGATAAATGATGTTTGTATGTGTCCAGGTCAGCATATATCTGGATGCAGCAGAGGGACATACAGAACACCTACGAGAGTCTAACCGTGCCTAGGTCAGCATGTATCTGGATGCAGCAGAAGGGCGGTTAGAACATCTCTGCAATTTTCAGTCTCCTTTGGGGAAAAGGAGTAGTGTGCTAAATGATATGATTGATGGAGCGCCACTAATCCCGATCTTATTTCCATAGAGAAGGGTGTTCGTGTGCTAAGATCTGCGACCAACAATTCTTTAACTTAACTTAGTCTAAAAACCTACAATGGTGTCTTAGTTTCCTAACATGGCTTTCCCATAACTCCTAAGATGAACACCCACAAGATTTGCTAGCTTATTTAGTTCCATTGGGCACCCAGGATCCTTCTAAACTAACTGGATTAACCAACGCTACCCAATCCACATGTTTCCTTCTTTTTCAAACTTTTCTACCCATTTTTAACTTAAGAACTAAAAACCCATTGTGCAATCATTTTCTGTTCTTTTTAAACTTGCATAACATTTTCAAGGACACATTTTTTTTTCACACATTTTTCATTTTTTTTTTCTTATTTTTTTTTTACTACTTAAAATAACCTAAAACGCAAACGCAAGTTACCCATACCCACACTTAAAGCTCACATTGCCCTCAATGTGAAATGGGAACCCCAAAACAGAAAAGAACACAAAAACTAAATAAACTAAAAGCAGAAATAAAATAGATAAAGGTACAAAAAGGAACAGACTCCCCTGGTTATGCCGAGGAAGTTCCGCTGCTCCAAAATCTTCACATGATGCTCAACTCTGGGGAGGTCCATCATACCCCGGATACCAAGGTGGGTAAGGGTACGTGAACCATGATGGAACCTCCGTATGTTGTTGTTCCATAGAGTAACGAATAGCGGCATCCTGGCGATTCATCCTGCTCTCATGTCTCCTATCGCTCTCCTCGATCCGAGCATATATCCGCTGCTCCTGCTCATCCATACGGGTGTAAAAACGACCTTCCTGATTGTCCATCCGGGTGTAATACGCCTGCTGCTGCCGGTCAAGATACCCGAAAATCTGATCCCTCATCTGTGTAAAGTCATAGACTGGTGGTTCGGGCTCCTGCTGATGCGGAGGGAAATCCCGCAACGGATGCTGCGGGTGAGGGATCTCATGCCTCTGTCGAGGCATACGGTGTTGTCTAAGTGTACGAGCTTCCATCTGCATGGCAGCAGCTGCGTCAGTATCGGCCGGTGGTGGTACCTGTGGACCCTGACGGACGGGAACCCATCGTATTGGCTCATCCCACTCAATCATGCCTGCTTGCCGAAGGTCCCTCACGTTAGTAGGAACCGTTGCAGGACCCTCGGTAAGGAACTCCTCCGGATGATTTCCAAAAACTCCCAAGTTCCGGGCAATCCTGGTGATGTAGGGCCCAAGTGTCAACCGTGAAGTGATCCCCTGTCTCCTGCCCCTATTGAATGATGATAGTAGGACGCAGGCCAAGTTAGCCTCTCTACCCGTGAAGAGGCAATACAGAGCGAATAGATCGGGGGTAGTCACCTTATCCCGCCCCGATTGCCTCGCCAATATAGTACCCGAAATAAGTCTGTGGATATAGCGAACAAACGGATCCTTGATGTCGGTAGCAACATTATCAGAAGAGGCGGCCCCAATCCCTATGGTTGTCCAAAACGCATCCAAGTCTGCCTGTGGGACCGTATGCTCCACTTTCTTTCTCGGTGGCCCCCGGAGCAAACAATCAAAAGCCAAATATCTAACTTCCTCCTGTGTATACAAACCCATAGTAACCCCGAATTGACGGACAGACATCTCGTGAACCTGTCGACCCAAAGAGAAAGAAACTGACCCCGCGTAGTCATACTGTGTCGGGTCATGCCTGAAGGTAGAGTAAAACTCCACTGTAAGCTCATGGTATTGCGGCTCGTTGCACTCAATCAGCTGCAGCCATTTCGGACCAAAAAGCTCCTCCACCCGTTGTCTTTCTCCCAAGACAGTCAACATATCCCAATCGACGGTTCGGTGCAAGAATAAAGGTATGGCAATGAACTTGTCTCGCGAAATCGCTTCATCCGTACCGGGTATAAAGGTCAAGAACGGGTGGTTGCGCAGCACCCGATCCCCAACTGGAACTGGCTCCTCATCCTCCCCCGGACGTTCGTACTCGGTCCCGTAAACAATTCGACGGGTGATCACGTACTGGTCATGTCCGGTCTCGCGAAGGTCACTTGGTTTTGAACGCTTGCGTCTAGAAGAGCTTGCACGCGAAGACATACCTACCAAAGAAGTACCACAAATTAGTAAACTAGAAAATACGATTGTATAGCATTTCATTCGCAATCGTATGAATCTAAACTAAACAAAAGTAATAATAAAACAGAAATAAACACATACATTTTTCATTTTTTTGTTTTTGTTTTTTTTTTTTTTTATATAAAGAAAACACGAAAAAGGAAAATCAATTAGATTAGTCTTGCTTGAATGGAGATTGAGTACAAACAAGACTAATTAATCAATTATCCAACACTACTTCTACTTAAAATTAGAGAAAACTTGCTAGTCCCAAATCTACAACAATTAACCGGTTTGCTCAATGTTCTAGGTTCTAATTACTTAGAACTTAGCTTACCCAACCATTCATCCAACCAAAATACCCCCACTTACCTCAAACATACCCACACTTAGTTTTTCAAGCAATCCCTCAAACTATATCAACACATGAGCATACACCCTAGTCTAAACAATGTCACCATAATTTATCAAAATCCACTACATTTCAATTCACAACTAGGATGAACCGGCAATGAGCAAAATACAATATACACATACTAGCAAAATCCTAAGGCAAACCTAAAATTGAACAAGAACAATGAAAGACTTGAACTTTAACACAAATCCTAAAACTATGCAAAATTTAAAGAAACAAAACACAATAGCTAAGAAATAAACCAAAACTAAGTGTAAACAAGAGATTCATACCTTGGTGTGTAGAGAATTGAAAGACAAAAAGAAAAGTTAGAAACTTTGAAGTTGGGTGATGATGGTGGTGTGAGAATGATGAAGAAAGTGGAAATTTTGGTGAAATGGGTTGAATTGGAGGTTGGATTTGGTTGGGAGAGGATGATTTAGAGGATTTGGGGGTTGGTAGATGGAGATTTTGGTGAAATGGAGATTGGAACCGTATGGGTGGAAGAGGGGGGTGTGTTGTGTGGCTAGGGCTTGAAGAAGGTAAAGAAAAGGGGGTCCCCGTCTGGTGTTTCTACGCGCGGCGCGCCACATATACACATCCGGCGCGGCCCGCGTGGTATTACTAGGCGCGGCGCGCCATTTGCTCGCACTCGGCGCGGCCCGCGGGGGATGTCTCGAACAGAAGGTTCAGCCTTCTGAACACTTGCAAAATTTTTTTAACCACAACTTCAAGTTTCAAGTTTACTTACCTTGTAGACTTTCTATTCTCCATATGCTTGCATCCACAATCATACCAATTCCTGTTTAACACTCAAAACAAACTAAAAACAAAAGTAGTTATACGATTTAACACAAATCAAAACACAAAAATTTGTAAAAACTAAACAAAATAACACGAACCATAAGAGAAAAACAAGACATGCAACCATACAAGCATACAAACTCTACACTCGGGCATCATCCCGAGCTCCCTATTACCTTCACTCCTTAGGCACGTCGAGGAGGGTGGTATCCTCTTCGATCTTCTCCGTAAATGGTCCCCCGATATATAACTTAAGCCTATGACCATTCACTTTCCAAGACACACCTGCTTTGTCTTGGATCTCTACCGTGCCGTAAGGACACACCTCCTTGACCTCAAAAGGTCCACTCCACCTCGACTTTAGCTTCCCGGGGAATAACTTGAACCTAGAGTTATACACTAAGACCTTATCCCCGGATTTAAACTCTTTGACCCCTCTCAACTTCCTATCATGCAAGGCTTTGGTACGTTCCTTGTACGACCAAGATCTATCGTATGCCTCGTCCCTAAGCTCATCTAGCTCATGCAATTGGAAAAACCGGTTCCTAATAGCCTTAGGCAAATCAAGGTTGACTGCCTTTAGAGCCCAAAATGCTTTATGCTCCAACTCCACCGGTAGATGACATGCTTTGCCATAAATCATCCTAAAGGGTGTGGTACCTATAGGCGTCTTATAGGCTGTCCTAAATGCCCAAAGCGCGTCATCTAACTTATCGGACCAATCCTTGCGGTTTGCTCCGACCGTCTTCTCCAATATCCTCTTAATCCCTCGGTTTGCATTCTCGACTTGCCCACTCGTTTGGGGATGATAGGCTGTCGATAGCCTATGAGTCACCCCGTAACGGGCCAATGCCTTCGCCATCTGGGCGTTGCAAAAATGCGTACCACGATCGCTAATGAGAGCTCTAGGAGTACCAAACCTACTAAAAAGCTTCTTCAAGAAGCCAACCACTACGCGACCATCATTAGTGGACAAAGCTTGCGCTTCAACCCATTTCGAGACATAATCTATGGCCACCAGGATGTAGCGGTTTCCTCTAGAAGAAGGAAACGGTCCCATAAAATCGATACCCCACACGTCAAATACCTCCACAATCTGGATCGGGTGTTGGGGCATCTCATTGCGATACGAAATGTTCCCGGACCGCTGACAAGCATCACACGAACTCACGAGTAACTGAGCATCCTTAAACACTGTAGGCCAATAAAAACCAGAATCAAACACCTTCTTTGCGGTGTAAGGTGCACTGTGGTGTCCACCAGTCAATCCCTGATGACAGTGTTTCAGGATCTCAAGTCCTTCCTCCCTCCTAACACAACGCCTCAACAGATTATCTGCTCCAATCCTGAACAGATAGGGATCATCCCAAATGTAACGCTTGGCGTCAGTGAAGAGCTTCTTCTTTTGCTGCTTCGTCATATCTCCCACCAATGTGCCCTTTGAGAGAAAATTTGCCAAGTCAGTGAACCATGGCAAACCTTCCTCCTCAGCTCGCACAAAATCAATCGACTCGTGAGGGAAAGTATCACCAATCGCCTCCTCACGAATCTCCTCTCGGGCTGGATCCTCTAGTCGAGAGAGGTGATCAGCCGCAACGTTCTCCGCTCCCTTCTTATCCTTGATCTCGATATCAAACTCAGAAAGGAGGAGAATCCAACGAATCAGACGGGGTTTCGCATCTTTCTTCGTGAAAAGAAAACGCAAAGCCGCATGGTCTGTGAACACAATGGTCTTGGACAGAATCAGATATGCACGAAACTTATCGAAAGCAAACACCACGGCCAGTAGCTCTTTCTCGGTAGTCGTGTAATTCTCTTGAGCATCATTAAGAGTCTTACTGGCGTAATAGATCGGGTGGAAGTGTTTGTCTCGTCTCTGTCCCAAGACCGCCCCGACTGCGTAGTCACTCGCATCACACATGAGCTCAAAAGGTAAGCTCCAATCGGGGGCTACAAGAATAGGAGCACTAGTCAATCGCTCCTTCAGCAAGTCGAACGCCTTAAGACATTCCTCGTCAAAGACGAATGGAACGTCCTTCTCAAGAAGGCGGGTCATGGGTCGGGTGATCTTTGAAAAATCTCGGATGAACCTACGATAGAAACCCGCATGACCTAAAAAACTCCGGATGGCCTTCACGTTGGTGGGTGGAGGAAGTCTACGAATGGTATCAATCTTTGCCTTGTCGACCTCTATCCCCTCACGTGAGACCTTGTGCCCTAGCACAATACCCTCAGTCACCATGAAATGGCACTTCTCCCAATTCAACATAAGATTCGTCTCGGTACACCTCTTCATCATCCTCTCTAGGTTCACGAGACAAGAATCAAATGAATCACCAAAAACGGAGAAGTCATCCATAAACACTTCCATGGACTTCTCCACCATGTCCTGGAAGATTGCCAACATACAACGCTGGAAAGTGGCAGGAGCGTTACATAACCCAAACGGCATACGACGGTATGCAAAAGTCCCGTAGGGGCATGTGAAAGTGGTTTTCTCCTGATCCTCCGGTGCAATGGGGATCTGGAAATAACCAGAGAAACCGTCGAGAAAACAGTAGAACTGCTGTCCCGACAAACGCTCAAGCATCTGATCAATGAAAGGAAGGGGGAAGTGATCCTTCCTAGTCGCGTCATTAAGCCTCCTGTAATCGATGCACACTCTCCAGCCCGTGACTGTCCTCGCTGGAATCAACTCATTCCTCTCATTAGTCACGACTGTCATCCCTCCCTTCTTCGGGACGACCTGCACCGGGCTGACCCATGCGGAATCAGATATCGGATATATCAAACCAGTCTCCAGGAGCTTGAGAACCTCCTTCTTCACCACTTCCGACATATTCGGGTTCAGCCTCCTCTGAGGTTGGACCACAGGCTTATACTCATCCTCCATGAGTATCTTATGCGTGCAATACGAAGGGTCGATACCCTTAATATCCATCAGCCTCCACGCAATAGCCTGCTTATGTGCCTTGAGCACATCTACCAGCCTCGCCTTCTCTCCATCCGTCAACTGAGATGAGATAATGACGGGTGAACCATCCTCACCATCCAAGAAAGCATACTCCAAGTGACGAGGTAGCTCCTTAAGCTCCAGGGATGGTGGTGAATCTACCGAGGCCTTCTCTCCCTCGGTACTCTCAACAGACATGACCTCCGGAAACTCAATGGACTTACTGGCCGGGTGGCTCAGAAAGTCCTCGGGAGGTTCACCCTCCCCAGAAATGGGGTGACCCTGAACCGAATCCTCCGGAGGTAACAAGTCTGTTCCACACACGTAACTCAGACAATGCTCAACGTTCGACAAGAATGTATCAAGGAAATAAACAGAATCGTCCGCATCACTCGAGTGCTTCATCGACCTCATAACATCGAAAGTGACACTCTCACCTCCCACACGCAAACAAATAGTGCACTCGTCGACATCGATCAACGCCTTGGATGTGCGCAAGAAAGGACGTCCTAAAATGAGTGGGACACGATCATCAACCTCCATGTCAAGAATCACAAAATCCGCGGGGAACACAAACTTATCCACCTTCACCAACAGGTTCTCCACAATCCCCCGTGGATACTTGACAGACCTGTCTGCCAATGAAATGCTCATGCGGGTCGGAATCATCTCTCCGAGGTCTAGCTTCTCGTAAAGCGAATACGGCATCAGATTGATGCTAGCCCCAAGATCCGCCAACCCGTGGCTCACAGTAGAACTACCAAAAAGACACGGGATAGTAAATGTGCCCGGATCTCCTGACTTCTCCGGTAGTTTATTCTGAACCACCGCAGAGCACTGCTTGTTAAGAGTGACAACAGAGAGGTTCTCCATCTTCTTCTTGTTAGACAGGAGGTCTTTCAAGAACTTAGCATACTTAGGCATATGCTGGAGTGCCTCAATGAAAGGAAGATTGACCTTAAGTTGCTTGAAGATATCTAAGAAATGGGCATAATCCTTTGCGTCTTTCTGTCGCTTCAGACGCGCAGGATAAGGTACCTGATCACTCTTCTTCTCCTCACTCTTCCTCACCTTCTCCTTTTCCTCACAAGACTCACTGTTCGGCGCGGTACTTGCTGGGTCTAGCCTCGGTTGCGCCCCTCCAGGAGTCTCCATCTCCAGACTCTCATCTACCTCCTCATCACTATCTACCACGGGAATCTCCTGTTCGCCTCCCTTGCCACTCCGGGTCGTGACTGCTTTCGCAGTCGCATGAGGATGGGGAATGGTATTGGCAGGGAACGAACCTGAGGGTTTCTGTTGATCCAGCTTCTTATTAATCTCACTCACGGTACGCTGTAAGTCAAGAAAAGAAGACTGATGTCCCTTCAGAATAACGTCGTGCTCACTCAACCGTCTCTGGGTCTCTTGGTCCTTCTGGACCAACTGGGTGAGCAACTGGGTCTGAGTAGCAAGAATCTCCTTCAGCTCCTTATCCCTGTTGTCACCACTACTACTACTGGGACCTGCACCAATGTCTCCTCCGCCCGATTGGTTCTGTCGCTGAAAACCAGGCGGTGGATTTCCCCCAGACCTCCAACCAAAGTTGGGATGATTTCGCCACCCCTGGTTATAGGAGTTACCGAAACCACCACCAGAGCCTCTTCCCTGGCCATTCACAAAATCAACCTGCTCCTGACTCACAAGCATACAATCTCTCGTGTCATGACCCCCACGACAAATCTCACATCTATCCATCCTCATCTTCATCTCATTCATCTCCCTCTCGAGGTTCGCGATGGTAGCAGCCATACTAGTCTCCACAGTAACGTGGTGAACTCCTCGGGTCGTCGAGGAGGTACTAGTAATAGGAGTGGAATTCCTATTCACTGACCGCTGCTCATACTCGGCCTGAGCGAAACTCTCAAACATGTCATTGCATTCGACCACATTCTTTTTACCCATCAAGTGGCCTCCTGCAGATGTGTCAAATCTAGCTCTAGTCTCGTAGGTGAGACCGTTGTAGAACTTTTCTACAAGAGCCCAGTCGGACAAACCATGCTGGGAACATCTGCTAAGCAGATTCTGAAAACGCTCCCAAGCTAGATAGTAAGGCTCATCAGGCTCCATCCGGAACGAATGAATCTGATCGCGAAGCCTTGAGGCTTTTGCTGGCGGAAAATACTTGTTCAGAAATTTATCGCGAAGATCTGCCCAAGTCGTGAAAGTGCCAGCAGGATGCGAGTCGAGCCAAACGGCTGCTCGACCTGCAAGAGAAAACGGAAAGAGGTGCAAGAAAATGGCATCTTGTGTAGCACCCTGAACTCGGAAGGTACCACAGATGCGAGTAAGTCGAGCAATGTGTCCCGGAGCATCCTCGTCATCACGACCATGAAACTGGCACGTGTTATTGATCGCCGTCATGATATACGAGGGAATTTGCCATGAACTCTCATTGGCAATATTCGGACAAGTGATGGGAGAATTAAGTCCCGTGAAGCCATCAGTGGCTTGCTGATGAATAGTTCGGTTCGCCATGGGCGAATGAACCGGTGAATTAATAGGCGAGGATGGATAAGAAACAGGGGTGGAACTACCACTACTCGAACGAGAGAAAGAAGTACTAACCTCAACCCTGATGTCGTCAAGCTCGCTGAATCCGGGAGTAGGTGGTCCTCGTGAACGGGTACGTGGCATAAACTGAAAAAGAAAACAAAACGGAAAACGAAAAGGATTACTACAAAGAAGGGAAAACTAGAGAAAAAGACTCAAACGAAGATGTAAAATGACTAATGCAAGAAATCCTAACCAAATCTAAGATCGCTATTGCCAAGAGTCCCCGGCAACGGCGCCAAAAACTTGATGTCCTAAATTTGGTCTATAAAAATGACTAAATAAACCTAAATAAAAACTATAAAAAGACTTAAAGTTTTACCAAGAACTCCTAAATCTAGACCACGTGACAGGCAAGTGAACCTATCAAATGTAGTACAGAAAATGGAAGATCAGGATCGAACCCTAGAGACTCTATGAATAGCAAACAAGACTTGGAAAAAGACTCTAAACAAATATTATACGAGAGGGGGGGTTTTGAACTAAAATATTAAAAATGAGATTAAACTAGAGAATAATCCAACCTAAAAGAGCGGAAATCAAAAAGGAATAAGAAATGAGGAATAAGGGAATATTGTCTAGAGGATTCGTGAATTGGATAAAATGGCGAGAAAAGAGAGAAATGATGAAACGAGAAAACGGGGTTCGAGAGATAATGATCCTAAGGCAACTATGGATTCCGGAAAGACCACCGGATGTGACCACTAGTGAACCCAAGAAACAAGAATTAGACCCGTTAATAGATTTACCTTCCGGATAATCTAACAATGCTTATGTACTTAAAAGCTAACCAATTTTCCAATCTAGTTAACACAATACACAAAGAGTGCAAGAAGTAGCTACAAGATGATCAATTGAACACACGCAAATTCAATAACCAATTAATTTGACAAGTCTCCTTCCGGACTACTTACGCCTACTAACTAGTTATCTAATCCACCTATTTGACCTTTATTTTCCAATCTCAAGTCAAGTTACTCAATTGCATTAAGTTGATTAAATGCACAAATTTCATTCCATTACTCGGCCATTGTAATGCAACCTAAGACTTCAACAATTTGCAAAGACCTAAACATGCATCTAAACCTTGAAAGACATTCAATTAAGATTCATGTGAAACTTGTAACAATTAATTAACCATCAACAACCAATTGCAACATTCAATAATCATCAAATAACTCTTTCATAAGCATATAATCTCATTTCATCAAAAACTACCCAATTCGACCCATAAATCTAATTCATTCATCCATCTAGACAATACTCAAGAAATTAGCCTAACATTGAAATTAAAACTGAGAAACATAAGCATTCAAGAGAGTTTAACATCATCATGTTTGCAAAATAACAAAAGAGAAGAATGAAAACCGAATAGCAATTGAATCCCAATCAAGACCAAGGAGAAAGCTTCAATCTTTTGCCTCCTAGACTCCAAACCACTCCAAAATTCTCCTTTTTTCGTTCTCAAGCGGCTGGAAACAAAGTCTAACCCTAGACTCTTCAAAAGATGTAATTATAACAAAAATTAGAAAAAACCCGTCTGCACATCTGGGGCGCGCCGCGCCAATCTTTTACATTTGGCGCGGCCCGCGGGATGTTAGGGGTGCCGCGCCGGATTTTTACATTTGGCGTGGCACGCGCCAAACCTTCCGAACAGAACTTTTCAGCCTTTTCCTTAGCCAAATTTCTAACTCTTGTTTTTGCTTCTTTGCTTCAAGCCTTCTCTTTTTCTCTTCAATTTCCATCCTTTTGAGCTCCCTTTCAATAAACACCTATAAAATATAAAAGAAAACATAAATAAACGAAAACTAATGAAAAACGAACGGAATTAAACTAAGAAACCACTAAAAACTAGCTAGAAAAAGCATGTGTTTTGCAACACATCAATCGGCTACAGATTCACCTTCTTTCATCTCCAAGGTTTCGAAGTCTCTTCTTAGCCGCTGTAGTTGAGCTCTCTTTACTCGAACATTGCCCTGGTACTTCGTCTTCATGGCATCCCATATTTGTTTGGCACTCTCCTTCTGAGTCATGGTACGTATTATTTGTTTGTCAATAGATTGAAATAAATAATTTCGCGCCTTCAGATCCTTTAGCCGTCGTGCTTCCAGAGCTGTCTTCTCAGCCTCCGTTAGTGTCACTCCTTCCCTCGGTTTCTCTATGCCAGTCTCCACCACTGACCAGAATTCCTTCGAACGCAGCAGATTCTCCATGACCAGGCTCCAATGGTCATAATCGCCGTCGAACCGAGGAACACTTTGATACGACACCGTCTCTTCTGCCATTGAATCCTTGCTTGCTCTCTCTCGATTCCAGATATTTGCTCTGATACCACTTGTTTGATTAACAAGGATGTCAATTAACACTCAATATCGGATGATCTTTATTAACTCATAAGCATGCTATATATAGCATTACAGACCCCAACGGCAACCTGAAATTCAGGAACTACCCACGACTTCATGACTCACCAACAACCTACTGACTCAATCAAATAACACGTGCAAACGACTAATTCAAAAACTACGACGTGTGCATGGGCCAAAGTCCAACATGCACATAAACACAACTTGGGCTGAAACCCATTATTAACAACTAACACTTTTCAGTGATGGGCTATTTGCCAGAACCATAACACATGAAGAAACGGTGGCAACTGACAAATCAAATGAGTTAGGATAACCAGGTTGAACTCGAAAGTAATAAAATCTATAAGGTTATTTAAGGGCATCTTCAAATTCATCTTCGATTGCGTAACAATTTATAACTAAAAAAACTCCTATTCTCTAGGTGTAGATGTGAGTCTGTGAGTGCAAACATGAAATTTATATGGAACTTTTTTACGATAGTAACAAGATATGAAGTAAAATCCATGACGATAGATTAGGGTGTTACTTTCGGCCACGTCCCGAAAATACGACACGAACCTAACACAAAATTCGTGGGTGTGGGTTTACTATAAACGGGTTTGGGTCAGGTTCGGACTGAACCCGCTTAGCTAAGGAAGTCGGGCTCGAATTCAACCCGATGGGTTCTTGGGTTGACCCGTTTAACCCGATTTTTATGATCGCACCAGCGGAGCGATTAAAAGCGTCTTTGGAGCGAATTCCTTTGAAGTAGTTAGTGCTCTAATTGAGTGAGCCGTGGGTCATAAATGATGAGCGTAGCTTAATTTAGCTGATCTCACACCGAACTATAAATAAATATGTGAGTGGCTCTTTATAGAGACTTAGCCCAATGGCTACCACCGGAAGTGCGCTAAGTTAGTCACAGGGGAACCCCAAGTTCTTCCTAACCTCAGACTCTATAAAATAAACTTGGATGGCTTGCTTGTTTAGCCTACCCCTTCTTTGAATGTGTACAATTAGAGCAAGCAAACGGCTAGCAGGGCCGAGGAACCACAATGAACGGGACGACAGAAGTTCCACAAGAATATGACCAGAGAGATACCAACCCGAGAGCGCTTCCCTTTTTTTCTATTCCATCTCATTCCATTCCGGGACAGGCGGCTAATACTAATCTAATAAATGAAGTAGTAGTCGTCTGACCAATCGGCTCGGACACCAGACCGCCCGTGCCCGGCCATTTTGTCTCGCCCTAAATAGAATCTACCTTTCGATAATGCTCGAGGGCGGTCGTGGTCAAAGAACGGAGTTGTCTCATACCGGACCCCGTTTCAAAGACATAGTGAAACATGCCTTTATTATAGACGAGAATATAAAGGATCAAATTCTCGAGCTAAACCAAATCTATCGGGATCTCCTTTTTAATGGCGGGTAGTAGCTACTTTATTCAAGTTCTAGATTTATTCATTTCAGTCTTTCTCTTTTTCTGTATTTCCTGGCATATTGAAGTTCTAACATTTGAATTTCTCTTACATAGAAGATTTTTCAACAGATATTTTATTTTATTTTAAGAAAACTTGTAAGAACTCTATATGAAAATGGAGATTTCTAAGCTTCCATATGCTGGTGGAAGTTTCTCATTAGCCTTTAGAATATTCTTTCTTGTAAACCATATCACTTCTTACGTGCATATGAAAATTTGTAGTTTTGAATCCATGAAGAATAATTGGTTTGAAATAAGCAATCTCAAACTGCCTAGTGAGAACTTACTTTTTAAAGTTCAATATATAGGCTTACTATAATTATAGAATATTTTTTTATTTGAACGGCCAACAAAAGATCATATTATTGAAAAATATTGGACTAGCGGGAAGCTAGAACCAAATACTTACATTGTTCGAACAACACCAAAATAAAAAGACACCAAGCATAATAGTATTAGCAAAATTGAGCAACATGAAATTGGTACCATTTATCCCAGTCCAAAGAATGAATTTTTGCCCTCGAGCTAATCCATAAATAACTAAGAGCTTGCACTTCATTGACCAAATGTTGGATATTTACCGGCTTCTGTTCAAACACCAATTTGTTCCTAGCCACCCATAATGACCAACAAGTGGTTAAGGAGATACCATATAAGACTTTTCTCCATCTTGCCGTGCCATTCATAAAACTATGAGCTTCCAAAAGATCTCGAATAGAGAATGGATAAAAGGGAGAGAACTTGCACCATTTAGTGATTTCCACCCAAACCGCTTGTGCAAAGGGACATGCTAAAAACAAATGTTCTACCGATTCATCTTGTTCACCACAAATTAGGCATGTAGCTGAGCCAACCGCGATGCTCCTTCTACTAAGCTCTACCAGAACCGGAAGCCGATGTAATCCAGCCCTCCAAGCTAGGATAGAGACCTTAGATGGAACCCAGTTATTCCATGAAAACGTAAAGATAGGGGAACCATTTACTTGTACTTGAAGAAAATTCTTGATGGATTTAGGAGAAAAGCTGGAGGTATTATCAAGTCCCCGGCCTAGGAATCCTCCGAATCCGATAGTCTTACCAAATTTAAAGTCTGCACCAGGCGAACGTGTTCCGCCAGCTCCTCCGGTGAGGATGGACGCCTTTTCCAGTCAAAAGAAAACAAATTATTACCCAAAACTCTTTCAGCAACACGACAAGATTTCTTGATCTCCAAATCAAAGATTTTCGGAAATTGAAGAGCTAAAGGGGAGTCCCCCAGCCCAAGATCCAACCAGAAGCGGATCTTTCTACCATTACCAGGAATGCCTTTAATGTACATTTCAAGATTAAGCCCCTTTTGAAACAAAGTAGAATGAATTTTACAAATATTACTCCAAGTACTAGGTAAGGATAACCTACGTGGGATGTAAGACCACCCCCGGGAAGAATGGTGAATGGACCATACTACCTTTCGCCATATGACATCTTTGTCTGTTTTGAACCGCCACCACCACTTCGAGAGCATTGCTAGATTAAAGTCGCGCAACGAACCCAGACCAAGACCCCCAAATTTTTTAGGAGATACAACCAAGTCCCAAGATACCCAGTTTATCCTATTTTGTCAGACCCATCGCCCCAAAGAAACATATTTCGCAGCTGCTCAAGCTTTTCAATCACCTGTAACGGAGCTTTATAAAGAGAAAAATAATACGTAGGGAGGGAGTTTAAGACAGATTTTAATAGGGTGACTCTCCCACCCAAAGATAGGTTCTTGGCCTTCCACAAATTTAGCCTGGACTTGAAAGAATCAATCACCGGATTCCAATGTTTAACTAGATTCATGTTTGCTCCAACTGCCAGACCCAGATACTTAAATGGAAGGGAGACTGACTTGCAACGAACTTCTCCAGCCAGGGAATTAAGCTCCATAGCATCAACCCCAATACCAAAAACTGAGCTTTTACTAAGATTTACTTTTAGACCTGATGCAAGATAGAAACATCTTAGAATTCTGCACAAATTTTAACATTCATAGGGCACCATTCACCAATAAAAACTGCATCATCGGCGAATAAAAAATGGGTTAATAAGGGACCGTCCGATGTACATCGAAGACCTTTGAAAGAACACAGCACCGAAGCACTAGAAATAACCGAAGAGATGGCTTCCATAGCACGAATAAATAGAAAAGGAGATAGGGGATCTCCTTGTCTCAACCCTCTGTAGCAAGAGAATTCTTGTGTTGGGGCTCCATTTACAAGGACCGAGGCCCTCAAAGATGATAAAATTCCTCGGATCCAAGTCTGCCAAAGGGATGGAAATCCCATTTGCAATAAAATTGAGTCCAAAAAATCCTAGTTTAGTGTATCAAAGGCTTTTTCGATGTCTATTTTGAGAATCATAGCCTTTCTTTTTGACTTTCTCAGATAAGAAATAACCTCATTAAGCACCAGAGGGCCATCCAAAATGTTACGCTTTGACAAGAAAGCCGATTGTTCCATAGAGACAACCGAATCAATTACCTCTTTTAACCTGCCCGTCAGAACTTTTGATAAAGATTTGTTGATGCAACCAATAAGACTAATCGGTCTATAAAATGAGAAAGGTCAATGGGATCCTTGACTTTGGGAACTAATGCAATAAAGGAGGAGGTCGATCCCGGGGACAGTGACCCAGTGTTATAGAATTCTTGAAAAAACTTGAAGAAATCATCCTCGAACCAAGCCCAACACCGTTTTAAGAACCTGAAGTTGAACCCATCAGGTCCAGGAGCACGATCACCATCACATTCAAAAACCGCTTGTTTCACCTCTTGTTTCGTAAAAGGCCTAATCAGAGAATCAGCCATAGCGCCCGAAAGGCGCTTTAAACGATGACAATGTAAAGCGGGCCTATTATTAACAGGCTCATTGAACCGATCCGCGAAGAATTGATACACTTGAGACTTAACAACATCCGAAGTATTAGTCCAATTACCATTAATGAAGAGGCCATTGATCCTATTGGAGACAGAGTTAGCGTTAATTACGCCATGGAAAAACGAAGTATTCTCAATCGGAGGCCTCCGATTGCCCATCTGATTCTAGACTTTTGTTTTAAGTCTTGAAGCTCCTGTTTCTCATGATCAAGGATTTGTTTAAATAAAGTAGACCGTAAGTCAACCTCAGAAGAAGACAACATTCTTGTTTCCCCCATTGCATCCAGGTCAGAAAGTCTAGACTTTAGCTGTAGCAGTCGACCCCTCCTAGACTCATTATCCACTTTCAACCAATTTTTTATACCCACTTTTACGTACCTCAGCTTGTTCGATATTGCTTTGTCCGTAGCACCACTGAATCTGAAGTTGCAACATAAGAAAGATAGAATGTCCATGAAACCCTCCCGGTCAAACCAGGAGTTGTAAAAACGAAAAGGAGGGGGACCATAATCAGAATTAATAGTTGATAATAGAACCGGCTTATGATCCGAGTAGGCTTTGTTTAGGATCAAGACCGCTACTTCTGGCCATCGATCAATGTATTCCCGATCAATCAGAAACCGATCCAATTTGCTCGACTTATATCCATTATCACTAACATAAGTAAAGCAAGAACCACCCATGGGAGATCCTGCAAATCTGCCTGAAAAATGAAGTTATTAAAAGTGTCGGCATGAGCATGAATAAATTCAGAATTAATTCGTTCATCAGGAGCTCGAACATCATTAAAATCCCCCATGAAAATCCATACTCCTGGTAATGAGGACTTAAGCTCTAGTAATTCACCCCAGAGTTGCCTTCTACTAATAGGATCATTTGGGGCATTTACGTTTGCCAGGTTCAACTGAATATTACAGCTAATAATGTAACCTGATATCACTAAGAAATATCTATTCTTGACCACATTTAATCGACAAAATACACCAGGGTCCCAGATTGAAATCAAACCTCCCGACCGACCAGAAGACGCAACAGATTCCATCTCGAATCTAGAACGGCCCCAAAATTTTCCCATGAAAGAAGGCAAAACATAGCCGATTTTAGTTTCCTGAATGGAGATAAAAGAAACCCCATGAGAAGATTTCAGACCTCTAATCCAGTTGGCCTTGAGATCCTCACCAACCCCCCTAATATTGATTGATAGACAATTCATTGTGGAAATGTAACCACACCATCACCAATAATAGCAGCCCTCACTTGGTCCTCAAATCCTTGCAATTGAAACCCAACAGTCATACCAATCTCAACTGTGTCCTGGACTTCTTTATCTAATGCATTGGAGCAGACAACACTATTCCTTGCAAGCTCTGTGTTCGCCTCAGCCAACTCCACCTCGTGTGATCCAAGTGTCGAGGAGAAAAGCCGATCCTCCCTAACAATCGGCATAGTGAATCGATTTTCCCCATCAGCCTGCTCGTTTGAACGGGCTGGAGATGACGAGAAGGAGGTATGGTCATTTAATACTTCAGGAGCAGGGGCCTGCACATTCGACAAAGTTGAAGGACGAGGAACCGAATTTAGGTCTGGTAAAGATGACGGTGGAATAGGCGCACAGACATTGGGGTTATCAAGGTGCACCGATGGGCCAGGAGGTAGAGGACTTTTAATGGACCGGGGTCTTTTCCTGGGCCTAGTAACCGTTGAAAGCCCAACATTAAAACTGGGGGTTGATGTGGCCCACCCAAAACCTATTGATCCCTACTTCCAAGAACAGAGAATGAAGGGTTTCTCGAGCTGCCCTTATGCATGGGAATCGCCAAAATTTGAATCTCTTTCACCTTCCTCCATATCTCCATGGAATCCAGTAGCTTCTTCCAACCGGGTGGCCAAAGACTTGTTATTCATTCCATGAGCTTCCATGTTTGGTTTCCACTCAAAAGAGTCCTCAATTACCCATATTCTACATTTATTCTTACCCCAAAGTAAATCAAATTCCTCATTGATGAACCTCCCAAAATTATGTAATATCAAACAAGAACCGTGAGAATTATCGTCTAGGTCCAAGAGAACGTAGAGTTTAACACCTTTGAACCAACTAAAAATGCAATTGATTCATACATAGATGAATCCCGCAAATGAATTGGAACCCCCCATATTTTAATTCTAACCACCCTTTAAAAAGGTGTAGGTTCACCATTCCATAACGATGCAGAGGAGAGACATTTTCCCCGGACTTCATTCTTGGCAGAGAGAAATGATTTAGCTATGTTCCCATCTTTAAATATTAGCAACGATCTCAAGCCTTCAACATATGAGAAAGCAACATTATGAAAGCCACCTTTATTGATAATACTACCAAGCATGTTTAGTTTATCTATAGAACGAGCCTCGCAAATCACCGATCTTCCGTAGCACTGACGGATGTACGTATCCGGCTTATCTTGAGCTTGAATACACTTCTGAGATAATTGTTTTATAATTGTTTTATATTAATTTGTATTTTTGTTAAAATAGTAAATTTAAAGTATTAATATGTAAAAAAATTAAAAAATCAAATAATTTGTGTCAATCGGTCGTGTTCGTGTCAATCCGTAAATTTTCGTGTCGTGTTTGAGTTGACACTTCTGACATAATTTCCGGGTTCAAGTCGTATTCGGGTTCTTGTAAAATTTTCGAGTCCGTGTCAGGTTGGACCCGAGAACACGACCTGTTTAACATCCCTGCATTAGATTAAATATATGAAAATTTTATCTATTGTATATTACCGTTATATTTTAATTTCAGGTTTTAATAAAGTTCCATTTTGTGCATTTATAACTCCATTTCACTTCGCAATCTTTTATATTTTTCTTAAGAAGAATTTAAACATTTAGATTAATAATAATAATAACATAATAATAATTATAATAATAATAATAATAATAATAATAATAATAATAATATTATTATTATTATTATTATTATTATTATTATTATGATATTATTATATAATTATTATTACTATTATTATTACTGTTATAATAATAATAATAATAATAATAATAATAATAATAATAATAATAACAATAACAATAACATAATAATAATAATATAATAATATATAATAATATATAATAATAATATTATTATTATATTATATTATTATTATTATTATTATTATTATTATTATTATAACTACTTAATCAATTTAATAAATATGCTTTGCTTTATAGAGGTGCACATCCAAATCAGTTCGCTAATTTGAAACCAGTACTAGTGAGTGCTATTTGAAACCTAGGAATCGATAGAATCCGTAAGTTAGGGACTTGTTTATAGTCTCTACCATTGAAGCTGGTTAAATCAAACCGGTTAATAACCCGATCGAACTTGACCGAAACTACTTAAAGCCAGTCAAGAACTGATGAAAAACCAGTCATGAAACCGGTTCCAACGTGAAGCCATTTAAAACTAAAAAAAAAATGAATTTTTATTGACCAACCCAACCGGTTAAGGGTTTTGAACCGAATTATGCCCCTCTATTAATTTGCTACACCAAAATACAAAGCAAGTATGGTCTTTATCTATTAGCCCAAAACCCAAATTAACCAACATTTTGGCCCAATTATCCATAACACCTTCACGAGTTCACGGCTTCACTTAACCTCACTCACTTATTAGAAAATCATAAATCGGACCAAATAAGAAAAATCATAACTTTATTGAGAATTATAATAAGCATATAAGTACATCTTGTTCATATTCAAAATCTTCTCCCTTTTATGAAACATTTGAATTTGGATTTAGTAATTGATCCCTGCAGGCTGCAGAAGATTATCATTTATTAATCTGATTTCTCAAAAGCATTCCACGATCGAACACTTTAAGAAAGAACAAGAAAATGGGCTGCTGATTCACTATTCATAAATTATAATCGATTTAATACTTTAAAAATAGAAATACTTATTTTGACACTCTACTAACTAGCATTCTAACTCTGTATCTAGTCAAGGTGATGAGGTTGTAGAATGTGGATGATGAACAAGCC
Organism: Flaveria linearis; assembly: GCA_024085815.1. Classification (NCBI taxonomy): domain Eukaryota; kingdom Viridiplantae; phylum Streptophyta; class Magnoliopsida; order Asterales; family Asteraceae; genus Flaveria; species Flaveria linearis. The sequence continues at coordinate 57,628,869 of CM044012.1, forward strand.
CGTAGATCTTTTAAACTTGATGTTGGAAATCGTAAAGTCGCACGTTTGATGCTTTGAACTCTTATCTATGTTGTTTCCCTATCTTTGATGGAGTTTGACTAAGATGCCATATTGTAAATAACATTCATACTTTGATAAACAAGTCAAATTTGAGTTCATTTGTTTAACTTATTTCTTAAAGAGGTTTTGTACAAGTTGTTTTAAAATAAATAGGCAAGCCCATAAAAAAATCTTTAAAATCAAAATTAAAAACTAAAAAACAAATCATTTAAAATTTCAACCGGTCAACATGTTTAATTACATCTTGTTTATTTGTTTACGTACAACCTGCATTTTGTCAACCCACATGGGCGGCTCTGAGGGGGGCGGGGTGGGCGACTACCCAGGGCCTGATCTCCTCAGGGGCCCTAAATTTCTAAAAAAAATTTATATTATATATGTATGTATATATATTTTAAAAACAACTATAGATTATTAACAAATCCAATAGCAATTTATTTATTTTGAGCTATTAAAACATAGAGCCTATTAACATTTTAATTAGTTTAGTCCGCTATCATTTGTCAAATCTGAACTCATTTAAAAATCACTAGAAGAGTCTCACGATCCGCTTAAGTAAATAATTAGATTATTTTGCTATAATACTTTTGTTTATTAGTATGACAATTATTGTCATATTATAGATTTTTCACGTAAGGATTAGTCACTTTATAGTATAGGGGCCAATTTTTTTCTACTTACCTAGGGACCAAAATTTTTCGAGAACTCCCGGGACCGGCTCTACCAATCCATTTATGGTAAATTTACGACTTGATTACAACCTATCTACAGGTATTTCATTAATATGATTTTAAGTGTTTTCAGATTATGATTGATAGCTTTAAGACAAATGAATAACGGAGTAACGTTCATGTTCATCAATTCTTATCCAACAATCTGGCATGATTATCGCTCATTAAATTGAAAATGGGCAATCCACCTTTTTTGTGAGTTGGCCGGGCCTTCATGCCCAAACTTCTTCATATAGAACTCAATACAAGTATTTCCTAATATTTAATAAATTAAGTTTCTATTGTAGTTTATTTTTATAGTAAACTTTATTAAATCTAAAATATCTATGGAATACCTTCTTTGTAAATTATAACCTTAAAGACGATTATTTGATAACAGAAATATTTTTCAAAGTTTCCATGCTAGGCCAATTAAAATCAAAAATAATTCAAGAAAAGAAAAGGTGCACGTACGGTGACCTTATTTTATTTTGCATTGGTTAACAAAACTAATACTTCTACAAAAATAGGGAAAAAGAATATAAACATATAATACATTATAAGTGAGGATAATATAGAAAATCTGTAAATAGAGAAATTAATATCACATAAATGCCAATAAAATGTTTAATCCATCTTTTCCATATTCCATGTTTAAGTGTCAATGGGTCGAGCACACACTTAAATTAAAAGAATGGATAGTGTTTGGGATTATTGACTTTAGCTAATAATAAATCATTTATATTTATATCATTAATAATCTAATACCAGACGGTTCTAACATTTTTAAATGTCTAAAACAAAATATAAAATCAAAACTTTCTAAAGCTAGCGATATATAAAATTAGGGTATTAAAGAATCTATCTGCTTATCTACCTACTCTAATAAAAAGGTATCTTAAGATGACACGTGGCAGCACCACAATCATTCTCATCAAATTTTTCCCGCCTCTTCTATTTAATAATTATCTTAATTATTAATAATATTCCTTAACAAATTTTTAGATTTAATAAATTAAGAAATAAATCTATTTATTAATATTATTTCTAAATAAATAATTTTTTTATAAAATAATATATTTTTCTAAAGCATATTTTTCTTAAAATACAAATTTTTTAAATTGGTATTTTTAAAAAGTCACTTTTTTAAAACAAAAAATAATCAAATTTGAGAGTTATAATGGGAAAATTATTAAAAATAACATTTTTATACGATTTGTTTTATTTATTTTCAGAAAAAAGTTTAAAAACAAATTTTTCAAAAGTTGATATTATTATTTTATTATATGTTAAAATATCATTTTATAATTAATAAATATTATAGAGAAAAGAAAAGAGACCTACATATGGTATTCATTGACCTAGAAAAAGCCTATGACAGTGTGCCGCGAAAACTCATCTGGGAAAGTCTACGACTTAGAAGGGTACCAGAGAGGTATATCAAAATAATACAGGATATGTATGACGGGGCAAAAACGTGTGTACGAGCACCTATCGGAGACACAGACTTCTTCCCGGTGGAAGTGGGACTCCACCAAGGATCGGCATTGAGCTCATTCCTCTTCACAGTAGTGTTGGACGAGATGACCAAATCTATACAAGAGACAGTCCCATGGTGTATGCTGTTTGCGGATGATATTGTCTTAATATCATAATCTAAAACGGTGCTTAACGAGAGATTAGAACAGTGGAGAGCAGCACTAGAACATAGGGGCTTAAGGATAAGCCTCTCTAAGACAGAATACATGCATTGTAACTTTAGTGGTGAGGCCGAAGAGGACACCCAAATCAGTATACAGGGCATGGAGGTCCCCCAACGTGTAGGTTCAAATACCTTGGCTCGTATATACAAGAAGACGGAGAGATACACAGCGATGTAACCCACCGTGTGCAATCAGGATGGTGCAAATGGAGAGCAGCATCAGGGATTTTGTGTGATAAAAGGTTCCCACCAAAACTAAAGGGAAAACTATACAGAATAACAGTACGGCCAGCTATGCTATACGGCAAAAATTGGTTTTAAATATTATCTTTTTTTAAAACAAAACTAATATTTAAAAAAATTATATGCGACGAATTACCGATAAACATATTTGCGACGAACTACCGACTAACGATATATTTATATCTTCCGACGAACTACCGACCAAAAATGTCATTTATTTAAGTGACCGGTTCAAATACAAAGTCAATATTATGAAAAAAGTGTGAGAAGCAATCAGGGAGTGACATGTGGCATATTTTTAAAAATAGACGGAGGGGTATTTTAGGAAGTGTAATTTATTAAGATAAAGTTGTGCCATATATCGACTGTTTCTGTACGATTGAGGTTTTCAACAGAATTTTCAATTTATCGTTGAAGATTCAAACAATCGAATCGTTGAAATTTTCAATTGATCAATCGTTGAAGATTCAAACAATCGAATTTTCAATTTCAATCGTTGAAGATTGCTTTACATCAATTAGTTCAACGATGTTGACGAGAGATGATCAGTTTGGTACGTATGAGGACGATTATATACTGTAATTGAAATAGTATGTTAATTTTCGCACCGTAATTTTGTCATTTTGATCATCGTTGTGCCTATACTGTATGCTTTCTGTGAATTTTGTTATTGATTGACATCATCATTGTGTCATAGGTATCATCATTGTGTCATAGGTATCATCATTGTGTCTTTTGTATCGTCATTGTGTCTATACTGTTAGATTACTCTGGACATTATCAAACTGATTGTGTCAGGTTTAGAGGTTCATTGTGTCAGGTTTAGAGGTTTAGAGGTTCATTGTGTCAAGCAAGCATGATTGTGTCAGGTTTAGAGGTTCATTGTGTCAAGCAAGCATGATTGTGTCAAAATCTATCTTTGTGTCATCTCTTTGTGAAGGTGCATTGTGTCATGTTTTGGGGATTCATTGTGCCATGAAAGCTGCTTATAATGTGTCTTTTATGAAGGTTCATTGTGTCATGAAAGCTGCTTATAATGTGTCTTTTGTAAAGGTTCATTGTGTCATGATTGGGGATTCATTGTGTCTTTTGTATTGTTATTGTGTCAGAATAAAATAATTATTGTTAATCAATTGGTTACGAACAAAGACGAATTGTGTTTTACAGAGTTACCTGGAGGGAGCGAACGAAATAAAGCAAAATTCAGTGTACCTGTTAAGCAAAAGACAAAAGGTAGGCCGAAAAGAATGAAGTCAGCTCGTGAGTTAGCCATCGAACAAGCAGGAAAAAAGTTGAGAAATTATGAGTTTTGCAAATAACCTGGTCACGTTATACGCAGTTGTAGTTTATATCTTCAAAGCATTAAGGATAAACAAGTTTCAAACAGCTCAACAGTTGATTCTATGCCTATTCAAGAATAGGATTCATTGTGTCATAAGATTTATTGTGTCATATACTCATTGTGTCATTATATTCATTGTGTCATTATATTCATTGTGTCGTAATACTCATTATGTTATATTTGAAGAGTTTTGTTTACGTTTGATTTTGACGATAAACAAGTTACCAAAATACTATTGTGTAATGTAAAGCAACATATAGCAACAATATTAACATGCCAACAAATAGCAAAATATAATAACATGCCAACATACCAAATTACTATTGTTTCAAATTACCATTGTGTCAACCTACGATTGTGTTAAATTACCATTGTTTCAAACAACCATTGTGTCAAACAACCATTGTGTCAAACAACCATTGTGTCAAACAACCATTGTGTCAAACAACCATTGTGTCAAACAACCATTGTGTCAAACAACCATTGTGTCAAACAACCATTGTGTCAAACAACCATTGTGTCAAATTACTTTTTTGCCCCTCCGCCTGTTAGCAGTTTTCCACTTATTTACATTTTTACCACCGCGTTTTTTTGAACCATTGATCTATTTAATGAGTTGATCCAATGACCAAAATTACTTCTCACCATTTTTAGGAAATATAACCTTTGTAGCATATCCTCTCTCTTTATTTAAATTCTTTTTTGACAAACTAACGACTTAATGTTGCGACAAATTTGCGATAAACTTAATATATTTTGCGACAAAATACCTACTAAATATGTCTTTTATTTTAATTCATTTTGCGACAAACTTGCGACAAATATAAAAAAAATCTCGAAATTTTTTTAAAAATTTACAAGTTTTTCTGCATAAAACTACAATACATTTATAAGTAATCTTGAAAACCGACTACTAAATTAATAACTAATCCGAACATATCCATTCAAAAATATCAAAGTTTAAATAATTTCAAGTAAGCTTTTCTCGTAAAATACAAAACAAACAATAATTATTTATCAAGTAATCTTTTCATAATTTCTTCCATTTGTTTTTGTAATTTCTCGCGTTCAACCCACTCTTGTTCTCGTTCAACGCGCTCTTGTTCCCTCTCTTGTTCTCGGTCCTTTTCAATTTGTGCCAAGCGGTATTCCAAGTTTTCTCGAGCCACTCGTTCTTTTTCTAATTCCGTTCGGACATTTTGGACCTATAATACAAATCCGTGCAAAAATATGAAATTATAAGCCAAAATAATGTAAAAGTTAACAACAAAGTTAAAAGATCCAAATACAAGTCTATTAGGTCTAGATTGTATAGGGCTAGATCAATTTTGTATAGGCTTAGTACTTGAAAATCAAGTCTTGTAATTAATATTTGTAACAGTCAAAATATATATATATGTGATTTGAATCTATAGGATAACCCCATATATATGTGTGTTGATTTGTGACTTGACAGGGAAAAACAATATACTTGGATGGATTCATGGAATTGACCAAGTGTATGAAACATCTACGGATGAACAATTTTATTAATCCGTAGATATGTTTCATACAAGACCAAATGACCAAGTACATGTTCCTGCGGATGATCAAGTACCATGAAGTGAAGACTCCTACGGAAGAAGAATTCCTACGGAAGAACAACTTTGCTACGGAAAACTAAATCATCTACGGAAGAACAAATGTTCTGCGGACGAGAAGATTGCTGCGGAAGATCATTATACTTGTGCGATTGCAACTATCAAGAAGTCAAACAAGTCAACACAATCAATAGCAAATCCCGAGAGATCAGGTGTTTCCTTAACCGACTCAAACCGTGTATAAATATGAGTCCTAGGTTTCACATCTCGAAGTGAACACAATCAATCAATATTACGGCTGTCAAGAGTTCATTGTGCAACCCTAGCTGCCGTCACATCAACATCAAACATTATTCGTTTCACAGAATTCGATTGTTCATAGTCATTCATTATTATTCTTTTGTAATCATTACAGTATAGTTAATGAAATACATTTGAATTATTATTGATTTCGTATTTATTGTGTTTCTGTGGATGTGTTCATCATTAATCATTAAAAACAATTAAACGTCAATTAGTGATAATTCCGCGATCATTAAATTGATTATTTTAATACTGATAATTCCTGTAGTTCGATCCTTGTATTCACAAAGTCCGTGTAAAAATGATACGAACCTACTTTATTAAACTAAACTATATGTTAATATAAGCGGGTCAAAATGGCCCAAACCCATGTCAAAAAACTAAAACTATATGCTTTCAATAAAACGGGTCAAATTGACCCAAACTAACTTGGTATAACTAAAAATCTACTCTCAATTTAAACGGGTCAAAATCACTCCGAACATAATTTAAGCAAGTCAAAAGACCCAAACCCGCTTTGTATAACTAATTTAATTTCTCTCAATTTAAACGGGTTAAAATCACCATATACATACTTATGAAACTAACTATCAATCTTCAATCTAAATGGGTCTAAATGATCCAAACCTACTTTACGAAACTAAACTATATGCATTCAATAAAAACGGGTCAAAATGTTTCAATACATAAGTATATATAAAAGATGACAATTCATGTTGTAAATTAGATAACAAAGTAACTAGGGATGTAAGACAGAATGCACAATCAAACCTTGACAAAGTTTTACAAGTCTCAAACGTTAGAAGTATATATGATTAGCTAAGTGAACTTGGATCAACCAAGCAGGCTTGTCAGGCCCATAGATCTATGACGTCGCCAGGCTAGCAATAGTTAGTGATTGTACATATATTCGACATTACATGGTAGCTACAAGGTCCAACTAACCACAACACAAGTAAATTGCCATAAGTTTACAAGAATCAAATGTGTTTACAAGTGCATGTTTATAATGTAACATGTTTCACCCAAAAGTGTGAAAATAATAAAATGGGTATAGAAATACTCACGCTTAATTTTACTCTTCGAAGCTTACACATCTAGGATGGACCTAGATAAATAAATGGAATAAATGACTTGTTATGTTATTTTAATTCTTTGAGACTTATGATTGTAATGGTACTATTGGAATTTATGATTAATATTTATATTTGGGATTATTAATATCGTTATGTGGTTGTGAACGATCTTAACTCTCACTCCTTGACGTTTCCGCCGTCAAGGTTGGGGTGTGACAGTGAGACCAAACAATCTAATTTCAATTCAAACGGGTCAAATCACCCGAACACGCTTTATGAAACTATAACCATCACCTTTTAATTTAAACAAGTCTAAATGAACCAAACCCATATTATGAAACTAAAACTATATGTTTTCAATTAAACAAGTCAAAATGACCCAAACTCACTTTGTGTAACTAGTTTAATTACTCTCAATTTAAACTGGTCAAAATCACCTATACACACTTATAAAATATCAAGATATAATATAACAAGATCTAATGCTGGTACTCCTAACCCAGCCATGAATGCCAAAAATAATGTGTGACTTTAATAATAACAACTATACCTCTTGCGACCGTTGGGCATCACCATATGAACTAGGACCATAAAATGATGAGTGTGACCCGGTCACCACAAAATGTGGATCAGAAGATCCTATCCCGAACATGTGGCCACGAGTGTTAGGATGTAGACGCTCCCACACAGCAAAGTCATCGCGATTCGGATTCTGATCGTTGTCTGGGCCATACTTCTTTTCAAGTTCCTTTTGAAATGATATCTATATTTTCATAATAAAAGGGAACCAAATTATAATCAAAGTTAATACATTAAACTCCACATATAATGATAACTTACGAATGATTCCTTTGATCGTTGTGTAACAAACTCTAACTCATCCAAGTCCTTAACACTAGTCACCATATGAACTAGGACCATAAAATGATGAGTGTGACCCGGTCACCACAAAATGTGGATCAGAAGATCCTATCCCGAACATGTGGCCACGAGTGTTAGGATGTAGACGCTCCCACATAGCAAAGTCATCGTGATTCGGATTCTGATCGTTGTCTGGGCCATACTTCTTTTCAAGTTCCTTTTGAAATGATATCTATATTTTCATAATAAAAGGGAACCAAATTATAATCAAAGTTAATACATTAAACTCCACATATAATGATAACTTACGAATGATTCCTTTGATCGTTGTGTAACAAACTCTAACTCATCCAAGTCTTAACACTAATTTCCCCATCTCACAATCTTTTTTTACTCTCTTTGGTTGCATGCGTATCAATGAAGACTAAATCGTAGCCAATCTTTCCACCTTTTGTTGTTCCTACACAAAATGTTGGTAAGTTTAAATATACAAATAGTTACTATAACTTATAATATATATAGCTTACCAGACGGATACGATGTTCGTCAAAGCCATAGACCCGCCGGTATGACGGGATAGGTCATTTTACGATTCCTTCTCCCAGCTTTTGATTTTTTTAACCATTCTTCGGTATTCCAAATCTACAAAAGATAAAATATGTGTAATTTATAATAATTATAAATTAAACAAATATAACATATTAACATATTAAACAAATATACATACTTTACAACGATCAAGATCAAAATATTGTCCATAAAATAGCATGCAATGATTTTGGCATACATGCAATGATTTTGGCATGCATGAATTTGTTGTGATGGCAACTCTAGTGACTTTAACATCTTTTGGTCTCATAAAAGTTTTTAGGTAGCTTGTCACCATCGGGAAAAACTTCTTTGATGATTGGAAGTAGTTTATCAAACGTTGAGTCAAAAACATTACAATCTGATTTCCAGTTTAATAACCTCGTGGTGATAGAGAGTGTGCTAGCTCGTTTAGAACCCTCCCATAAAGGCTCATTAGCTTGCTCGAACATTTTATAGAATGCCCCTGCTCTTTGATTTGGATCTTGTGGCCCTTCTTGATAATAAGGATCATGATTATGGTGCATGCCTTCCATAACCATTTGATCATACTCGGTATATCATCAAAATCTTCATCAACATCTTGACCACATATTGAGATGGCATGGGGTTTGAACATTGGTCAACATCTATAGCTTCACTAGGATACGTTTCCCCATGCGCGTACCATAACTGATAATCTTTCATAAATCCTTGTGTAATAAGATGAATTTGAACTTCATCTCTCGTGTGGTAAAAACGATTTTTGCATTTACTACATGGGCACCTGATTTTTCCATTTTCTATGTTTGTAGCATTTTCATATGCGAAGTCCAAGAAATAAGAAACTACTTGTTGAAATTGCAAATTGAAAGAACCATCTCTATTTGTTCTCATTGTGTAAATCCATTCTCTATTGAGGGCATTTTTCTTTATCTATAACTAAAAATTCACTAAGTGTTAGAACTTATATATGCATAGTAACCTATTAACAATAAATCACATACAAACTATCAACTGAAATCTCATAATGATTTAAAATAAAACTAAAGGAAACATTCAAAACAAACATCAATTACAAGAACTTGACGTTTGACCGGCGGTGACGTTTGACCGGCAGCGACATGTACGTATATAAATTCTTTTGAAAAGTGTAATTAATTATTATTAACCCTAAATTTTACCTTCAATTGGCAGCTTAGTTGTATGTTCTTCCCCTGTAATCTTCAAGCGTTATTTTTCTCAATCTCTCATACATGTCTTCACTTGAAAATGTGTAGCCTTCAACAAAAAGTCAGAATTGAGAATCCACCTACTTATAAATACATCATTCATCTTTATAAATAAGTAAGGATAACAATAATGTCAACCCAATAACGTCAACACATTCATCCAAATTGTGATAATGATTTATGTTTCTGTGTGAATTGTGATTTGATTGTGTTGTTGTAGGAAAAAGTAATAATGATAAGAATACTGCGAATAAGAAGAATTCAAGTGGTTTGATGATTTGTGCAAAGTTTGACTATATAAATTGCAATAAAAAATTTTGACTATATAAAATTGCAATAAAAAATTTGACTATATAAAATTGCAATCAAAAAGTTTGACAAGAAGGGTAATACTGCTATTCATATAGCCATCAGGAAATGCCGACCAGAGGTACATTTTATTGATTTATTGCTTATTACATTATCTTCGTCATGTTCCATTCATTTATGCCCTTTTCGATCTATGTTTCTGTTCAGATTGTAACCTTGTTAATGAGCTTCACCTCAGTTGGTGTCAATGTAATCAATCTCAACGAGAACTGCAATGGATATAGCTGATAAGCTGAATTATGGCCCACCGAAGCTAGAAATCATGGAGGCTCTAAATGAGGCCGGTGCCAAACATGCTCGCCATGTTGGCAGAATTGATGAGGAAATGCAACTCAAAAGGACTGTGAGTGACATCAAACACGAAGTCTACTCACAACTTTTACAAAATGAAAAGACACAAAGACGCGTTTCAGGTATTGCTAAAGAACTTAAAAAGATCCACAGGGAAGCGGTTCAAAACACCATCAATTCCTTAACAGTCGTTGCTGTTCTATTCGCATCCATAGCTTTTTTGGCAATTTTTAACCTCCCGGCAACTTATACAAAAAAAGGGTAAGTAAAGAAAGGGAAAAAAATCAAAACACAAACTCTTTTTCTCATGTTAACATAGAAGGGCTTCAGGCAACTTACAACCAGTTGCCATAACAGGGGTAACTTTTTAGAGCAACATCAATAGAAAGTCCTTTCTAAAGTGTAAACTACCTTTCTAAATCACTGAGCTTTGCCTCTGCCTCTGCCTCCAACTTTATTGTACATTCTGTTGGAAAAAATGAATGGAAATTATGTTTTTCCATTATGAATATAATTGTAAGCATGATGGTTGATTAAAACATTGAATGTAAAATTTCATGTTGTCCCACATTGGTGGGATAAAAAGAATGAGAGTATTTATAAGTGGGAGTGTAATGGAGATAATATCTCCTATACAAGTAGACACACCCAGTGACTGACAGGAGGGCCTGTAAGGGCCCGACGCGCACGCCCGCCCGGGGCCGGGGCGGGGGCGGGGGCGTGGGCGTTGGCGCTTGGTCGCATTGTGGCGGTTTGATGGCGGCACTTGGCACTTCGCTCGCATCGCCGAGAGCCGGTTTAGTATTTTTGAACTCCAAAGATTATAACTGTTCGTATGTGCCATGTGCCAAGGTCACTTCGTATTCATGGATGATTAATAAGTCTTTAATGCTAGCAGACTCCTTTTGTCCATGTGCTAGCAGACTCTTGAGGTTCCATGTGCCAAGGGTCCATGTGCTAGCAGACTCTTGAGGTTGCATGTGCTAGCTTAGGTGACTCTTGAGGTTGCATGTGCCAAGGTTAAAACCTGAGTAAAGAGTTCACAATGTTACATACGAAAAACTGAGAAACACAAAAAAAAAAAACTCTCTCATCGTCTTGTAATCAGCTGCATGAGTTGTAGTAATCCTTCTGCTTCATCCAATCTTTCCCATCCTTAGCAGAATTCCACGACGTTGTTTCAGGTATTTCTTCGGGTGCTAGGCTAGTCCCGGCAGTACACACTGCTTCGGCTGTTGTACCCTGGGAGACAGACGGGTTCACCTGGGTGGCCTGAAATCTGTTTTAAGGGACCGCTGTTGAACAGCAACCCTCAGCCACATCTTTAATTTTAGTTGTTTTGTTCATTTACAGATTCGTTTCGAGTGATTCTATATGTTTTTGTTCAACTGATTTTATATGTTGCTTGGCTAAGATTGATGAATTGTACAATCATTGTTGATGTTATTTTGATCGCGTCATGATTTCTTAATTCTTTACATATTGTTGTACAATCATTTTCATAATTCTATATATAATATATAAACGGGTTCCTACAAACTTAAAACAGAAATTTTAAAACCTGTTTTATGCTATATTGATTTGTATAACTATATTCAAACTTTGTGTAAGTTTGAATTTAATCTGTCTCCATATTTTGGTGTTATTATAAATCGTGTTTTAAAATTTTACGTTTACCAAGCTTTGTGATCAAAAGTTAGGAAATTGATCATTGGTGATGAGTTCACTAAATTGATTATTTGTTAATCAATAACTGATTCCTTTTAATCGTTGTTTCAGAAATGTCTACTGAAGCTGAACAGACGAACTCCACCACAGGACCTATGACCTCCTCTACTATGGGACCATTGGTTGGTACCCAGGTTACGCACGCTGTGGCTAACCATGCTGAGAGGCCTGAGAAGTTTTCCGGTTTGAACTTCAAGAGATGGCAACAAAAAATGTTGTTCTATCTCACTACTTTGAGCCTTGCAAGGTTCTTGAATGAGTCCCCACCTATTCCTGAAGAGAATCTGATGCTCAGACACTGATTGCTGTCCAAGCTTGGCAGCATTCAGAATACTTGTGCCGTAACTATGTGTTAAACGGACTGGCGGATTCGTTGTATAACGTCTACTGCAAGATAACAACTGCTAAAGAGCTTTGGGAATCTTTAGAGCGCAAGTATAAAATAGAGGATGCTGGTACAAAAAAGTTTGTGGTGGGAAAGTTCTTGGATTACAAAATGGTTGATTCGAAGACTTTAATGTCTCAAGTTCAAGAGCTGCAGATTATCATCAGTGATCTCCTTTCTGAAGGAATGACTCTTGGTGAGACATTCCAAGTGGCTGCTATGATCGAGAAGTTGCCTCCAAGTTGGACCGACTTCAAAAATTATCTTAAGCATAAGCGAAAGGAAATGACTATGGAGGATTTGGTGGTCCGTCTTCGAATTGAGGAAGACAATAGACTGGCTCAAAAAGGAAGTCACGTGGATGTGGGTGCCAAAGCCAATTTGGTGGAACATAGGCAATCTTCATCTAAAGGAAACAAGTTCGATAAAGGTAACAAAGGGTTTAAAGGCAAAGGAAAAGTGGATCTTGGGCCTAAAAAGGGTGGTGTGAAGAAAAAGTTTAGCATTTTTAAAGGTAAATGCTATAATTGTGGTGAAAGTGGTCATCGTGCTGATCAGTGCAAAGGCCCGAAAAAGGCCAAAGCACACATGATGGAGGATGATATTCCTATGGTAGCTATGATCACTGATCTCACGGCTATGTCAGAAGACGTAGCTTCAGAGGTTAATGTTGTGGCAAACAAGCCACAAGCTTGGTGGGTTGACACTGGAGCAACCCGACATGTTAGCCCAGTGAAGCATATCTTTAGAAATTTTAAAGAATTGTCGGGTGATGAAAAGCTATATATGGGAAACGCTGCTACAGCAGACATCAAAGGGGAAGGTGAAGTGGTCCTCAAGTGGACCTCGGGCAAGGAGCTCACTTTGAAGAATGTTTTATATGTTCCTGATCTGCGCAAGAGTCTTGTGTCAGGATGGCTTCTCAACAAATTTGGTTTTCGTTTAGTGTTTGAGAGTGATAAGTTTATTTTGAGTAAACGTGGTATGTTTGTTGGTAAGGGCTATGCCCAAAATGGTATGTTCAAACTCAATGTAATGGCTATTAATAAGAATAGTAATGAGAATGCATCTACTTCTGCTTACATGATTGAGTCTTTTGATGTGTGGCATGGTCGTTTGGGTCACGTAAATTATAATTCGATGCGTCGTTTAATTAATTTAGATTTCATACCAAAATTTTCAATTGATTCAAATTCTAAATGTGAAACATGCGTTGAGGCCAAACAGACAAGATCGTCATTCAAGATGGTTCTAAGAACAACTGAACCCCTTGATATGATTCACACTGATGTGTGTGACTTAAAAGCAATTCCCACTCGAGGTGGTAACAAATACTTCATCACTTTCATTGATGATAGTACAAGATATTGTTATGTTTACTTACTTAAAAGTAAGGATGAAGCAATTGACAAGTTTATCTTGTACAAAGCCGAGGTTGAGAATCAGCTCAATCGGAAAATCAAAGTTGTAAGGAGCGACAGAGGTGGTGAATATGTTTCACCGTTTGTAGATATTTGTGGAAAAAATGGAATAATCCATGAACTCACGGCTCCTTATTCCCCACAATCAAATGGTATGGCGGAACGAAAGAACCGCACATTAAAAGAAATGATGAATGCTATGTTAATAAGCTCTGGGGTGAGTCAGGACATGTGGGGGGAAGCCATATTATCGGCTAATTATGTCCTGAACATGATACCCTTAAAGAACAAAGATATAACACCATATGAGTTATGGACAAAGATGAAACCTTCATATAAATACATACGAGTGTGGGGGTGTCTAGCAAAAGTGGTCGTGACACCACCAAAGCGCTTACAAATAGGACCTAAAACTGTGGATTGTGTATTCATAGGTTATACACGTTCTGGTGGCGCACTTCGGTTTTTGGTGCACGATTCAAAGAATCCTGGAGTATGCAAGGATACTATCATAGAGGCAAAGAATGCTTCATGGTTTGAACTTGTGTTTCCTTGCTTGCGAAAAGAACAAGCTGGTCCCTCAAAACCAGGTGATGAGTTCATTCAAGAGAACCAGACTGCTCCCCACAATGACTTTGAAATAGATGAATCTCAAGAACAATCTGGAAATGAGGAGGTTGAAATAAGAAGAAGCAAAAGGCAAAGGACTGAGAAATCCTTTGGACCTGATTTTCTTACTTATATGGTTGAGAGTGAACCTCAAACCTACCAAGCTGCGGTCACTTCTTCAGAAGGACCTCAATGGAAAGAAGCCATCAAAGGTGAAATTGAATCTATCTTACAGAATCATACCTGGGAGCTAGTAGATCTTCCTCCTGGGTGCAAACCACTTGGATATCATTGGATATTCAAAAGAAAGTTTAAATCAGATGGCTCTATTGACAAGTATAAGGCAAGGTTGGTGATCAAAGGGTATAGACAAAAGGAGGGTCTAGATTATTTTGACACCTACTCGCCCGTGACACGAATAACCTCAATAAGGTTGGTGATTGCGATTGCTGCTTTGAGAAATTTAAAGGTGCATCAGATGGATGTAAAAACCGCATTTCTAAATGGTGATTTAGAAGAAGAGATTTATATGGAGCAACCAGAAGGGTTCTCCGCTCCTGGCCAGGAGGGAAAAGTTTGCAAACTCGTGAAATCTCTTTATGGGTTGAAACAAGCTCCGAAGCAGTGGCACCAAAAGTTTGATCAGGTGATGCTTGAACATGGGTTCAGGATCAATGAGTGTGATAAATGTGTCTACGTGAAAGACACATCCCGAGGCTATGTTATTTTGTGTCTATATGTGGATGACATGCTTATCATCGGCAGTGATGATAACATGGTAAAGTCAACAAAGGATATGTTGAAAACAAGATTTGATATGAAAGACATGGGTATAGCAGATGTGATCCTTGGAGTTAAGATCATAAGGACCCAAAATGGTTTGGTCCTAAGTCAATCTCATTATGTTGATAAGATCCTTGAGAAGTTCTGTGCAGAAGACACAGGTGTCTCCTTAATTCCGATCGATACCAGTCACCGTCTATCAAAGAATAGAGGTGAAGGGGTCAATCAGTTGGAATACTCAAGGGTCATTGGAAGTTTAATGTATCTAATGACATGTACAAGACCAGACTTAGCTTATGCTGTGAGCAGACTAAGCAGATACACAAGTAATCCAAACTCTGAACATTGGAAGAGCATGACAAGATTACTAAGGTACTTGAGATACACGAGAAATTATGGTCTACATTATGGCCGTGATCCAGCTGTCATGGAAGGATACAGTGATGCCAACTGGATATCTGACATTAAAGATTCCAAATCCACAAGTGGATATGTATTCACTCTTGGTGGAGCCGCAATATCTTGGAAATCATCCAAACAGACTGTCATAGCTAGGTCCACCATGGAATCAGAGTTTATTGCATTGGACAAAGCTGGAGAAGAGGCAGAGTGGCTGCGTCAGTTCCTAGAATATATTCCGGGATGGCCTAAGCCGGTAACGGCTGTGTGCATACACTGTGATTGCCAATCGGCAATTGGAAGAGCTCAAAGTGTGATGTACAATGGGAAGTCAAGGCATATACGACGCAGACATAACACGATACGACAACTGCTCTCGACTGGGGTTATCACAATTGACTATGTGAAGTCAAAGGATAACATTGCGGATCCGTTAACAAAAGGGTTAAATAAAGAGGCAGTGCATAAGTCGTCAAGAGGAATGGGACTAAAGCCCTTGGGGTAATTTGTTCGAAGGAAACCTAACCTAAAAGACTGGAGATCCCATGACCTAGGTTCAATAGGACAACCTAATTGAACAAATTATGGTCACTGTGGGGGAAAGCCCAAAACACAAAGGGAGCAGCATGCTTCCGAGACCATTCCTATGTCAAAACAGTGACAAAGAAGGCTAAGCCAATGGCTTTTAATGATTTATGACAAAATCACCTATGTGAAGAGAGAAGTGGGGTCGCTTCAAATGGAATTATGGGGTGCGTAATTCCTAGAGCTCTCACAGAACCAGGCAAGTGTCTATGACCATAACGGACGCACCAATGAGGGTCTAGCCAGACTAAGGAGAGAATTGTGTGAAGGTGTAATAACGTCTACACACAGAGGGACTGGTTCAAAGACATCGCGTCTACCAGTCGCTAGGAGGCTAAGTGCACTTCACAACGGAAAGTTCAAAGGGAACACCTACTTATCCGGCAATACTTGACTGTTGAAGTTATATCGAGAAACCATGATGAGGAGTAATTTCCATTCATGTGGGGGATTGTTGGAAAAAATGAATGGAAATTATGTTTTTCCATTATGAATATAATTGTAAGCATGATGGTTGATTAAAACATTGAATGTAAAATTTCATGTTGTCCCACATTGGTGGGATAAAAAGAATGAGAGTAGTTTATAAGTGGGAGTGTAATGGAGATAATATCTCCTATACAAGTAGACACACCCAGTGACTGACAGGAGGGCCTGTAAGGGCCCGACGCGCACGCGCGCCCGCGCCCGGGGCCGGGGCGGGGGCGGGGGCGTGGGATTGGCGCTTGGTCGCATTGTGGCGGTTTGATGGCGGCACTTGGCACTTCGCTCGCATCGCCGAGAGCCGGTTTAGTATTTTTGAACTCCAAAGATTATAACTGTTCGTATGTTCCATGTGCCAAGGTCACTTCGTATTCATGGATGATTAATAAGTCTTTAATGCTAGCAGACTCCTTTTTGTCCATGTGCTAGCAGACTCTTGAGGTTCCATGTGCCAAGGGTCCATGTGCTAGCAGACTCTTGAGGTTCCATGTGCTAGCTTAGGTGACCCTTGAGGTTGCATGTGCCAAGGTTAAAACCTGAGTAAAGAGTTCACAATGTTACATACGAAAAACTGAGAAACACACAAAAAAAAAAACTCTCTCATCGTCTTGTAATCAGCTGCATGAGTTGCAGTAATCCTTCTGCTTCATCGCAATCTTTCCCATCCTTAGCAGAACTCCACGTCGTTGTTTCAGGTATTTCTTCGGGTGCTAGGCTAGTCCCGGCAGTACACACTGCTTCAGCTGTTGTACCCTGGGAGACAGACGGGTTCACCTGGGTGGCCTGAAATCTGTTTTAAGGGACCGCTGTTGAACAGCAACCCTCAGCCACATCTTTAATTTTAGTTGTTTTGTTCATTTACAGATTCGTTTCGAGTGATTCTATATGTTTTTGTTCAACTGATTTTATATGTTGCTTGGCTAAGATTGATGAATTGTACAATCATTGTTGATGTTATTTTGATCGCGTCATGATTTCTTAATTCTTTACATATTGTTGTACAATCATTTTCATAATTCTATATATAATATATAAACGGGTTCCTACACATTCTTCAACACCAGCTTGAATGTACAAACCTGCAAATTGAAATAATTTTGCAGTTTATCATCTAGTTCTTTAGTTGTCAATGAACAGATCTCAAGGTAACAACCAACTAATATTACCATATAAACTACAAGCGGAGGCGGAGGCGGAGCAACGCGGTGGATGTGGCCACCGAGCGGCGGAGGAAGCGGCTGAGGCGGAGGAAGCGGAGAGGATCTGAAACCGTCGTCGGTGAAGCGATGGATGAACACAAGATGATGATGATGATGATGAATATGCACATGGATGAAAAATACTAAAGCAAAGGTTGTTCAAGAAACATAGAAAAATACCTTAAACCTAAATCCCCTGGTAGGATTGTAATTTTGGAGGGAATTTTGAGGGAAGCATCCAATTTTTGGAGGGAAATACGGAATTTTGGGTCAAAAATAATTTTTTAATTAAAAAACTTTTATACAAATTTTGTAGCAACTATGTCGTAAAATTTTAAACTTTCGACGACTTTTGCGACAAAATCAATTTTATTTATATTTTTATAAAACATTTGTAGCAACTTTGTCGCAAATATTTAAACTTTCTACGACTTTGCTACAAAATAAAATTTTTAACTAATTTTTTATTAAAATTATATTTATTAATTGTAAGACTTAATTACATGTATAAATATATTGTAACACTTGCACTGATACATGCATATAAAAGCACATGCTCATACACGTACATACTCATACATACATGCATACATACTATACACATACTTTGTTACTGATAAGGATACTATTAGAGATGGCAAAAGAAATCCAAAAATATGATTTTGGGTCATAATGAGTGTTTTAAAAACAAAGATGGGTTAGATTGGATAAAATAAAAAACACAAGTGGGTCAAGATGGGTTAAAAGTTTTTTTTGGAAAAAAAGAAACATAGGTCAATATGGGTTTTCAAAATTAGATCTACAAGTCTAAGTCAACGTTTCTTTCACTCAAATTGATCGCCTCCGTCGCAAAAGGCACCACCGCACCACCACCACCACACCACCGCATCACCACCGGTCCACCATACCACCACCGCATCACCACCGGTCCACCTCACCACCAACACACATACAACCTCCCACCTCTGTCGAGTTTCATCGCGCATCACCACCGGTCCGCCTTTTCGCCACGGGTCCGCCTTTTCGCCACGGGTCCGCCGCGTCGCCACGGGTCCGCCGCGTCGCCACGGGTCCGCCGCGTCGCCACGGGTCCGCCGCGTCGCCACGGGTCCGCCGCGTCGCCACCGGTCCGTATATGCATCTATCTATATGTGTTGTTGGATTGTAGAATACTAGTAAAATAGTGTTGACTTTTTAAAAAATAATCCATCCTGATCCGAACCCATCCTGATCCAAACCCATATTGACCCAAACCCATCCTGACCTTTTTTTCTAAATGATTCATCCTAACCCAAACCCATCCTAACCCAAATCCATCCTAACCTAACAACCAACCCAATCCAACCCACCCATTTTGCCACCTCTAGATACTATATAACACATACACAAACATATGTACATTCATACAAACATACATACACGCTTTACATACACCCATGCGTACATATCTACATATATACGTACCTGAATAGAGACACATACATACGCATACATACATATATATGTAAAGTAACACTTACTGCAAATACACATAAACATACATACAAACATATAATCGTACATACAATTAAAAAACTTTACTATAGTGTTTCACACATTCATACATACATATACACATATGGATACACATACTCATGCATATACATACACACAAAAAAATATGCATTTACAGACAAACTCAATATATAATAGTTTACATAATAACTAATAATTATAACAACATAATAACAATTGATTAAATTTTTTTACTAAGGTTTCTATAAATAATAAAAGTTTTTAAGTAAAAATTAAAAAGGTGAAAATTATTTAAAAATTACCAAGATGTGATTATTAGGATAAAAATAGGAGTTTATATTAAATATTTTTAATTTGAAAATGGATGAAATATTAGATAATGAAATATGATTTTTTGTAAATTGGTTGCAAAACAGGCAAATATATATTTGTATTTGTATTATTTAATTCATAAAAAAATATATTTGTCGCAAAAGAATCGCAAATTTGACCAGATTTGTGATAAAAATATTAAAAAATACATCTCTGTCACAAATCGATCGCAAGTTATTCAAACTTTAAAAAATTTATTTTTATCGAAAAAGTGTCGCAATTTTAATTTATAATGTATACACCAAGTTTTTCATAATATGATTTTATCGTAAATCTGTCACAACATAGGCATATAATTCACAACAATATATTTTTGTTTTATTTAATACATAAAAAATTATATTTTTTGCAAAAGTGTCGCAATTTAATTTAAAATGTAACATTTACGCCAACTTTTCCACAACAAAATATTTTTAACTTACTTAATTTGAAATAAATGAAATATTAGATTATAAAATATGATTTTGTCGTAAATCAGTCGCAACATATGGAAGCATTGTGACAAACTTGCCACAACAATATATATTGTATTGTTTAATTCATAAAAAAATATTTGTCGCAAAACGATTGCAAATTTGTAAGATTTATGATAATAATATTTAAAAAAATACATCATTGCCACAAATCTGTCGCAAGTTATTCAAATTTAACATATCAAATGAAAATATTGCAATGTTGTTGATAGCTTGTCGGAAAGCATTAAATGTTTGCAACAATGTTGCGACAACACATTTTTATACAGCTACTTTGTCGGAATGTTGTGTGAAATTTTAGGATTAAAACCTCTGTCGGAATTCCGTTGTAATTTTGTAACAAATATAGTGTGCTCGCAATCTTGTCGCAAATGCTCGTAGCAAAAACATCCATTTTTTAGTAGTGATGTAAGTTATACTAAAGTCTTGAATGACCATGTAACCAAAAAAGCTAAAATTATAGCGATAGACGAGCATACAAAAATTTCTTTAACACCAATGGAAAAAAATTTCGTGGGTCTATACTTTCAAAAACTCCTCCATCCCTTCATCTCAGCCTCTCAGGGCACCTAAATACCTCTCTGGTCCATCTTACATTCTCTCTAATTTGAAAAAAAAAAACATCCAAAAGTGTTTTATCTTTTAAACTCATCCACGTTTATCATCTTCAATTTCTCCCTCGAATCACAATTATAGGTAAAATCATCACATGGGTAACTTTTTTTTAGAACGGCCAATGAATAAATTTTAAGCCCGGTCACCCGGGTAAATCCATTGGCGAAAGGCCACCCACGCCCGCGAACACAGACAGCGCTGGTGACCCGGCTCGCCCACCATTCCAAGGGAAACCCACCACCCAAAGGCCCACTATGGTAAACCCTTGGCCTACTTAAAACATATTGCACCTAGTAAGACTACAACACATGACATCCACTTTGGAAAATCATAGGGTGCCTCCTCCTAAACCAGTTGATCTAGGACTCGTTGGCAAATGGGCAACTTCTACTTCACTTATTTTTGTTGAACTAATTATTTCAAATTCTTTTTGTTAATTTTGGAAAAATTCACGTATTAAATGATTTATTTTATATTTTCTTTAGTTAAAAATTCATAAAAAGAGAATACAAAAACATTATATTTATTTTCAAATTTAATAATCACCACCTCCTTCGTATTCTCTGTTTTGGGTGTCAATGGATCGTGCACTAGATAAAGAATGTATTGGAATGATTGGAAGTCCTTATTTTAGCCCATTTTATATATTAGCTTTTATCACAAAGATAAAATAATTTAAACATAACATATAGATAAATAAAAATATCTTATCATCGTTTAGAGTTTTTTGCGGGACATAATTGAGCTTTAACGAAAGAAGCTTTATTTTGAGTTTTAAAATTCCCAAATTCAAATCCATTTAAACGAAAAGAAAGGTAAAAATATGCTAGAATAAGAAGTTCACTGTAAGAAGGTGATGTAGCTTCATTTTCAACGAATGTACATGGTAGAATACTTTCATTAGGGAATTATATATATGTTTCAAATAACAGAGTAATTCAAGAGTAGTTTTTAGAATAGATACTTTTGAGTAAATTCTATATATAAATCTTTTGGGAAGATATGTAGCTGTTTTTTTAGTGTTCAGGGACTGGTGTGTATATAGGTTCAATTACAGGGATCATATATGTCATTTCTTGTGTTTAGTTTGTTACTAGGCGTTAAAGGTTCTTAAAGTAGAATTAGGGGAATTAACATCCTAATCTGCATATAAGAGTGTGATGATTTCCTCTTATTCATTCGTTCTGTTTTCTTATGTGTGTATAACTCTTCTTCTCTTAAAATCAATGTTTTCACGACCGGTTCAGATCGGCCGGTCCGACCGGTCCAACTGGGATTCGGCATGATTAACGATCCGATTAGATAAGACTCATTTGTGTTGAGCTGAGCGGCCGGTTGGAAGCGAACTGGAGGTCGAAACCGGCGAGTCACCGAGCGAACGGTTGGACATGTATCTCTTTAATCTGTGACCATCGAACGATGTTTCAGGCCATGTTTTAGGCGACATTCAAAATCAACGTTTAAAAAAGGTATATACTATCAAAATCAAAGATTCTGGTCAAATTACGAGGCTAACGAACGTTTTTTTTATGTAAAAAACGTTATGAAGAAGAAGATTGCTTGAGAGAAGAAAGAGAATAGTTAGAGAGAAGAGGAAGAAAATGGGAGAGGGGAGAGAGAGAGAGAGAGAGAGAGAGAGAGAGAGAGAGAGAGAGAGAGAGAGAGAGAGAGAGAGAGAGAGAGAGAGAGAGAGAGAGAGTTAAAAGTGGGCTGCAACCCTCAAAGTAGGGTTAAAGGGTTTCAAGAGAGAAAAATTTTACAAAATTAGTCCCTGTAGACAAATTAATTTACAAATTAAACCCCATGTTAGGTATTCAAAAGTCGACATGTAAAACTAATTAAACTATATAAAAATAACAAATTTGTTGTAAACTGATAATACATATAGAATTTTAAAAGTATATAAATTTGAAAATTTTAACAATTTATTATTTTCTGTACTTTTTAATATTCTACTATTTATAATTTCTATACTTCTTAATATTCTAATAGTTGTAATGTCGTCCGGTTTCTAAATCTGGTCCGACCGGTCCGATCATTGAATCTTTAAGTTGTCCGGTTCATAGTCCGATCAGGTTCTGAAAACATTGCTTAAAATAAGTCTGGTAGTCGGAAGTGTTCAAATTCAATCTCTCATGTTCTTGTTCATAATCTTTGTTTACACTATTGTTTTTAGAGTATTGTGAGATCAATTCACTGGTGTGTTTATCACAATTGGTATCAGAGCCTGGTTCGGGCTCAATTCAGTGGATTGAATCAAGAAGGGTGTTTCTTGAATTTTTCAGTTTCTTCCAAAGCTTGATCAATCTCTTCCGAAGCCTAATCAATTTCTTTCGAAGGATGAAATGGTGTCGACAAAGTTCGAAATAGAGAAGTTTGATGGGAAGAGTGACTTTGGATTATGGAGAGTCAAGATGAGAGCATTGTTGATCATTAAGGTATTGTGTCAGCCTTGGGTGGGGTAGCACCACATGCAGCGGCAGATGGAACTGAGAAGGAGAAGGCAGATCTGGCTTCGAAGTGGAAAGACACTATGGATAAGGCTTATAGTGCGTTAATCTTGAGTCTTGGTGATCGTGTCTTGAAGGAAGTGTCTAAGGAAACAACAACAACAGCTGTGTGGACCAAACTTGAAAGCATGTACATAACAAAGTCTCTTACAAATAGGCTCTATTGAAGAAGAGACTTTATACCTTTAATATGTTATCTGGTAAGACTCTTGAAGATCATGTTGATGAGTTCAATAAACCAGTATTAGATCTAGAAAACATTGATGTGAAGTTAGATGATGAAGATCAAGTTGTCGTTTCCTAACCTCTCTTCCATCATCTTTTGAACATTTTGTTAATACATTGATGTATGAAAGAGAGACCTTGTCAATGGAGGAGGTTCTTGCATCCTTGAACTCAAAAGATGTAAGGCCCCGTTCCCGGGAAACCTCACAGTTGGTTAACCATAGCACAAAATCAGCTTATTAACAAAAACATTACAGCGGAAGATAATTAAACATTCATTTAAAACTTAAAACCCCATCGTACTCATACATTTGTCCTTTAATTGTAAACAAAACATATCACTTGTTCATTAATTACAATGAGGACTTCGTTAACAGGAATGCCATCCGTAGATTTCCAAGTAGCTCCACGGTACCATCCTCAACCTCAGCGCTTACCTGCCCACTATTATGCATAAAAAGTCAGCTACGCTGAGTGAGTTCTAGTTTTATATAAATAAGAAAATATAATCTTTTATCCTTCACATAATGAACACGCATACATCATACTACAAACATTACTTTTCATCGCATTAGGCACGTTCATTATCTTTCATTCTTTCATTTCATTTCACTTCATCATAGGCGAGTTTGCACAAAGCAAGATCTCCATGTTGATTGACAACGAATGTCAATCCCCGTCGGTACACGTTATCCATGGTCACTACCCCCGACGGTCGATCGATCCCCGTCGGTACACATCTTCATGGTAGCTTCCCCCGACAGTTGATCCACACTAGCAGGCACATAGCCCGCTCATGAATACGGATCCATCATCATACATAAGACTCACATATGTGAAGTCTATCATAGTGCTTGCAAGACTTTTCATCGTCAAATGGGCCCGGGGGTAACATTCATTAAGTTCCACTTCTCATTAGTATTATTTTTCACTTAATATATTTATAATACTTAGCTTATTAAGTACACAGCATAACAAATACTAGTCATCATAACACGTAACCGACCCTCCGCGGGACAGCGGGGGTTCGGGGGCGGCAGCCCCTGACAGCGGGGTCCTAGGGGCAGCAGCCCCTAGTGGGGTCCAAGGGGCAACGCCCCTGGCTGGGGCCGGGCTGCCAGGTCAGCGCGCCCGAAATTATTTTGAGCTATTTAAATGTCACATTTTACTTTAGAAAAATGTATTTCCTTGTTAAAACACCTTGAAATCCTTATCTTGAAAACCTTATGTTTACTATGCATAATAGCCCCAAAAACATAGAAAAACGTTTAAATAAGGGGATCTAGAACTCACCTGAACTTAGCAAATAGCTTCAATCCTAAGTTACTTAAGCTATAGTCCAAACACTCTAGCTGCACGATAGTTAATACACAAAAACGTCATTTTCTTCCTAATTTCGCCCACAGTTTCGCTGGCAGTTTCGCTGCCAGTTTCGCTGGCAGTTTCGCTGCCAGTTTCGCTGGGCAGCACTTCTGCCAGTTTCGCTGGACAGATTCGCTGCCTAGAGCGCCCAACTTTCGTTGGAATTTCTTAGTTTCGCGATGTCTATGGGTCCACAGTTTCGCCCGAACGAAACTGTAGTTTCGCCCAAGCGAAACTGTAATTTCGCTGGAAATGTTCTTAGTTTCGCTGGATGATTATGCAAATTCGCTGGATGCATATACAGTTTCGCAGATCGCATAAAAATCACGAACCAGTCCGTTTTTAACCCAAAATCACAACTTTTTACGTCCAACCTCTTAGTTTATCATCCATGAGGCTAAATCTAAGCTTTATACATGTTTTCATACGTAAAAATGTGACCTTTATGCGATTCTTTGCAACTTTTTAAAACCCAAAACCCTAGAATCCGGGTTTGATCTACAGAAGGCATTATAGGTCGATTCTTACCTTGTTGTTGCTCCTTTCTTTAAGATTTGATGCACAAACACCCAGATCCTCAATCCCTTGATCTTAGAAGCTCCAAATCTTAAGTTTCTTGCACTTTCTCTCTCTACTTTCTCTCTCTACGGATTTTTGGACTTAGGGTTGGAATGAAGAAGATGGTGGCTGATTTTTGGAGTTAAGGGCTGATTATAGGCCTCCATTACTCAAGCTCTTGTCCATAAACCCAAATTAGCCCATAATCCTTTTTTTTCTATTAAATACCCATTAGTTAAGCCCACTAATCCTTAATGACTCGTTTTGGCTTTTCGGGGTGTTACAAGTCTCCCCACTTATTTAGGTTTCGTCCTCGAAACCTGTCAGTCCTTAAACAATTGAGGATAAAATCTCCTCATCTCTTCCTCGGCCTCCCACGTAGATTCTGATCCCTTTCTGTGCCTCCACTGTACTCGTACAAGCGGAACCACTTTATTACGTAAACGCTTCTCTTTCCGATCCAGGATGGCCACCGGCTGCTCTACGTAATTCAATCGCTCGTCGACCTCAATGTCCTCTAATGGTACAAATGCATCATCGTCTGCTAGACATTTCCTAAGGTGAGACACGTGGAACGTAGGGTGAATCCCGCTCAACTCATCAGGTAATTCTAGTCTGTAGGCCACTTCCCCTACCCTTGCGATGATGCGGAAAGGCCCTATGAATCTCGGGCTTAACTTTCCCCTTTTTCGAAACCTAATGATCCCTTTCCACGGCGACACCTTGAGCATAACCTTGTCACCAACCTCAAATTCTATAGGTCTACGCCTCTTATCGGCGTAAGACTTCTGACGATCCTTTACAGCTTTCATGAATGCCCTGATCTTATCCAACTTCTCAGTTGTGACCTCAATCACTTCAAGGCTCCCCAATTCCTTTTGCCCGATGTCACCCCAACACACGGGCGTTCTGCACTTCCTACCATACAACATTTCGTAAGGGGGCATACCAATGCTGGCATGGTAACTATTATTATATGAGAATTCCGCCAACGGTAAGTGCTCATCCCAACTTCCACCGAAATCGATCACACATGCTCGCAGCATGTCTTCTAATGTCTGAATTGTTCTTTCCGATTGACCATCCGTCTGGGGGTGGTAAGCCGTACTAATATGCAGTCTAGTCCCCATTGAGTCGTGGAACCTCTTCCAGAATTTAGACGTAAACCTCGTGTCCCTATCCGAAACGATAGACACTGGCACGCCGTGACGAGCCACGATCTCCTTGATGAACAGATCTGCCAACTTCTCAGAGGAAAACGTCTCACGAATTGGTAGGAAATGGGCGCTCTTTGTCAAGCGGTCAACAATCACCCAGATCGTGTCGCTTCCTTTCGTCGTGCGAGGTAGCTTCGTGATGAAGTCCATCGTGATGTGTTCCCATTTCCATTCAGGAATATCCAACGGCTGGATTTTCCCATATGGCTTTTGGTGTTCTGCCTTCACCTGTAAACAAGTCAGGCACTTGCTTACATACTTAACCACGTCACGCTTCATTCCTGGCCACCAGTAATCTTTCTTTAGATCTTGGTACATTTTTGTGGCACCGGGATGAATAGAATATCTAGTTTTGTGAGCCTCATCCATGATCTTTCCCTCAAATCCCATAGAGAGGGATCCACATTCTCCCAGATCGAGTTTTAACACCCAGGGTGTTTTCACCCAACTCTGGAACTTGTCCTTTCATCCTTTCAGAGTTGACTCTGTCCTCCCTTAATGCCTTATCCTGGAATGCCCTCACTTGTTTCATAACATCAGGTGTCATGATTATCTGGCACGCCCTCACCCGAATTGGTTCGAGTCGTCCTTTTCGGCTAAGGGCATCAGCAACCACATTAGCCTTGCCTGGGTGATAGTGAATTTCGCAGTCATAGTCCTTGATCAGTTCCAACCACCTCCTCTGCCTCATGTTGAGTTCCTTTTGTTCAAAGAAATACTTCAGACTTTTATGATCAGTGAAGATGGTGCACTTCACCCCATACAGGTAGTGCCTCCAAATCTTCAATGCAAACACCACCGCTGCCAACTCCAAATCATGTGTAGGATAATTGGCCTCGTGGGCTTTTAGTTGTCTAGAAGCATAGGCTATCACCTTCCCTCGTTGCATCAACACGCAACCTAATCCTGCATATGAGGCATCCGAGTAGACTACCAGGTCCTCGTTCCCCTCAGGTAGCGTTAGGACAGGGGCTTGCGTTAACCTCATCTTTAGTTCTAGGAAGGCGTTCTCTTGATCAGGACCCCATTCATACTTCACGTCCTTCCGGGTCAGCTTAGTCAAAGGAGAAGCTATCTTGGAGAAATCCTGGATAAACCTCCTATAGTAACCTGCCAGACCTAAGAAACTGCGAATCTCGGATGGCGTCTTTGGAGGTTCCCACTGCATCACCGCTTCAACCTTCGCAGGATCCACCCTGATCCCCTCGGGATTAACCACATGACCCAGAAATTGAACTTCTCGAAGCCAAAATGCACATTTGGAGAACTTAGCATATAACTTCTCGCTTCTGAGTGTCTCCAATACTTCTCGAATATGATCGACATGTTCTTCCTCACTTTTCGAATAGATCAAAATGTCATCGATGAACACTATTACCGATTTATCCAACATTGGCCGACATACCCGATTCATAAGGTCCATAAAAGCAGCTGGTGCGTTAGTTAAACCAAAGGACATGACGAGGAATTCGTAATGACCATAACGCGTCCGGAACGCTGTTTTAGGGATATCTTGTTCTTTCACCTTCAGTTGGTGGTAACCAGACCGCAGATCTATCCTGGAAAACCAGCTGGCACCCTGAAGTTGATCGAACAAGTCGTCGATCCTTGGTAGCGGGTATCGATTCTTTACAGTCAGCTTATTGAGCTCGCGATAGTCAATGCACATCCGCATGCTACCATCTTTCTTCTTGACGAATAACACTGGAGCACCCCATGGAGAGATACTCGGTCGGATGAAGCCCTTATCCAATAAGTCTTTAATTGGTCCCTTAATTCTACCATTTCAGAAGGAGCCAATCGGTATGGTGCTTTAGCGACGGGCTGCGCTCCCGGTAATAAATCGATCTGAAATTCGATTTCGCGGTCAGGCGGCACACCAGTCAGGTCTTCAGGAAAGACGTCAGGAAAATCGCGCACTACCGGCACGTCTGATAATTGTGGCTCTAGCACGTCCACATCTTTTACGTAGGCCAAGTAAGCGCTACACCCACGTCTCATGTACTTTTCAGCTGTGATCATCGACACGACCTTCGGCACACAACACACCTTATCCCCACGTACAGTAACAGAACTACCATCGGGCGCTTTTAGACGAATTATTTTCTCGCTACATACAATATTGGCTTCATAGCTAGCTAACCAATCCATGCCTAACACCACATCGAAACCTCCTAAGGCCATAACATACAACCTAGCAGGGAACTTACAATCTTCTAACTCAATCAGGCAATCCTCAATCACTTCAGTTACCTTAGTGGACTCTCCAATGGCTGTTTCTACATAAAAGGGCTCGTCTATCTTCCTACTCTTATCATTCAATAAACGACAAAAGGCAGTAGACACAAAACTCTTACTAGCACCAGAATCAAAGAGCACAGAAGCATATTCGCCATCCACCAGAAACATACCTGAAACTACTTCTGGATCTGCCCTGGCCTCCTCACGAGTTATGTTAAACGCCCTTGCCTTTGCCTTTAAACCGTCACCCTTCCCTTTGTCTCCAGCTTTAACTATTCCTGGTCCTCCCGATTTTCCTTTCTTGCAGTCTTTCTCCGCATGCCCTATCTCGCCACACTGGTAGCACTTCACCGCCTTGCATTCTCTAGCATAGTGACCCTCGCCCCCACATTTAAAACACTTTCCAGTCCCAACTCTGCACTCCCTAAAATGGCGTTTTCCACATTTTCTACAGGCACCCCCTTCACCTGTATTTTCCTGTCTCCCTGATTGATCCTCAGCTCTCATCCTCTTCCCTCCACCCCTGAAGTTATCACCTCCGAATCTTTTCCCATTTCCATTCTTGTTCCCACTCCATTTCTCCACCTTCTTCTGCACAGGTATTGGGTCCCTCTCATCATACAACCTCCCAGCTAAATCCACCACGGACCTAAACGTGCCTGGTCTAGCCGCAATCATGTGCCTCCTGATGTCCACGGGCAAACCCTGCATGTATCTCTTGATCTTCTTGGATACAGGTGTTACCATGTCTGGCACAAGTCTTGCAAGTTCATTGAACTTGGAGGTATACTCTTGATGAGTCATGTTCCCAGCCTCCAAATACAAGAACTCCTTCTCAATCTTGTCTAATTCCCGATGGGGACAATACTCCTCCAGCACCAACTCCTTCAACTCGGACCACCTCAGTTTGGCTATCGACCGCTTTCCTTCGGCCTGGACAATATTGTCCCACCAGCACAGCGCTGAGTCGACGAAAGAATGAGTGGCAAACTTAACTTTCTGATCTTCGCGGCATTCACTAATTTCCAGTACCGCCTCCATTTCTCTGATCCATCGATGAGCGGCAGTAGCATTGCCGTTACCGTCAAAGGTTGGGGGCTTGCACCTTTGAAATGCCCCATAGTTGCACCCCCTAACCGTTTCCTTCTCAGCCTCCTCATCACTGTCGTCATCGTGGATTACCACCTTAGGGTTTGATGGCTCTTCTTCAGATTCCTCCGTCCTCCCAGTGGATCTTCCAGAATTCTTCTCATTTTCCTTCTCCTTCTTATCAGCTTTCTCTCCACCCTTGACTGCTTTAAGCACCTCATTCACCACCGAGGGTAAGACATCTTGCATGACATTGTAGACTTCATCGGCGATGGCCTCCTTCACAGTGGACTTGAGGGTGGCTGATCCCTCGCCTTCTGGTTGACTGTGGAGGTCTGACTCCTCGTGAACAGTCTCGGGGGCCTTAGCCTTGCTCCGGGTGACACGTGGTGTAGTGGTACGACCACCTCGAGGACGTCCACGTGTAGCCTTCCCAGCTTCCCTACCCGCCATATCTAATTCCTATAAGATTCAAACACCGAAATGGTTATTCAAGGTAATTGCTCAGATCATTACGAGTATGGTAAGTCCTTAATTACAGTGGCCAAGTGTGATTAACTACTTACCTTACCCTCCTGTCCCAAGCAATCACTATCCTAACACATGCCAGCATTCAAATCTACACGTATATAAAACAAATAGCACACGCACATATTGCCAGTTTACTTGAAATATTTTACCTGATGGCACGTAGCTACTTGGGTTGGCATCCCTCATTTGGTCCCATTCTCAGTTTAAGTTTAGGTTTGAAAAATGTTTTACCCATTTCTCTTAAACTTTGGCTCTGATACCAACTTGTAAGGCCCCGTTCCCGGGAAACCTCACAGTTGGTTAACCATAGCACAAAATCAGCTTATTAACAAAAACATTACAGCGGAAGATAATTAAACATTCATTTAAAACTTAAAACCCCATCGTACTCATACATTTGTCCTTTAATTGTAAACAAAACATATCACTTGTTCATTAATTACAATGAGGACTTCGTTAACAGGAATGCCATCCGTAGATTTCCAAGTAGCTCCACGGTACCATCCTCAACCTCAGCGCTTACCTGCCCACTATTATGCATAAAAAGTCAGCTACGCTGAGTGAGTTCTAGTTTTATATAAATAAGAAAATATAATCTTTTATCCTTCACATAATGAACACGCATACATCATACTACAAACATTACTTTTCATCGCATTAGGCACGTTCATTATCTTTCATTCTTTCATTTCATTTCACTTCATCATAGGCGAGTTTGCACAAAGCAAGATCTCCATGTTGATTGACAACGAATGTCAATCCCCGTCGGTACACGTTATCCATGGTCACTACCCCCGACGGTCGATCGATCCCCGTCGGTACACATCTTCATGGTAGCTTCCCCCGACAGTTGATCCACACTAGCAGGCACATAGCCCGCTCATGAATACGGATCCATCATCATACATAAGACTCACATATGTGAAGTCTATCATAGTGCTTGCAAGACTTTTCATCGTCAAATGGGCTCGGGGGTAACATTCATTAAGTTCCACTTCTCATTAGTATTATTTTTCACTTAATATATTTATAATACTTAGCTTATTAAGTACACAGCATAACAAATACTAGTCATCATAACACGTAACCGACCCTCCGCGGGACAGCGGGGGTTCGGGGGCGGCAGCCCCTGACAGCGGGGTCCTAGGGGCAGCAGCCCCTAGTGGGGTCCAAGGGGCAACGCCCCTGGCTGGGGCCGGGCTGCCAGGTCAGCGCGCCCGAAAATTATTTTGAGCTATTTAAATGTCACATTTTACTTTAGAAAAATGTATTTCCTTGTTAAAACACCTTGAAATCCTTATCTTGAAAACCTTATGTTTACTATGCATAATAGCCCCAAAAACATAGAAAAACGTTTAAATAAGGGGATCTAGAACTCACCTGAACTTAGCAAATAGCTTCAATCCTAAGTTACTTAAGCTATAGTCCAAACACTCTAGCTGCACGATAGTTAATACACAAAAACGTCATTTTCTTCCTAATTTCGCCCACAGTTTCGCTGGCAGTTTCGCTGCCAGTTTCGCTGGCAGTTTCGCTGCCAGTTTCGCTGGGCAGCACTTCTGCCAGTTTCGCTGGACAGATTCGCTGCCTAGAGCGCCCAACTTTCGTTGGAATTTCTTAGTTTCGCGATGTCTATGGGTCCACAGTTTCGCCCGAACGAAACTGTAGTTTCGCCCAAGCGAAACTGTAATTTCGCTGGAAATGTTCTTAGTTTCGCTGGATGATTATGCAAATTCGCTGGATGCATATACAGTTTCGCAGATCGCATAAAAATCACGAACCAGTCCGTTTTTAACCCAAAATCACAACTTTTTACGTCCAACCTCTTAGTTTATCATCCATGAGGCTAAATCTAAGCTTTATACATGTTTTCATACGTAAAAATATGACCTTTATGCGATTCTTTGCAACTTTTCAAAACCCAAAACCCTAGAATCCGGGTTTGATCTACAGAAGGCATTATAGGTCGATTCTTACCTTGTTTGTTGCTCCTTTCTTTAAGATTTGATGCACAAACACCCAGATCCTCAATCCCTTGATCTTAGAAGCTCCAAATCTTAAGTTTCTTGCACTTTCTCTCTCTACTTTCTCTCTCTACGGATTTTTGGACTTAGGGTTGGAATGAAGAAGATGGTGGCTGATTTTTGGAGTTAAGGGCTGATTATGGGCCTCCATTACTCAAGCTCTTGTCCATAAACCCAAATTAGCCCATAATCCTTTTTTTTTCTATTAAATACCCATTAGTTAAGCCCACTAATCCTTAATGACTCGTTTTGGCTTTTCGGGGTGTTACAAAAGAACTCAGGAAGAGGACTGATGAAAGCGATGAACCAGGTGATGGATTAATGGTTCGGGTAAGGACTGAACAAAGAAGTTTTAAGGAAAAGGAAATTCCAGGTCTAAGTCTAGAACCAAAAGAAGGTGTTATGTTTGTAATTCTGATAAACATCTGAAAAGGGATTGTCCTGAGGAAAGAAGAAGCAGGGAGAGAGCAATTTTTAAAGGGCAAGGGAATGTTTCACAGGAAGACTTAGCAGATGGATATGAAAGTATTAAGGTACTAATAGTGTCAACCTCTAAGAGGACTACTAAATGGATCTTAGATTCAGGGTACTCATATCATATGACACCTCATAAGGAGTACTTCAGTACAATTGAGATGAAGACTCTTGGTGTAGTTCAATTAGGGGATGACAGGCCTTATGAAATAATGGGATTAGGCACCATTGTATTAAGACTTGACAATAGGACTAGTATGGTGGTGGATAATGTAAGATACATTCCCAAGTTAACCAAAAATCTGATTTCTCTAGGTACTTTTGAGAAATCTAGTTTTGGAGTCGGTCTTAAGAATGGCAAGGCCAAGATTATGAAAGTGTAACATCTCGTATTTTTGTTATATTAAAAGTTAACTTTGTTAAATCTTAAAAGGGCCTTTTATGATAATTTTGAAACTTTGGGGACTTATTATGCTTGATAATTAATTTGGTATTTAACAAATTAATTTAATAAATAATAATAACATTATAAGTGTTATAATGTTTACTTATTATTATAAAACTTAATTTAAAGTGATGATAATCTTAAAATAATTGTTATAATAATAATAATAATAATAATAATAATAATAATATAACTAATTATGAAAGAAATAATAATTATGTTATTATTAATACAGATAGTAATAATAATAATAATATTGCTACAAATAACAAATAATTTGGAAAATATAATAAACTTAAGTATAATTAAGTCCAGGGGGTTATTATGTTAATTTTGAAACTTAAAATATTAAAGTTTGTGCATGAAATATTAAGAAATAAATCACAGGGACCATTTGTGTAAATAACAGAAACCAACCCCCCTCTCTTGTGCAACCCGTTTCTCCGGCCACGGTGCCGGCCAAACGCCGGTAGCCCTCCGGCCACCTCTAAGGTTCACCAAAGCGACTTTAATTCATCACCAAACCGTCCCAAATTGAATCTAGCACCCGAATCAAACTTGAAACCACTGATTAATCGATTTGAAACGCCTATATTATTGAAAAATCACTCGAAACCGAATCTCAATTTACTTCTTAACCGTTCAACGTACAAATCATAGTAATCATTCAATTAATTGAACCTAATCGATCGGTTAATCATCTCTAACGTATCTCTATTTGCAATTTCATCTAAGAAACACACAAATAGCTCCTTCGATTACTTTTTTCATCGCGTTTTGCTACGCACTCGAATACCACTTTCGGGACTTCAAAACGTGAAATTTTTAGAGGGCTTTTAATCCATATCACCATACGAAACTACCTGCGAGTTTAATTTGATTGCCATCGTCGTTTTCATACCTGTTGGGTTCTGGCGTATTCGCGGTTGTTCATTGTGGTGTTCATCTTCATCCATCTTCAAATCGAGTAATTTAACATAGGCATATACTCGAAATTACATGGGGAATCAAAGCCCCATGTTAATTTTGGTAATCGTTATCAAATTGCTGTTCAATTTGATCCAAGAACATTCTAGGGTTCATGGCAATTTGGGGGAGCGTCTCTAAATCTGTTTAAATGAATTTAAAATCAGTGAAAACCACGACCACGACCTTGGTTCACTGTTCCCCACTTGCATACCAACATTAAGGTCCCGGGTTCGAACCCGGGCTCCCTCAACTAATTTTTTTAGGCTTTTTAAGCCTTAATTTAATTAGGAAAATTTATAAAAATTTTAAAAATGTTTCTACAAACATTAAATATTTTTAAAACCATCTAATTGTTTTCTGAAATTTATCTTAACATTTATTTATTTATTTTATTATTTGTTTTAAATAAATAATATAATTAGTTTAATTTCTTATAAAAGTAGATTTCAAATATGATTTATCTTATTAAATCACTATATGTTCAATAATTTAATTAAGTTATTCTCTTTCTTAGCTTAATAATTATTATTTCAAATAATATAAAATGATCGTTTAATACTTTTGCATCTTATCAAATTATTATTTGTTCAAATAACAATTATATTTTTGACTAAATGTTGATTTTTATTGAGACTTTATTACAAATGGTATTATGCAAAATGGACTTTATGTAATAATTTGAGGAATTATTATTATATTAGTGGACTCTATATTTAAAGATTAATGATGATATTATATATTATAATGTCATAAATTATTTACAAATAGTATCTTTCTTATAAAATATACTAATTAAAGGTGTAGATTAATAATTTATTATTAATTAAAACGTTATTCCTATTAATTTTAAATAATTATAAAGCTTTATTAATAGTGAATCATATCAATATTTATACTTAAAGACATTTTTAAAATATTTACATATATAATTCTTCAAGAGGATTAAAAATATAAATAATTACTTTATAAACTTATTACTTATTAACCTTAAAACTAATGAAATCGTAATTCTTATTTGAACGTTAATCATATTATTTACCTTAACCTTCATCTTGTAATACATATTTAGGTGCCTTGTAATGAATACTTTGCGATTATCTTTTGGATCATACTTTAATCTTTTATATCATCTTGTAATGCCTACATCAATGTGAATTTTCCTTGCCCCTTTTTATGATTTTCACATAATTTTGGGGTGAAAGATGATACTTATACATCATACGCATGTAAACGTTTGATACTTGTAAAGCACTTGCAATTCATCTTTATATTTTGTCATGGTTATTTGTGTGTTGTAAGTGATTATATGAGATACATAGTTTGTTTACAATCATTAACTATTGCTAGCCTGGAGACGTCTTAGATCTTTGGGCCTGACAAGCCTATTTGGTGCTAAAGTCGATGTATTGCCGACTCCTGATGACGTATGCTTGTTTATCATGGGAACCAAATACACTTAGCCAATCTTATATACTTGTAATCAAGTCGAGGTTTGGTTGTAACGATATGTGTTCTATAACCTTACTAGCTTATAACCTTTGACATGAATTGCTACTTATAACCTTATCATATTATGTATGAAAACCTTGGAAACTCACCAACTATTTTTAGTTGACCTTTTATTTTTATCATGTTTCAGGTCATGCCTAAGTTTAAAGTGATCTTTTGAAGCTTGCAATAATCTAGGATTTGAACCTAGCTAAAAGAATAAAAAGACTATATTATGCTTTGTTTTGTTTGACTTATTTTATGTTAAAACTTATGATTGTAATTGCATTTGAAACTTATGATAATAATATTTACATTTAAGGTTAGCGTTATGTGGCTGTGAACGATCTTAACTCTCACACCTCGACGTTTCCGCCGTCAAGGTTGGGGTGTGACAGATTGGTATCAGAGCCCATAACTATAGGGATTTAAGTTATTAGAAATGGTGACCTAGATTATAGCTTATGCATGAACCTTATAGCATAATATATATATTCTTGTAGACACATATATGGTTTGCATGCTACATAATGCTATGTCTTCTTATGTGCAACTTGATGCCTTAGCTTAGGATTGCCTTGTAGATGTTTAAACTTGGTTACTTGTCTCCTTAAACTTATCTTTGACTCTTTGACTCTCCTCGACAAATGAAACTTCCTAAACTTATTCTCGACGACGTGTGGAATCTACACTATCTATCGTGGGTTTAATTCCTTAGACTCTATGTCTAATCATTGAAAATCTCATCAAGGTTTTGATTTCATGAACCTAAGAAATTTGTGTGACACATAGACATCTGTATTCTGGATTTCCTGGCAAAAGGCCTTCGGGCTAAGGCAAGCATATCTTATAAATCTCATTGCAAGACCAGTTATGCTTACCTGGGGATTTCTGGGATGAGTGATAAACTATGGTCAATATACACAAATATCTAAGGCAAATGGGTCAACTTAACTTGACGTGTCAACGATTCCAAATGGTAATGCATTACCAAATGGAACCATCCACTTTGCATCTTGAAAATTCTTGATTCCTTGAACTGGTTTATCACCAAAGTTATATCTCCTCATTCTTATCATACATAATGTTCCTGTTGATATTGAACTCATCCTAAATTTCAACTCTTACGTTTAAATATCGTTACACGTTGGGCGTTTCATGTAACTATTTCTATACCTTGACCAACGTGAACATGGATCTTAATATACCCAAATATATTGGGAATCTAAACCAAATGGTCTTCAAAACTTTAAATCATTACTTATGGTTTTCAAATCTTCTTAAGGGTGTGTCCCATAACTAAAGTCATTCAATGCTGTAAGGTGAAATTCTTACATCTCGGGATACTTTGTCTAGGCAAAGTGTAAATAGTGATTTGATTCGATCATTGAATCCGTTTATTTGACTTGAAACCCTTGAGATGAGTGATCACTTATAGGTACGCGTGTCTTTAATAAGGTTATGGTTGACCTCATATCTTGAAACGTCCATGTACTTCCTTTCGATTGTGAATCAAATGTTCACATCTCATTATGATATCGAACCATTCTTGTCCTTGATTTCGTCTTCCCGATTTAAACCATCCAAGATTTGAACACCATCATAACTAATTCTGTTACCTCGAACTTTGACCTTGAATTTCTATAAACAAGATTTCGCTTTTGTTACATTGGTGTAACTTGAAATTTTCTGGATTTCTAATTGATATTCTTTGTGCTTTCGTCGTTAAGTCAAACTTCGTACCGCTTGCACGTGGGAGATGCAAGAGTTTGCAAGTCAACCTATGACTAAGAACACTCGTATCACCTAAATGATTCTATCTCATCAAAACAGGGGTGATTCCCTTACTTTGATGATTCTCTATTCGTTTTGATAAATGGTTTCCAATCGTGTGTTTATGAAATTTCATCCTCTGGATTGGGGTGATTACCTTATCTTGAGGATTGACTTCAATTATTTTCTTTGGAATAGCATTTCACAAATGACATGATCTCACCAAAATAGGGTTGAAACCGTACTTTGGTGACAAATGTCAATCTTTGATTGTTTTCTTGTTATTATGAAATTCAATCATCAAGATAGGCGTGAATTCAATAAATTGATGATAATATCATTTTTATGAATTGTATTTGTTCAAATGAGACGACCTCATCAAAGTAGGAGTGAATTCTGGATTTTGATGAAGAAGTTCATCTTGTTATATTTTGTTTTTGTAAAACTTCACCGTTAAGATAGGAGAGATGTCCCTTACCTTAATGGTGAGTTACCTCGTCTTATTTCTGTGGATCCTCAACAATGAGTTGGGATCGAGCTTTTTGATTGGTAAGTTAGAGGTCATACCTTAGGAATACACCATCAAGTTAGGAGTGAAAACCACACCTTGATGACTATTCTCATTTCTTGATCTTCAACTTAACAAGGTTATAATCAAGTGGCGAGAAGCATGTAGTAACTTGAAAGGTGAAACAATGTTAGTGTTTCGACCTATCAAGTCAAAGCATGATCTCTAAACTTGAAAGGAGACCCGATCACTCTAGGTTGATTTTGATTCCAAGTTTGGAGCATTTAAATTCTTAAAACGATTTCTTTCCCTTTATTCTCATGTTTGATTTGATCTAGCTATATGGAACCATTTATTCCTTATTCATCGACTTTCATTTTGAGTTATCATCAAAACCTGATTGCGCGATGGTAGCCTTCCTAAACAATCTCTCTGGTAAAGACATTATTAACTTGTATTCATGCCTTTCTAGTCACACGAATGTCCTCGATTGAGCTTTTGATGAACTGCGTATGCAAACTGTACTTGAAAATTTGCTACCTTGCAAAATATCTTTACAAATGCATTTCTTATTGGTTACGTCACTCCTTGCATCGTTTTTTCCTTAAACTTGGAAATCTCAAAAATTCCATCTTGATTTCGATCAACAAGACTCGTTATTATCCTCATTGCGATATGGATATAATGGTTCATAAACCTTCGTAACTTGTAGTCATGGGTTTGACATAAAGGAAAAGACGTAACTTGGTGTGTGTCCAAGTGTCTTACCTTCACATATGACAAGACCTAACATTCGTGATCCTATGGATCTCCTGTTTAACTTTTCTTTCAACTAAAATGCTTCTTATCTTAGAGGTCATATTGACTCATGTGGGATAACGGGTCGAGAAATTAACCTGTATCTGTTTCAAATATTCGTACACCGTCGTATGGCGTTAAAACATCGATCGTCATTTGGATGACCGATTCATTTTCTGCTTCCAATAACGTTCCTAATCATCGCCGTGAACTCATTCCAAAATTTCCGCATATCGTATTATACTTAGACCGATGGTTGGTCAAAGGAGAAATGCATATTCACAAGATATGCGTTAAGATCGTTTCATTATATATAGTGACGTTTGGGATCCTTAAATCCTGACGGTTAAACTTCCTTAACATTGTTGGTCTTTTATTGATTTCAAGACATCATCTTACTACGAAATTATATTCTAGAATTTGAGACTTAAAAATCTAATATACCATGGTAACTCATCATCATTTTCCAATGTTTCATCTCAAAATGTCTCGTACTTCACTGGAAGAGTTCAAGTTGGTATATATTATGTCAAAAATCTTGTAAGATTCCATAAAGTGAAGCGTTCATCTGTAATCAAACGTCAAACATTGTTCGTTGTACACTTACCATGCATCATAATTCCTTTGTTCATCTAAGTTCATTTTAATTTCGGGACGAAATTCTTTTAAGTTGGAGAGACTTTAACATCTCGTATTTTCGTTATATTAAAAGTTAACTTTGTTAAATCTTAAAAGGGCCTTTTATGACAATTTTGAAACTTTGGAGACTTATTATGCTTGATAATTAATTTGGTATTTAACAAATTAATTTAATAAATAATAATAACATTATAAGTGTTATAATGTTTACTTATTATTATAAAACTTAACTTAAAGTGATGATAATCTTAAAATAATTGTTTATAATAATAATAATAATAATAATAATAATAATATTAATAATAATAATAATAATAATAATAATAATAACTAATTATGAAA
Organism: Flaveria linearis; assembly: GCA_024085815.1. NCBI lineage: Eukaryota > Viridiplantae > Streptophyta > Magnoliopsida > Asterales > Asteraceae > Flaveria > Flaveria linearis. The sequence continues at coordinate 57,668,965 of CM044012.1, forward strand.
GAAATAATAATTATGTTATTATTAATACAGATAGTAATAATAATAATATTGCTACAAATAACAAATAATTTGGAAAATATAAACTTAAGTATAATTAAGTCCAGGGGGTTATTATGTTAATTTTAAGACTTAAAATATTAAAGTTTGTGTGACAACCCGAGTTTTTCAGGTTAGCATCATACCGCTATCTAACTTTTCTCCGATATTATGAATAAACCAAAATTTTGTCTATTTAATTATTGTTAAATAAAGAATAATGTTACAATTGCTAATGTCATTATAATAATAACCAATGTTATAATTAATAATAACAACTAACAAATTGACTAAATTTTACTTTGGGCTAAATTAGGAGGGGCTATTATGTAAGTTACCAACTCAAATTATATTATTGTAACCAACCCTTTTTCCCCCATACGGTACCCACATCTGAGAGTCTCCCTTCCATTCGCAAAACCCCAACAAACCGAAACCCTATCTCCATTCGAGCCTTCATCCTTCCTCCGGCGAAACACCCCGTGACGACGACACCAGACGACCACACCCACTTCCTCGCGCGAACAAGCATCAACGACACCACCCGACCGAGCACCTTCAACGTCTCCTCCGCTTGCAACCGCAAACTCTTGACAACCGTCATCGTCTTCGACAGCCTCGATCAACAACCGAAAACAGCCTCGCGCGGTACGACTCTTCTCGTTCTCTATTCATGATTCATTACGATACGGCTTCGAGTTTCGGGTTACGGTTTTAAACGCGGTTTCGTTCCCGGTGATTATTTTATTGTTTCGGGTCTCGTCATGTTGTCATGTGGTTGTTCTGGTGTGTGTATGTGAGTCGTGGGTTTGTTTTGTGGGTTTCTTCATTCATAGTTATTGATTTTGGGTTATGTGTATGCATGTATATCTATCTATGTGTGCGTGGACTTATATATAATATGAACCTGCGGATATGGTGATGTATATGAATAGATCCATATATTCTGCATGTATATGTAAACCTTATGTGAATGGATGCATATATGCAATATTGTAGCAGTAGGGAGGTTATGGGAATGGGGTAGGCGCATGGTGTTTTGCATGTGTGTACATGTATGTATGGATTAAAAATCCTTGGCGCATGAGGTGCCTATAGGCGCATGAGGCCAAGGTGGAGATAAAATGAGCACATGAGTTGTATGTATGCATGATGTATGTTTAGGTGTGCGTGGAAGCCAAGGGCAGCCCATAGTGGGGCGCATGGGATTCTTAAGTTTGTGTGTGTGTGCCTTACGTATGTATGCATGTGTTTATGTGTATGTGTATAATATGCATGAGTTATTTATTTTACTTAGTGGATAATATGTATATTATATATAAGTGGTGTGTGTATGTGTGTTACATTGTGAGTTTACATGGATATATATATATGATATATATAGCAGTGAGTGTGATGTGTAATATATAAGATAAATATTGAGTATGGCATATACTATATACTTGGAATTGATATATATATTTTGCATACGAGTGTGTTTGTGTACACAAGGCAAACATCGACAACCGACATCAACCGAAACGCGAACGCGAAACCGTATGACTCTTATATTTGTAGTTAATAAATAATATTAATTATATATATATCTGAATGAAACACAGGTTAACTGGAAACCCGATCTTTTGTGTTCACATATACTTGTTGCTTTACACTCAAGGTGAGTTTCACGGCCCCTATTTTTACCTTCTTTCCTTTTTGGGGGAGAAAACATGCAAACACATTTTATGAATGGTTGCCAGTATTATTGATATCGCTTGTTACGTTAGTGCAAACACAACATGTCCTGACACACTCGAACCGTTAGTAATGGGATTAGCGAGGTAATTTTGAGTAGTACTACTGGGTCTGACAAACCCGCCCGGGCTAGTCGCGCTAGCTTGATTGGAGGTCAAACGGGTGCTTGATTGGCCTAACATTTGTCATTGTCTGTTGAGACGTGACGGGGATACAACAAACACATATAGGACGCAAACAGTCAGCTTCGGTTCGAAACGCTAAGTAACAAGAACATAGGCTAGCTACCTAACGATATGCTCTATATACTAAACCATTGAAACGCAAACTATGGAAACGCTTACAAACACATTTATTGTTGACTAAAACCTGTGAACTCACCAACTTTATGTTGACACATTTTAGCATGTTTTCTCAGGTAACAGGAACGCTTAAGCTCATGATGCACGATTAAGGAACGCACTCAGGACATGCATCATTATACTCATTTTCTTGCATTGGACATTTTGTTTTGAATTAGCACTTTTAACTTTCAGTATGGTTTACATTTCGTTTATTCGCTTCCGCACTGATGTTCATTTCATTTATGTTACTCTGATTTAAGTCAAACGTTTATTTTAAATTCATATAGTGTCGTTTGATATAACCGTGTCTGAGATCCTGGTATGTCACACGCCTAACGGTAAAACCCCGTTTGTGGAAATTGAGGGTGTGACAGATTGGTATCAGAGCCACAGGTTATAGAGAACTAGGATTGCATTGCATCTAGACTATAGCCTTAGACACAACACTAGTATTGCACAGACACTTTTACATGGTTACCACTGTTGTGCAAACAACTTTCTAGTGTACTGACATTACACTGCTGAGCAAACATAACACTAGGGGTATGACATGTGTGTCATTACCAACTGACAGAGGGGCGGAGAATCCCGCTCGCTCACAACCAACGCTCACACTTGATCCTTCACCCGCGGAGTGAAAGCAACAACGAATTGAATCAAACATGTCCATGATTGGAACACGAAACTCTGTTCTAACACACACGACAAACCTAACGATGACAAACAAGGAGAACAACACACATTACTTTTCTAACTCTATCGTACTTGTTTCTATTTCCAACATGCCCTATCATCTTCACTAGTCTGAACAGATAACATTTGGTACTTGACAATGTCTGTTATCTCGAATGGGAGGAATCATGGGTGACCATGCAAAGCAAATTAGAATCACGGGTGCACACGTAATTGTAATTTGTCGTGCATGGAAATTCTGGTAACTCTATTGGGTGATAACGGTCGTAATCAGTACAAATTTTCATTTCTATATTTGGAGACCTGAGGTCCCGGTTCTCATAAAACCTCACCATCGATAAGCAAACAAATCTTTCATACCCACTAGCATGAAACAACTTATTTTATCAATAATTATTATTCGATTGGTGACTGTTGTGTATTGTGAATTGAAGAATCATGTCTGGAAGAAGACCTGGACGCCCGAGTGGACGAGGGAACATCAACATGACTCAAGCTGAGTTGGATGCTATCATCAATGAGCGTGTTGCTGACGCGCTTGCAGCTTACGAGCAGGCCCGCAATCAGAACCAGAACAACCAAAATCTGAATCAAGGAGGTAATCTAGAATCAACGGACACGTTAATCTTTCCTACGATAACACATATTGGTTCTTAAACAATTATATATGTCCTTTTGATTCAGGTCCAACTATCTGTACCTTCAAGATGTTCATGGACTGTAAGCCTCACTCTTTTAATGGTTCTGATGGTGCTGTCACACTACTTCGCTGGCTGGAGAAGCTCGAGTCAGTGTTCGCCATGTGCAACTGTCCTGCTGGAAGTCGTGTCAAGTACGCCTCTGGCACACTGGAGGGACCAGCTTTGACATGGTGGAACTCACAGGTCCAGACTTTAGGACTTGATGCTGCTAACGGTATGCCTTGGGATGATTTCAAGATACTGATGAAGGAAGAGTACTGCCCCAGAAATGAAGTTCAGAAACTAGAAACCGAGTTTTGGAATCTTAAGATGGTTGGTTCTGACATTGAGGAATATACGACTCGTTCACACGAGTTGGCTGCTCTATGTCCTCAGATGGTGACCCCAGCTTACAAACGAATTGAGAAGTACATCGATGGTTTAGCTCCTCAAATCCAAGCTAGTGTTATGGCTGCTGATCCTGTCACTATTCAGCAGGCTATTCGACTAGCTCACAAACTCACTGACCAGGCAGTGGCACAGGGTACTTTGCCTAAACGGGGCGCTGCATCTGGCACAACTGATAATAAGCGAAAGTGGGATGGTACTACTAACAAGTCCTCAAACTCCAACAACAACCAACAACAGCAGACCAGAAAGTTTGATTCATCCAGGAGCTTCACAAACAATAATCAGAACAACAACAACAATGGTCAGGGATCGAGTAACTATGTGGGCAAGTATCCAAAATGCAACAAGTGCAACTTTCACCATCTTGGTAAGTGTGATCGACTCCGTTGTCAAAGGTGTGGAAAGATGGGCCATGCTGCTAAAGACTGCAGGGGTGAACTGATGACTCAGCAACAACGCCAGGGCGGAATGACTAGAGGCTGTTATGAGTGTGGTAAGGAGGGCCACTACCAGAAGGATTGTCCACAACTGAAGAATGGCAACAGGGGCAATAATGGAAACAACAATGGAAATGGCGCCAAAGGTAGAGCTTTCGTGATTGGTTCTGGCGAGGCGAGGAACGATCAAAACGTAGTTATCGGTACGTTTCCTCTGAACAATTGTTTTGCTTCTGTGTTATTTGATACCGGCGCTGATAAAAGTTTTATATCTACTAAGTTTATCAAGCTTTTAGATGTAGCCTTGACTGAAATGAACCCTAGTTATACGGTCGAACTAGCTGACGGTAAAATAATCGAGGCAACTCACATTCTTAAAGGATGTAAATTAGAGCTATCGGGACACAAATTTGAGATAGATCTTATGCCTGTTACTCTTGGTAGTTTTGACATAGTCGTCGGCATGGATTGGTTATCTAAAAACCAAGCCGAAATTTTCAGTCGCGAGAAGATCGTTCGTGTACCACTCCCTAGTGGTGAAGTCTTATCCGTTCAGGGTGAGAAAAGTGGTGTCGTTTCTAGCATCATTTCGTATATGAAAGCCCAGAAGTGCTTACGCAAAGGCCATACCGCTATCTTAGCCATGATCACTGAGAAGACCATTGAAGAGAAGAAGATTGAAGATATCCCTATCGTTCGTGACTTTCCTGAAGTGTTCCCTGAAGACTTACCTGGTCTTCCACCGCATCGTCAAGTCGAGTTCCAGATTGATTTGACGCCTGGAGCCGCCCCTATTGCTAGAGCACCATACCGACTAGCACCAAAAGAACTGCAAGAACTTTCTACGCAACTGCAAGAGCTCTTGGATAAAGGATTCATCAGACCTAGCTCATCACCGTGGGGAGCCCCAGTCCTATTTGTCAAGAAAAAGGATGGGACTTTTCGCATGTGTATCGATTATCGTGAGCTGAACAAAGTGACGGTTAAGAACCGTTATCCTCTACCTCGCATTGACGACCTGTTTGACCAACTTCAAGGATCAAGCTTCTATTCGAAGATAGATTTGAGATCAGGATATCATCAACTAAGGGTCCGAGAGGAGGACATATCAAAAACGGCATTCAGAACTAGATACGGTCACTATGAGTTTCTGGTAATGCCATTCGGTTTGACCAATGCACCAGCGGTTTTCATGGATCTTATGAACCGAGTGTGCAAACCCTACTTGGACAAGTTTGTTATCGTTTTTATCGATGACATTCTGATTTATTCAAGAAACAAGGAAGAGCACGAGGAACACCTTCGACTGATCTTGGAACTACTTAAACAAGAACAACTATATGCCAAATTCTCAAAGTGTGACTTCTGGATTCGGGAAGTCCAATTCTTGGGTCAGGTAGTCAACGAGAAGGGCATACACGTTGATCCGGCAAAAATAGAAGCTATAAAGAACTGGGCTACACCAAAGACTCCGACAGAGGTACGACAATTTCTTGGATTAGCTGGATATTACCGACGATTTATCGAAGGGTTTTCGAAGATCGTCCAACCGCTTACAATGTTGACTCAAAAAGGCACCGCGTACAGTTGGGGTGACAAGCAAGAATCAGCATTCCAGTTCTTAAAACAGAAACTCTGCACGGCACCGATATTATCTTTACCCGAGGGAACCGAAGATTTTGTGGTGTATTGCGATGCTTCTATTCAAGGTCTCGGTTGTGTGTGAATGCAACGCGAGAAGGTGATCGCATATGCCTCCCGACAGTTAAAGGTTCACGAGAAGAATTACACGACACACGACTTAGAATTGGGAGCCGTTGTATTTGCACTCAAGATATGGAGACACTACTTGTACGGTACCAAGTGCACTATTTATACCGATCATAAGAGTCTCCAGCATATCTTTGAACAGAAGGAGCTGAACATGAGACAACGTCGATGGGTCGAGCTGTTGAACGACTACGATTGTGCGATCAAGTATCATCCGGGCAAGGCTAATGTAGTAGCTGACGCCTTGAGTCGAAAGGAGACACCAAAGCCGAAGCGAGTACGAGCCTTACAACTCACCATCCACACCGGATTACCCGATCAAATACGTAATGCTCAACTCGAGGCGTTGAAAGATGAGAACCTGAAAGCCGAATCACTACGAGGCATGGAGAAACAACTGGAAACCAAAACTGGCGGAATTCGTTACTTCATGGACCGAATATGGGTTCCTTTGTATGGAGACCTACGAGAGCTGGTAATGGACGAAGCGCACAAGTCACGGTATTCTATACATCCGGGTTCAGACAAGATGTATCACGATCTAAAAGTCCTGTACTGGTGGCCGAACATGAAAGCTAACATTGCCACTTATGTAAGCAAATGCTTAACCTGTTCTAAGGTTAAAGTGGAGTATCAACGACCATCTGGTTTACTTCAACAACCAGAAATTCCTGTATGGAAGTGGGAGCAGATATCTATGGACTTTATCACGAAACTGCCTCGGACTCCCAGCGGATGCGATACCATTTGGGTAATTGTAGATCGTTTGACGAAATCCGCACACTTCTTACCAATCAGAGAGACTGATAGAATGGAAAAGCTAACGCGTATTTACCTAAGAGAAATAGTCTCTCGGCACGGTGTGCCAATTTCCATTATCTCTGATCGTGACGCTCGATTCACCTCACATTTCTGGCAATCATTACAACGAGCATTGGGAACACGGTTAGACATGAGTACGGCTTATCATCCTCAAACTGACGGCCAAAGTGAGCGTACGATCCAGACCTTGGAAGACATGTTGCGCGCTTGCGCGATTGATTTCGGCAGCAGTTGGGAAACTCACTTACCGTTAGTGGAGTTTTCATACAATAATAGCTATCACACGTCGATCAAAGCTGCTCCATTTGAGGCACTGTATGGGCGTAAGTGCCGATCACCTATTTGTTGGGCGGAAGTTGGAGAAAGCCAACTTACCGGTCCTGAACTCGTGCACGAGACGACTGAGAAGATCGTGCAGATTCGTAACCGAATGGCAGCAGCACGTGACCGGCAAAAGAGTTACGCCGACAAGCGCCGTAAGCCACTGGAGTTTCATATTGGTGACAAAGTACTGTTGAAAGTGTCACCTTGGAAGGGCGTGATTCGTTTCGGGAAACATGGAAAACTAAACCCTAGGTACGTGGGACCGTTTGAGATTGTCAAACGGGTTGGCCCTGTAGCCTATCAGCTGAACCTACCCGAAGAACTCAGTGGAGTACACAATGTGTTCCATGTTTCAAACCTGAGGAAATGCCTTGCAGACGAGACTCTCGTCGTTCCGTTAGACGAGATACATGTTGACGAACAACTACGATTCATCGAGGAACCAGTGGAAGTTATGGACCGAGAGGTCAAAACACTCAAACACAGTCGTATCCCCATTGTCAAAGTCCGATGGAACTCAAAGCGTGGATCGGAGTTTACCTGGGAACGCGAGGATCAAATGAAGAAAAAGTACCCACAACTGTTCAACGATCAGACACCCACTTCATAAGGTAATCATTCTGGAGATACCTTTCTTTAAATTTCGAGACGAAATTCCCTTCAACAAGGGGATGATGTCACAACTCCCGCGAAACCTTACGTTCCTTATGAAATCTTACATTTCTTTGTTTTGGGTTGTTTCAGAAACTCTAGAAACCCTGTCCTATGCAACCTCCTGAACACCTTTTTATTATCGCTATAAATTTTGGTCCGATGATTCTAATTTTCGGGACGAAAATTCCTTCAACAAGGGGATGATGTGACAACCCGAGTTTTTCAGGTTAGCATCATACCGCTATCTAACTTTTCTCCGATATTATGAATAAACCAAAATTTTGTCTATTTAATTATTGTTAAATAAAGAATAATGTTACAATTGCTAATGTCATTATAATAATAACCAATGTTATAATTAATAATAACAACTAACAAATTGACTAAATTTTACTTTGGGCTAAATTAGGAGGGGCTATTATGTAAGTTACCAACTCAAATTATATTATTGTAACCAACCCTTTTCCCCCATACGGTACCCACATCTGAGAGTCTCCCTTCCATTCGCAAAACCCCAACAAACCGAAACCCTATCTCCATTCGAGCCTTCATCCTTCCTCCGGCGAAACACCCCGTGACGACGACACCAGACGACCACACCCACTTCCTCGCGCGAACAAGCATCAACGACACCACCCGACCGAGCACCTTCAACGTCTCCTCCGCTTGCAACCGCAAACTCTTGACAACCGTCATCGTCTTCGACAGCCCCGATCAACAACCGAAAACAGCCTCGCGCGGTACGACTCTTCTCGTTCTCTATTCATGATTCATTACGATACGGCTTCGAGTTTCGGGTTACGGTTTTAAACGCGGTTTCGTTCCCGGTGATTATTTTATTGTTTCGGGTCTCGTCATGTTGTCATGTGGTTGTTCTGGTGTGTGTATGTGAGTCGTGGGTTTGTTTTGTGGGTTTCTTCATTCATAGTTATTGATTTTGGGTTATGTGTATGCATGTATATCTATCTATGTGTGCGTGGACTTATATATAAATATGAACCTGCGGATATGGTGATGTATATGAATAGATCCATATATTCTGCATGTATATGTAAACCTTATGTGAATGGATGCATATATGCAATATTGTAGCAGTAGGGAGGTTATGGGAATGGGGTAGGCGCATGGTGTTTTGCATGTGTGTACATGTATGTATGGATTAAAAATCCTTGGGCGCATGAGGTGCCTATAGGCGCATGAGGCCAAGGTGGAGATAAAATGAGCACATGAGTTGTATGTATGCATGATGTATGTTTAGGTGTGCGTGGAAGCCAAGGGCAGCCCATAGTGGGGCGCATGGGATTCTTAAGTTTGTGTGTGTGTGCCTTACGTATGTATGCATGTGTTTATGTGTATGTGTATAATATGCATGAGTTATTTATTTTACTTAGTGGATAATATGTATATTATATATAAGTGGTGTGTGTATGTGTGTTACATTGTGAGTTTACATGGATATATATATATGATATATATAGCAGTGAGTGTGATGTGTAATATATAAGATAAATATTGAGTATGGCATATACTATATACTTGGAATTGATATATATATTTTGCATACGAGTGTGTTTGTGTACACAAGGCAAACATCGACAACCGACATCAACCGAAACGCGAACGCGAAACCGTATGACTCTTATATTTGTAGTTAATAAATAATATTAATTATATATATATCTGAATGAAACACAGGTTAACTGGAAACCCGATCTTTTGTGTTCACATATACTTGTTGCTTTACACTCAAGGTGAGTTTCACGGCCCCTATTTTACCTTCTTTCCTTTTTGGGGGAGAAAACATGCAAACACATTTATGAATGGTTGCCAGTATTATTGATATCGCTTGTTACGTTAGTGCAAACACAACATGTCCTGACACACTCGAACCGTTAGTAATGGGATTAGCGAGGTAATTTTGAGTAGTACTACTGGGTCTGACAAACCCCGCCCGGGCTAGTCGCGCTAGCTTGATTGGAGGTCAAACGGGTGCTTGATTGGCCTAACATTTGTCATTGTCTGTTGAGACGTGACGGGGATACAACAAACACATATAGGACGCAAACAGTCAGCTTCGGTTCGAAACGCTAAGTAACAAGAACATAGGCTAGCTACCTAACGATATGCTCTATATACTAAACCATTGAAACGCAAACTATGGAAACGCTTACAAACACATTTATTGTTGACTAAAACCTGTGAACTCACCAACTTTATGTTGACACATTTTAGCATGTTTTCTCAGGTAACAGGAACGCTTAAGCTCATGATGCACGATTAAGGAACGCACTCAGGACATGCATCATTATACTCATTTTCTTGCATTGGACATTTTGTTTTGAATTAGCACTTTTAACTTTCAGTATTGGTTTACATTTCGTTTATTCGCTTCCGCACTGATGTTCATTTCATTTATGTTACTCTGATTTAAGTCAAACGTTTATTTTTAAATTCATATAGTGTCGTTTGATATAACCGTGTCTGAGATCCTGGTATGTCACACGCCTAACGGTAAAACCCCGTTTGTGGAAATTGAGGGTGTGACAGTTTGTGCATGAAATATTAAGAAATAAATCGCAGGGACCATTGGTGTAAATAACAGAAACCAACCCCCTTTCTTGTGCAACCCCGTTTCTCCGGCCACGGTGCCGGCCAAACGCCGGTAGCCCTCCGGCCACCTCTAAGGTTCACCAAAGCGACTTTAATTCATCACCAAACCGTCCCAAATTGAATCTAGCACCCGAATCAAACTTGAAACCACTGATTAATCGATTTGAAACGCCTATATTATTGAAAAATCACTCGAAACCGAATCTCAATTTACTTCTTAACCGTTCAACGTACAAATCATAGTAATTATTCAATTAATTAAACCTAATCGATCGGTTAATCATCTCTAACGTATCTCTATTTGCAATTTCATCTAAGAAACACACAAATAGCTCCTTCGATTACTTTTTTTCATCGCGTTTTGCTACGCACTCGAACACCACTTTCGGGACTTCAAAACGTGAAATTTTTAGAGGGCTTTTAATCCATATCACCATACGAAACTACCTGCGAGTTTAATTTGATTGCCATCGTCGTTTTCATACCTGTTGGGTTCTGGTGTATTCGCGGTTGTTCATTGTGGTGTTCGTCTTCATCCATCTTCAAATCGGGTAATTTAACATTGGCATATACTCGAAATTACATGGGGAATCAAAGCCCCATGTTAATTTTGGTAATCGTTATCAAATTGCTGTTCAATTTGATCCAAGAACATTCTAGGGTTTATGGCAATTTGGGGGAGCATCTCTAAATCTGTTTAAATGAATTTAAAATCAGTGAAAACCACGGCCACGGCCTTGGTTCACTGTTCCCCACTTGCATACCAACATTAAGGTCCCGGGTTCGAACTCGGGCTTCCTCAACTAATTTTTTTAGGCTTTTTAAGCCTTAATTTAATTAGGAAAAATTTTTAAAAATTATAAAAATGTTTCTACAAACATTAAATATTTTTAAAACCATCTAATTGTTTTCTGAAATTTATCTTAACATTTTATTTATTTATTTTATTATTTGTTTTAAATAAATAATATAATTAGTTTAATTTCTTATAAAAATAGATTTCAAATATGATTTATCTTATTAAATCACTATATGTTCAATAATTTAATTAAGTTATTCTCTTTCTTAGCTTAATAATTATTATTTCAAATAATATAAAATGATCGTTTAATACTTTTGCATCTTATCAAATCATTATTTGTTCAAATAACAATTATATTTTTGACTAAATGTTGATTTTGATTAACACTTTGTTACAAATGGTATTATGCAAAATAGACTTTATGTAATAATTTGAGAAATTATTATTATATTAGTGGACTCTATATTTAAAGATTAATGATGATATATATATTATAATGTCACAAATTATTTACAAATAGTATCTTTCTTATAAAATATACTAATTAAAGGTGTAGATTAATAATTTATTATTAATTAAAACGTTATTCTATTAATTTTAAATAATTATAAAGCTTTATTAATAGTGAATCATATCAATATTTATACTTATAGACATTTTTAAAATATTTACATATATAATTCTTCAAGAGGATTAAAAATGTAAATAATTACTTTATAAACTTATTACTTATTAACCTTAAAACTAATGAAACCCTAATTCTTATTTGAACGTTAATTATATTATTAACCTTAACCTTCATCTTGTAATACATATTTAGGTGCCTTGTAATAAATACTTTAGGATTATCTTTTGGATCATACTTTAATCTTTTATATCATCTTGTAATGCCTATATCAATGTGAGTTTTCCTTGCCCCTTTTTATGATTTTCACACAATTTTGGGGTGAAACATGATACTTATACATCATACACATATAAACGTTTGAGGCTTGTAAAGCACTTGCAATTCATCTTTATATTTGTCATGATTATTTGTGTGTTGTAAGTGATTATATGAGATACATAGTTTGTTTACAATCATTAACTATTGCTAGCCTGACGACGTCTTAGATCTTTGGGCCTGACAAACCTATTTGGTGCTAAAGTCGATGTATTGCCGACTCTTGATGACGTATGCTTGTTCATCATGGGAACCAAATACACTTAGCCATTCTTATATACTTGTAATCAAGTCGAGGTTTGGTTTTAACGATATGTGTTCTATAACCTTACTAGCTTATAACCTATGACATGAATTGCTACTTGTAACCTTATCATATTATGTATGAAAACCTTGGAAACTCACCAACTATTTTTAGTTGACCTTTATTTTTTTATCATGTTTCAGGTCATACCCAAGTTTAAACTGATCTTTTGAAGCTTGCAATAATCTAGGATTTGGACCTAGCTAAAAGAATAAAAAGACTATGTTATGCTTTGTTTTGTTTGACTTATTTTATGTTGAAACTTATGATTGAAATTGCATTTGAAACTTATGATAATAATATTTACATTTAAGGTTAGCGTTACGTGGCTGTGAACGATCTTAACTCTCACACCTCGACGTTTCCGCCGTCAAGGTTGGGGTGTGACAGAAAGGGTCTATGGTTGTGATGACTGCTACTAGAGGAGAAAATAACATTTACTTGTTAGATGGCCAAGTATCTAATGGTGTGAATGTAATTGCTCAGTCAACTCAGTTAAGTCAAGTGGAGGTGTGGCATCAAAGACTTAGGCATATAAGTAGTCAAGGGTTGTAAGAGTTGCAAAAACAATGTTTGATTAACAACTTAAGGGGAGTTGAGATTGGATTCTGTGAACACTGTGTAATGGGTAAGGCATACAGGGTTAAGTTCACTAGAAGTAAGCATACCACTCAAGGAGTGTTAGACTACATCCATTCAGACCTAAGGGGGCCAACCAAACATCAGTCACTCCATGGTGGAAGGTATTTTCTCTCCTTAATTGATGATTATTCCAGAAGGGTATCAGTGTACATACTCAAAACCAAAAATGAAGCTTTTAATAAGTTTAAAGAGTGGAAAACTCTTGTTAAAACTCAAATTGAGAAAAGAATAAAAAAGCTTAGGATTGATAATGGTTTAGAGTTTTGTGACACTCAATTCAATTAATTTGTAAGTCACATGACATAGCAAGACACCTTACTTTCCCAGGTATCCCTTAGCAAAATGGGCTTGCTGAGAGGATGAATCAAACTTTTTATTAGATAAAGTTAGATGTATGCTGCTAAGTTCAGGGTTACCTATTATATTTTAGGCTGAAGCAGTTACAACTGTAGCCTATCTAGTAAACAGGTCACCTTCTAGTGCCTTAGGTATGAAAACTCCCATAGAGACTTGGTCAAACAAGAAGACAGGTTGCTCTAATCTAAGAGTATTTGGTCCTATTGCTTATGGACATATTAAGCAAGGTAAATTGGATACCAGGGCATATAAGGGGGTAGTCATAGGGTATCCTAAGGGTCAGAAGGGATATAGGTATGGAGGTTTGATGATGTAAGTTCTAAGGTTGTAGTGTGCAGAGATGTAACTTCTCAAGAGAATATCTTTTATAAGGATGAAATTGGTAAGATCAGGAGCAAAACTACTCAGTCTGAGGGTGATAGCCATGGATTTCAGGTTGATGTGGAGTCTAATGAGAAACCTTATGGCTTTACTCCTGCAAGGTGTGACAATAACAAGTCAGGCTGTAGTTCTGATGGAAATACCGAAGGAACTGAATAGTAGGACTCTTTGAGGTCTATATCATATAGCCTTGCTAAGAATAGACCTAAAAGGAATATAAAGCCACCTGTTAGGTATAGGGATCTAGAACAAGAGAGTGTTGCTGATGGGGATGTGTCAATATTTGTATTTGTTACTGCTAAAAGTGAAGATACCAATGAACATTTGACATTTAAGGATGTTATGCAGTCTCATGATAAGGATAAGTGGTTACAAGCTATACAGGAGGAGATGAATTCTCTATATAAGAACCAAACTTAGTTGTTAGTTGACAGGCCTGATGATCATAAGATAGTTCCATGTAAATGGATTTTTAAGTTGAAAGATGGTATTCCAGGTGTTGAGAAACCAAGAGACAAAGCCAGGTTAGTGGCTAAGGGGTTCACTCAAAGAGAGGGCATAGACTATCATGAGATTTTTTCACCTGTTATGAGGCACACATCTATAAGAGTTCTATTGTCTTTAGTTGCAGTCACGAATATGGAATTGGAGTAACTTGATGTAAAGACTGCATTTTTATATGGTAGTTAGATGAAAGGATATACATGACTCAACCACTCGGGTTTAAGGAACCAGGGAACAAAGTATGCTTATTGTAAAGGTCACTGTATACCTAGACAATACTATAAAAGGTTTGATGACTATATGCTGTCATAAGGTTTTTATAGAAGCAAATACGATTCTTATGTATACATAAGGAAAGGTAAAGATAGGTCATTCTTATATTTACTCCTATATATGGATGATATGTTGGTTGCAAGCAAAAATAAGACTGAGATAAAAGAAGTTAAACAAATCTTAATCGATGAATTTGAGATGAAGGAGTTGGGGCCAGCTAAGAAGATTTTGGGAATGGAAATTGTAAGGAATGAGGAAGCTGGTCAAATCAGATTAACACATTCATCTTATGCCAAAAGGGTATTGAATAAGTTTGGTATGGATAAGTGTAAGTCAGTGAGCACTCCTTTAGCTCAATATTTTAATCTGTCTGCTCTTGACTGTCCTCAGTCAGATGAAGAGGTGAGTTACATGAATCAAGTACCCTATGCTAATGTAGTAAGAAGTTTGATGTATTTGATGGTATGTAAAAGACCTGACATCAGTTATAGGGTAAGTCTGGTGAGTAGGTATATTTCTAATCCAGGTAAAAGGCACTGGGAAGCATTAAAATGGATTCTTAGATATATCAGTAGATCAGTTGAAGTTGGATTAGTCTTTGGTGCAAGTTCTGATGACGTTGATAAGGTAATTGGATATGTTGATTCGGATTTTGCTAAAGACTTGGATAGAGGAAGATCTCTCACTTACGTGTTCAAGAAATTAGGGAGTATTGTTAGTTGGAAAGCAATTCTTTAGAATGTGGTTGCTCTGTCAAGTACAGAGGCTGAATACACAGCCTTAACTGAGTTAGTCAAAGAGGCTATTTGGTTAAAAGGTTTTGTTGGTGAATTAGGAGTTAAATCTAATGACATAATTGTTCTCTGTGATAACATTGGTGCAATTCAGCTTGCAAAGCACAATGATTTTCATGAGAGAACAAAGCACATTAGAGTTAAACTTTACTTTATTAGAGATATAGTAAATTCAAAGGAAGTTATAGTAAAGCATGTTTCAACCGATGAGAATGAAGCTGATGCTTTGACTAAATCTCTTCCTTGCTCAAGGTTTCATATGTGCTTGAAGTTAATGGGTGCTGGTTAATCATTATTAACTGTTATATGCACTAAAATTCAGCTCCAAGGTGGAGATTGAGAATATATGTAGCTGTTTTTTAGTGTTTAGGGACTGTTGTGTATATAGGTTCAATTACAGGGACCATATATGTCATTTCTTGTTTTTAGTTTGTTACTAGTCGTTAAAGGTTGTTAGAGTAAAATTAGGAGAACGAACAACATCCTAATCTGCATATAAGAGTGGGATGATTTCCTCTTATTCATTCATTCTCTTTTCTTATGTGTGTGTAATTCTTCTTCTCTTAAATAAGTCCGGTAGTTGGACGTGTTCAAATTCAATCTCTCATGTTCGTGTTCATAATCTTTGTTTATACTATTGTTTCTTGAGTATTGTGAGATCAATTCACTGGTGTGTTTATCACACTTTTTTATGTATCCTAAAATTTATTAAACACTAGGTTATAGACTCGTGTATTACATGTGGTTGTATAATAGTAATTATAATTCTATAGTGTATAAAGGATAAAAATAATTTAACTACACATAAAGAAAAAACGAACCATAAGCTCTCAATTAAGTCGAATCCATGTCAAACTAACTAATGTTTTGAGCGGGAAGTACAAATAGACAAATTTGTCTACATTATACACTTAAACATACACACATATACAATACCCTTCACACAGTACATGGTTCCTAAATTCACTTACTTTTGCCACGTCAGCAATAAAATCTTATTTACTATTATTAGCGTTAAAGGAAAACATAAATTAAAATCTTGTCATAGGCAATAATTTTTTTTAAAAATCACCTTGAAAAAACTTAAATCCTGCCATATACTTATGCAGGGAATTTTAAAAGATCTCGCAAATATCGAGTTAAAGTGAAATCTGAATATTGGTTATAGTTTGAACATTTTTAAACTAAGATTTTTCGAGGATATCATATGATCTTTCAGTTTATTATGAGCACTCAACCAAATATAATATATATTTTTTTGTTTGATTCCTCTTGTTTCATATTATAAGTTTGATTTATGTTACATATTATTATAATTTCTTTTATATAAACAACACCAAACTATAACCCCTGTATCACACGTGTTAAATAATAAAATACTAAACACTTATTAATTAAGAGTAGGAACTATAAAACGTTATATATAAAAGTAATTTAATTAGCTAATAAAATTTTTTACTAATTTTAAAATGAAAGTTTTAAAAAATTATTGCTTTGAAAAAAACTCGTTTTTTTATCAATATCTCATTGTTTAAAAACTTCGGCTTTGTTTTCTAAAAAATATTTTTGTATAGAACTTTTATGCATATGCATATTGCCACATTTGTAATTTGTTTACATTATGTTTATTGCAGTTCTAGTTTAGATACTATTATGCATATTGCCACATTGGTAATTTGTTTAAAACCAAGAAATACACGTACACGCATATTGACATGATGTCTAAATGACATCTTAGAATCAATCTTAGAATCATGTTTTGACAAAATCTTATGATAAAGGTTCTACCTTAATACATACATACATACACACATACGTACACACATACGTACACACATACGTACACACATACGTACACACATACGTACACACATACGTACACACATACGTACACACATACGTACACACATACGTACACACATACGTACACACATACGTACACACATACGTACACACATACGTACACACATACGTACACACATACGTACACACATACGTACACACATACGTACACACATACGTACACACATACGTACACACATACGTACACACATACGTACACACATACGTACACACATACGTACACACATACGTACACACATACGTACACACATACGTACACACATACGTACACACATACGTACACACATACGTACACACATACGTACATACATACATACATATATGAGAGGTATAAAATGAAGACCATGTTTATAATTGAAAACCATGAAAACCACCGCTATCAAATCATATAATTCATAATTGATTTAACTTTTTAATTATCTAAAGTATATTTGAGTAAACTTCAACCCTAGTTTTGAGGTCATTATATATTTTTTAATATAACCTCCAAGGAAAGTCGATGATGACGAAATGACTTACATATATGTAACTTGTATGAGGTACGTATACGTAACTCTTAGTTGTGCATTTGGTAACACGTACTTACGAAATAACTTACATATACATAACTTGTACGAGGTACATGTACGTAACTTATATATATGTATATATATGTGTATATATATGTGTGTGTATATACATATGTGTATGTATGTGTTTGTAGATCTTGACGTGAGAAGCCACATCTTTCTAGGGTTCGTTTGAGAAAGTATCGAAGGTGAGTTTCAAATCCTCCATAGTTTTATGTCTTCTCGATGATTTTAGGGTGGAATACTGGAATGCATACTTAATGATGTTTAAAAATGAAATACAATGTTTTACATGTAAGGGTTGAAACTTTATTATGTTATGTGTTAGGTTTTATTAAAAACGAATGTATGTGCATGCATGTGATGTGTTTATGATAAACCCTAAAATAACTAGGATTGATTTTAGGCTATTGAATATGATATATGGAAATGTGACAAAGTAATGAATAAACAGTAGAACAACTTGTTCAGACCTCTGCAACCTAATGAATCCCTTTGTAACTGATCTTTCCTCTGTAACTACGTGGTCATAATATTTTAATAAGGAATGAGAACCTTCACAAGTAACCCAACATCTTTGTAACTGGTTTTGCTCCCCCCCAACAAGTGCCATGTTGCGTTTGCAAGTAGCAATGCATCTCCGCAACTCTTTGCACTTAAAAGTATTCTTGAATGTCTCTCCCTAAGTATTATGTACCTTCATAGCAGTCTACTACCTTCACACCATACATACTTAGTTTATTTGTTATCATATAGTGCCTTCGTAAGTGCCCCAAAGGCTTTGCATACAAATAAACCTCTGTACAAGATAACACTTACTATTTCCAAACACTAATAACCTCCAAAAGTAATCATAAACTTTTGTGAATTTGGCGAGTCTTTGCATTTGTTTCCTACCTCCGTATGACCACATACCTAGCCAAAATCTCACATGCCTTCCCAAACCAACGTATAACCTACACAATAAACCATAAACCTTCATAAATAAGAATGTGCCTTCGTAACTGGTGATGAACCCTCGTATCTCACCCTACTTAGAAGCAATGCCAGGTGATGAAATGTTAGTTTATTGGAGGACAAACTTAGGAGCATTACTATGGTATAAGAAGTCTATATGCAAAGAACTATATAGAGGCATTGTTACGAATATGAAATGTCGTTTATGAGCAGAAAACCTTAGGGTCTTTAGGACAATACTATATGTCATCTAAAAAAAGAATCATGGGAGCATTGTTATGATTCAAAATGCCGATCTATGGGCAGAGAAATGTAGTGGCATTATAAAGATACGATTTGTCATTTATGGCTGAGAACTAAAGGGTAGAGTTAGGATATGTACATGTTAGTATGTGTTGCTAGCATTTATATTAATCCTTACTTGAATATCTTATTCTACCATTATGATACGATGTGATTATGATGTGACGTGAATGATGCAACTTAGGGTACTTATGATGCAACTATGTAATATATGATTTACTTATTTTATTGAAAATTAAAACTCGATCAACAACACTTACTTTTTAGTATGCATGCTAAATTCTTTAAGAAATCTTAGGCCACAACCTTGAATTCTAATTTTTATCAAGCACATTCTATGATATATTTATGACATTTTCTCCCACAACTTTCATCAATGCCCATCAACCACTACCACACTGGATGCATATTACGCTTTTGAATAGTGCGGGTTTTTTGGTTCCTAACATTCCATGTTTGTTTAATACTAGGAGAAAGCTTTCTTTTATGGTCGTTCGCAATCTAATGTGTGTGTGGGGGGGGGGGTCTTCTTAAGATGTATCGTCGTTGTCAGTTTGTGCGCTTCTAGAGTCCTTTAGTCTATGCTAGCTCCTACGATCCTTATGTGCTATGATAATGCGAACACAATATGTCTTTCTATGGTTGACCACTGCACAAAGCACATATAGATCAACATCCACTTCCTGTAAAAAATATTGGGCCAGGTTTGAAATTGTTTTACCTTCTAACCTCTCATTTTGCGTATGTCTTTCAAGTCCGACGAATAACGTATTGAAATAAGATAGAAAATTTTTATTATGAGATAGATTTTCATATGTATGAATTTACACTATCATTTTGACCTTATGTTTGTAAATGAGAGATAATCACCCATGCAAACTCTATATACTATAGTGCAAACAAGTTGATACAACACAAATTTTCATGAAATTCCGTTAATATATATAAGTAAATATATATTGACTAGAATTCCACTTACTCCACTTCGAAGTATAAAAGCAAGTACTTATTATTACTACAAACTATAAAAAACATATTACTTACCCTACACTTAAATCGAATAAACTTAAATAAACTATATGCCTCAACAAAGTTGTATTTGCCACTATCGCTTTTGTCGTTCGGCTTCTCATTTTATTATATTTTTAATTTTAACCATCATTATGGTGTATTCCCACTATTGATGGCTCTTGATTCATTCTACTTTACAAAATAAAAAAAAAATCAATAACTCTATATATGTTTATTTGTTTCGACAGAAAAGGATATGTCAAATATTGCACGTGATATAGGGTACACATAACGTGTTGTAGATGCGTGCATATATTTAGGGTGTACATAACGTGTCGTAGATGTGTGTATCTATATGTTGTTCCATCAGTGAAGGGAATATATATATTGAATGGTGATTTTCTGATAGATAGAGATGGTGGCTGTTGAGTTATAGTTATTTCCAAAAGATGCCTGAAAAAAGAGAGATTTTGAAGGAATATATTTGGTTTCCTCTCGTGATGTGCACTATCAAGAATTTTTAATTTCTCCATCAATTCCTTAACTCGATCCTATATTCCATCGTGTTTTCTTTTTACTATATAGCATTTGTCAGTAGTCACGTTCCAACTTCCAAGCATATATAATATTTATATAGGTAATTAATTAATATATATGATAATCCCATAGGAGTTAGAAAACTTACCATATATCAAATTTACCTATCATAAAAGAGACTATATATGCACTAGAAATTAAAGATGTTAAGGTATACATGATCAATAGTGTCACGATATCCGTTTTCACTAATTTTGGACACAAATTAACGTTATTAACTAACGTTGTAGTTGTTTTGAGTTAACTATCTTATAAGCCCACTTCTCATGCTCTAGTTTGCATGAACTTGTGGGCTCCTAGCAATCTCTACTCGGCATACGATACTTTTGTACTAACTGATTATATCATAGGGTTGAATCGGCGCATCTGATACTTATGTACTAAGTAACTACAAGGGGTAGATGAAATAACAGATGATGAATATTATCCCGTGGCTTAGATGCAAGAAAAAAGGTACTTTTTGACATTGCTTACCACGTCAATTAATGTCTACATATATATCCAACACAGTATAAGTAAGGCCCCCATGAGCTTCAATGCTTTCCCTGTGTGTGCATGTGTGAATTGAACCAAAAGCAACCATCAAGCAACACAAACACAACTCTTTGTTTCGAATATAATACCAACACAAAGGATCAAACTTAAGGAAGAGATGCCTTCTCTAACATCTTAGAATATCTTCTAGACTCGGTTTTCACGTCTCTTTTCCCATCCCCAATCACGTTAGCCTTTAAACCCAAAGAAATTCTTTACATATGGCGAACCTACGATCAGAGAGTCTATTTGGATCTTTCATTTCTGCTGTTATTAACTACTGCTTTAGCTATCAAGCAAGCAATAAAACCATTAGCAAAGATTACCTCAAACACGACGTTGTCATGCCAAAGAGTCGACGACCACTTTCTTTACAGGTTTGCTGATTACTTTTCATGCCTAAACTCTTGTCTTTAAATCCTAAAAAACTTTGCTTAATTTAAGGAAGGCAAGAGAATGAACAAAGGAGATTATTAGGAGCTAGAACTATGTTTACCTTTTGTTGTTGGGGTCTAATTAAAAAGTGGGGATCAGCATCTTGTATTTTTATTTTAACCATGTTTATAAATGAACTTAATTTGCTTTACTTGATAGACTATTGAGCTTCAAGTCAGGATGTGTTGCACTGGATGCGAGAGGGTAGTCAGAAGTGCCATCTACAAGCTTAGAGGTATGCATACATTTACTTTTAGGGAAAATAGAATGAAAAATACATATGAATTCTAACAATTTATCTCAAATTTATCAAGCGATTTAATTAAAGTAGGTTCATATTAGCTAGAAATGAACTTACAATTATTACTAGTTAATTTTAACAACCAACTTAACTACAATTCATTACTAAATTTAGCTACCAATGATTTTGTTTCAGATTATTTCATTGATAGATTATGGTCACACCACTTGTTGATGCCATACACCTAGCCACCCCACATAAGATGCCACCTATGCAAAAATGCTTATATAAAGAAAAACAAAATAATTTACAAAATATTTAAAAGATGTTTTTAGTGAGCCAAACATACTATGCATTTAGTTTTTAGTGAACCAAACATATTACACATCTACTGACTCAGAAGTAGTTTTTTAATAAATTCATTAAAAATCAGTGATAGTAAATGGCTTGTTAAAATCATTAATAAAATGAAAATTAGTTTCTACTTTACACAAATTTAAAGTCAATTGTTAAATTATGTAATAAGTTAATGTTGATTAATAGGTGTGTGAGTTGATGTTCTAATAAAAGTTACATTTGTTTAATAGGTCTTGAACTTTACCCATACTTTTACAGTTGTTTAATACTTCTTGCGTTTTGCCCATATTTTTACCGGGCTCATAGGTTATTATGATTTTTATTGAAATAGGTGTGGACTCAGTCGAGATAGAGCTTGAACTCGAGAAGGTGACAGTGATCGGATACGTAGATCGTAACAAGGTTTTGAAAGCAGTGAGAAGAGCAGGAAAAAGGGCCGAGTTTTGGCCTTTCCCCAACCCGCCACTATACTTCACATCCTCTAGCAACTACTTCAAGGATACAACTACCGAATACAAAGAGAGTTATAACTACTACAGGCATGGATACAATATTGGCGATAAGCATGGAATTATTCATGTCAGCCACAGGGGCGACGACAAAGTTAGTAACATGTTTAACGATGACAACGTTAACGCCTGTAGTGTCATGTAACGAGCAACATAATGTTTACCGTAGAATAATTTGGCTTTAATTTGGATAAGGATCGATGGTCGATAAAATATGCCAAATGTACCTACTAAATGTTGTCTTTTCGTTATGTAGTAATCTGATGCCTATTCGAATGAAAACTTATGTTATTATATTACATGATATTTCGGTAGTTTAGTTTGCTTCAACATATGGGATTCTTTTCTTTCCATTTAGAAGCATATATGGATATTTTTCAAAGTATTTCCTTTTGGAGAATCTTATTCATAGAACAATATTATTTACATAAATAATTTTTTACGGAAACTTTCTTGTTCAAGATTCGTAAAAACGTGATACAGATTGATGTGGATTTTGAATGCAAAATTCATGCAAATCGGATATAGAACATAAACCCCACCAGGTAGGCTTACGATACAAGGTGCTTGTAGTTGGAATATTAAATTCTATTATCCTCTCCACACAAACATGTACACATACTAACAGACACATGAGATCGAGTAATAATTTGAAGATATATATTTACTTCGTGTATATATTATTTAATAGAGTGATCACCGTCGTACATATGAGCCCTGCTCGTATGAGCGCCTCAAAACTTTTAAATTGTTTCGTTACCTAAAAAGCTTGAGACCCTTTCTAAAGTTTATATTATAAACTATCCTGTATCAGGAATAAACATCATCAACAATAAACTAAAAAGTCTATTATTAGTAGAGTTAACATTTTTTGAATATTTTTAGATTAAAGCATAAATAGAATCCACGTATATAAATTTATTTATGGGAAACTTTGGTGTCCGATATAAGTTGTGGGCCCAAAGCTAAAGGTTTAGTTGTTTTAAGCTTGAGCCACTCATGCTACTCGGTACTCGCTAGATGGAACAATCTACAAAATAGTCACCAACACTATTAGAAAAGAGGTTTCTTCCTAATAATTTTCCGACAAAAATTCGTATTGTAAATTAAACACTAGATTTTCTAATCGGAAATTCTAGAAATGTCATTTAACTAAGATTTTCCCTCAAAATGCCGCCTTTGACTAAAGGCCACCCACAAATTGTCCCTTCAATATGGGTAGAAACGACTTCCTTAGAACATTATCACAGTTCGCGCCGCCTCTATAATTTTAAAAGTTTAAAAAGACAGACGATTCTAAGATAGAGTCATCTGACTCCATTCACATGGGGATGACTCTATTAGTTTTTTAACTTTTTTTAAGTATAAAGACAGAGTAACTGTAACAAGAGGTGTAAGAAATGCAAGGTGACATTTCATTTCCTTAAAAATATTAGAAGTATCATATCCAATGATTTCGAAACCGGACCGGACCGGCCGGCCCGACCGGTTCGACCGGGAACCGGGAACATTGCCGGTTCGGTTCGGTAGATTTGGGCCGTTTTCATCAGAACCGGCCGGTTCGTGCGGTCGACCGGTCCGACCGGAACCGGCGAACCGGGTTGAACCGGGATTTTGAAAAAAAATTCTTTTTTGCTTTATTTTAATAGAAAAATATTATTGGATATGGATTAAGGAACACCGGTTCGTTAATTTGGACTATGTTTACTTGAATGGTATGTATTTGGATGTTGTTTTGGATTAAGGAACACCGGTTCGTTAATATTATACCTTATACATACACACTAAATATTTGGAATTTTTTTATATTTTTTTAAATATTTATGACGTCATCCGGTTCGTAGTCCGGTCCGACCGGTCCGATCAGTGAACCTCTAAGACGTCCGGCTTGCTTTCCGGTCCGGTTTTAAAAACATTGATTATATCAAATTCAGGGTGCTAGACAATTCGGACCTACCATGACAATAATGTTAGAATCATTTCCACTGTCCAGTGGAAGCTGCAGCCCATATTAATGAAGCCCGTTTACTACTTACTAGGATTCACAGACCGGAAGTTGGACCGGTTCATAAAAATGCAATTCACTACTACACTGTAAAAGTGAGTATTGAATTATTGATGACCAAATATTGAGATAAATGTTGGGGGTCGATAATTAGCGATGGTTCGAAAATTTTGTGGGGGTAGGCGTCAAAATTTCTTGAAGGTCAATCAGAGTTAGATTGTATGTATAATTAAAGGTTTTTTTTTTCATTGGGTGCAGCCGACCCACAAATGTTACACTTGGATCCACCAATGCAGACCTTGACCATAGTTAAAAACTAACGAATTACCGAGGGACAGCAGGACAACCTTTGTTAAGGTTAAAGATGATCCGTCGGATAAAATTTTGTCCCATGCTTGTCATGATTGGTCTGTGATAGTGAATTTTTATTAATAATCTGTCAGACTAATGATAATTTTTAAAGAATAACAATTATTTAAATCATTGGAATGATAACACATTTAACATATATAGAAGTGAAGATGATATCAAACCCATGTGTCTTGTCACATATGATGTCAATGAGGTCGGTGTTGATGCAAGCGACGAGGAAGAAGAACTTAAATGCACACATGACATTACGAAAAATGAGTTTGAAATCTTGTCTAATCATTCTGGTTGAGAGAAATGTTTAACCTCAAGTCTGTTAGTTCTTGTTTGTAATAGATGATTAGTACAGGGGTGTGAAGTGTCATTTGTTATTTTGTGTGGGTTATGATTGTTAATGATTGTTAACGGTTGTTAGAGTTAGTTAGGTTTTGGGTTTATAATCTTTCGAAGGTTATTTGAAGAGAGGGGATTCAATTTTACATTGCTTTTCATAGATTGATAATAAGACTTTGATTCTTGAGTTCGATTTCAATTTGCTTTCTTCTCTTGTGTTGTTCTTCACAACAATTGATATCAGAGCCAGGTGAATTGGCTCGAAGAAGGAGATAAGAAAGGGAAATTGGTGCAATCGTCGACAAAGATGGGGACGACGAGGTTCGAATTAGAGAAATTCGATGGTAAGAATGATTTCGGTCTATGGAGAGTCAAGATGCGAGCGCTGCTAGTTCACCAAGGGTTGATCGATGCATTGGCCGGTGGTGAGGCCAAGATCCCAGAAGGTGCAACGGACAAGGAGAAGAAGAGTTGACCCTGAAGTGGAAAGATGTAAAACAAAAGGCCCATAGCGCTATAATCCTGAGTTTGGGAGATAAGGTGCTACGCGAAGTTTCGAAAGAGACGACCGTAGCTGGACTATAGGTAAAATTGGAGTCATTGTACATGACGAAGAGCCTAGCAAACCGACTGTACCTCAAAAAGAGGCTATACACTTTCCATATGTCATCAGGTAAATTGTTAGAAAACCACACTGATGAATTCAATAAACTGATCTTGGACTTAGAAAACATTGAAGTAACCATTAATGATGAGGACCAAGCTTAATCTTCCTGACATCACTACCTACCTCTTTTGAGCATTTCGTGGACACCCTCATGTATGGGAGGGACACACTGTCCATGGAAGAAGTCTTAGCATCCCTCAATTCGAAAGAATTAAACAAAAGGGGAGATGTTTGGGAAGATAAAGGAGGTGATGGGCTATTTATAAGGGGAAGAACCGATCAAAGAAACTCATCAAAACCAAGGGGTTCTCACAGATCGAAATCTAAAATCAGGAGGAGATGTTACATATGCAACTCTGAGAAGCACCTGAAGAGGGAATGTCCTGAGAGGAGAAAGAAGAAAGGGGAATATTCCCCTTTCTCCAAGAATGGAGGAAGTTCGAGCAATGCCCCATCTGATTCACCATCAGATGGATATGAAAGTGCTGATGCCTTAGCTATCATCAAAGGATCAGGAGACCAATCATGGGTATTGGATTCAGGGTGCTCATACCATATGTCTCCTCATCAAGAGTTCTTCCATGATCTTATCATCAAGGACATGGGCGTGGTACAACTAGGTGATGACAGGCCATGCAAGATCAGAGGTGAAGGGTCTGTGAACTTGAGGCTTGACAATGGAGTAGTGATGAATCTATAGAATGTCAGGTATATCCCAGAATTAAGTAGAAATCTGGTTTCACTGGGAACACTTGAACAGGAAGGCTGCAATGTCAGCTTGAAGAATGGAAAGGCTAAAGTAAGTAGAGGTTCCACGGTCTTGATGACATGCACACGAGGCAATAACAAGATCTATACATTAGATGACAATGTGTACCAGGGAGTTGCAAATGTGGTGGAGAGTAAAACCATGAACACCAATGACTTATGGCACCTCAGAATGGGTCATTTGAGTAGTCGTGGGCTTGCTGAACTTAGAAAAGGGGGGGAGTATAGCCGGATTAACAAGTGAAGAATTAAAGTTCTGTGAGCATTGTGTAATGGGTAAAGCTCATAGAGTCAGCTTTTCTAAAGGAGAGCATAAGACTAATGGTATATTGGACTATGTTCATTCGGATCTATGGGGGCCAGCTAGAACAGAATCTATTGGTGGTGCAAGGTATTTTCTATCCCTGATAGATGATTATTCAAGAAGGGTATGGGTGTATACTCTAAGGAATAAGAATGATGCATTTGCAAGGTTTAAGTAGTGGAAGACATTAGTTGAAAACCAAGTGGATAGGAGGGTGAGAAGGTTGAGAACAGACAATGGGTTAGAGTTCTGTAATGATCGGTTTAGAGCATTTTGTATATCAAATGGGATAGCTAGGCACTTCACTGTGCCAGGTACACCCCAACAAAATGGGCTAGCTGAACGTATGAATAGGACTCTATTGGAAAGAGTGAGGTGTTTCTTGTTCAGCTCAGGGTTACCAAAGAAGTTTTGGGCTGAGGCAGTTACAACTACAGCCTACCTTATCAATAGGTCACCCTCTTCAACATTAGATATGAAGGTACCAATGGAAGTTTGGTCAGGACATAAGGTAGACTACTCTCATATAAAGGTGTTTGGATCGATAGCATATGCTCATGTGAAGCAAGGGAAACTTGAGGCTAGAGCAGTAAAGTGTATTCTCTTGGGATATCCTGAGGGGGTCAAAGGATATAGACTATGGAGATTAGATGATGGTACACCTAAAGTGATTGTAAGTAGAGATGTCATCTTTAGGGAAGATGTTATGTACAAGAACACCCTAGTTGGTCAAAAATGTGGTGAAATAGGTTCATTTAGAGATCAGGCAAGCCAGTTTGAGGTGGAGCAAACTGAGTCCAACATAGACTCAGTGCCTGCATACTCAGGTAATGCAGGCCCAGTACCTGCATCATTTGGAGATACAAATCCAGATGGCAACTCTGATGGCCATGCCGAAGGAGTTGCAGGGCAGGGTTCTTCTGGTGGAGTTCCCTATAGCTTAGCAAGGGATAGGACCAGAAGGAATATAGTGCCACCTTTAAGGTTTAGATCAAATGATGGGAATTCTGATGACATTTTAGCTTTTGTGTTTTTGTCAGCTGAACAAGAGGCTGTATGTGAACCTATTACATATCAGGAGGCAGTTAGATCTACGAATTGTGAGCTATGGCTCAAAGCAATGAGTGAAGAGATGGACTCTTTAAAACAAAATCATACATGGAGATTAGTAGACAGGCGTGGAGGGCACAAAGTTATACCTTGTAAGTGGTTGTTCAAGGTAAAGGATGGCCCTAGGTATAAAGCAAGGCTTATGGAAAAGGGGTTTACACAAAGATCAGGAGTTGATTATCATGAAATATTTTCACCAGTGGTTAAGCATACATCTATACGTATTGTACTAACCTTGGCTGCTATGTATGATCTTGAATTGGAACAAATGGATGTTAAGACTGCTTTTTTACATGGCAGCCTTGATGAAGAAATATACATGGAACAACCTTTGGGTTTTATTAGGCCGGGAGATGAAAAGAAAGTATGCTTATTACAAAGGTCTTTATATGGCCTTAAACAGTCACCTCGGCAATGGTACAAAAGATTTGATTCTTATGTACTAGAGATTGGATTCACAAGGAGTGAGTATGATGCTTGTGTGTATTTCAAAGAGTATAGTAAAGGTGAATTCTTATACTTACTGCTGTATGTAGATGACATGTTATTGGCATGTAAAAGTATAAGTGAAGTGACCAATACAAAGAAGTTGTTGATGAAAGAATTCAGTATGAAAGATTTAGGTCTTGCTAAAAAGATTCTTGGGATGGAGATAGATAGAGTTCGAGATCAGATAATTATCAAGCTGCATCAAAAGGGGTATATTGAGAAAGTGTTAGCAAACTTTTCTATGGCTAATTGTAAGCCTGTGAAAGTTCCTTTTGGACAGCATTTTAAGTTGTCAATTCTTGATTGTCCTAAGGATGAGTTGGAGGCTGAATATATGATGAAAGTTCCTTATGCAAATGCTATAGGCTCTTTGATGTATCTAATGGTATGCAGCCGTCCTAATATAGGATATGGTGTAAGTGTTGTAAGCCGTTTTCTTTCTAATCCAGGCAAACAACATTAGGAAGGTGTTAAATGGCTGCTGAGATACATAGCTGGATCTAGAGATGTTGGTTTAATATTTTCTGATAATCCAGTGGGTAAAAATCTAGTTCTTGGATTTGTAGATGCTGATTATGCAAAGGATCTGGATAATGGAAGGTCTATTAGTGGTTATGCATTTAAGGTAATGGGTAGTCTTGTGAGTTGGAAAGCTACATTGCAAAAAGTGGTAGCTTTATCTTCTACTGAAGCTGAGTTTATATCTTTAACTGAAGGTATTAAAGAAGCACTCTGGCTGAAGGGTTTTATACAAGAGCTTGGTGTAGTTTTTGATGATACTGTGATGCTATGTGATAATCAAAGTGTTGTTCAACTGTCTAAGCATGGTAAATATCATGATAGAACTAAACATATCAGAGTTAAGATGTATTTTGTTAGAGATATTGTGAGTAGTGGAGAAGTCAAGGTAGAAGATGTTGCTTCGGAAGATAATGCAGCAGATGTGTTCACTAAGGCATTGCCTTGTTCCAGATTTGAGAGATGTTTGGATTTATTGGGTATTGGTTAGTGACTTGAGTTAAAGGTGGAGATTGTTGAGAGAAATGTTTAACCTCAAGTCTGTTAGTTCTTGTTTGTAATAGATGATTAGTACAGGGGTGTGAAGTGTCATTGTTATTTTGTGTAGGTTATGATTGTTAATGATTGTTAACGGTTGTTAGAGTTAGTTAGGTTTTGGGTTTATAATCTTTCGAAGGTTATTTGAAGAGAGGGGATTCAATTTTACATTGCTTTTCATAGATTGATAATAAGACTTTGATTCTTGAGTTCAATTTCAATTTGCTTTCTTCTCTTGTGTTGTTCTTCACAACACATTCTTTTGAAGAAAATGTGCTTGTAATGCACTAAGACTCATGAAAACATTAACCGAGGTTTGCTAATGCGAATTTTAAAATATATAGTAATTTAAATTTCTACTGATTAATTTATGTGTTATTTTTAACAAGTGTGGAGTACTACGTTTCTCTAAACTCAAGTAGATTGATGGTAATTTTTTCAACTTATATATATCTTGTAAATGTACTTAAATTAATTATTATGTTATTGTGGAATAACACTCAATCTTATACACATGTTACCACATTAGGATAATCAGATCGATTGGTTGACACTCTAAAAGACCTTGTAATTATATACTTCTATACCTGTACTTGTTTAAAACATGTAAATAGAAAAGTTCAATTTATAAATTTTTTTACATATGTGTATTTTAAGAATTTATGCATTCACTAGTTAATGCACTACGGTTGTAAGATGTCAATAGTAATGTGTCCATCAATATTTACGCTAAAATAAACTTCAGACTCATGATAAGACTAAAAATAAAGTCTTAGGAGCAATGACTCGCTCCATGATAAGATCAATGAACAAGATCATGAATACGTAAATGAAAAACTATAAAATTGAAGTAACTTATTTGATTGATACATTGATGCCCTAATATAATTATACATTCATTGATGATTACTCTTAAATCGTTGTGACCCTAGATGAAGAAGTGATACAACAATTCTAAACTACAAACATAATTACTAAACTACTAAACCTAATAATTGCAATTTAAACTTTAAATTTATTAACTAATTATTAAGCTAATAATCCATGCATCTTCAAAACTAGGGCAAAAAGTTAGGAGGCTGATTGTTGTTCTTAATAATACTTGTCTTAAGTTTTAAAGATGCATGGACTATGACTTAATTATTAGTTAGCAAAGTTTAAGGTTAAGATTGTAATTATTTGATTAATTAGTACTCTTAATATGTAATTATACATGTTTGTTGTTTAGAAGCATTGATCACTTCTATATTTACAGTTCAAGGACAAATAGTTTATTTTGTCACTGTCACCCGTAAGGTGTGATTCAGGCTCCGTCATTATTCTATGCCACGGTTACAAAGCAAAAGTGAAAGAAACGGTAGTTTTAGGCTCCAATTTAGGCTTAAACGTACTGTAACATTTGTAACATTTGTACTCTAAGAGCATTCACAACCCATGCCTTATATTTATGTGAGTGTGTTTGGTATATTATATGGAATGATTTTGAGTGGTTGTGAGTGAAGGAGAGAGAAATGTTATTGTGGATTGGTATATTTGAAGAATCACTGTACAATCCTTATAAATTTTTTAATATTTTTAAAAGTGGTTGTGAGTGAAGGAGAGAGAAAAGGTAATGAAAAAGGTATAAAAATATATTATTTAATTGAAAGGAGAGAGAAGAAGTAGTGATTTTTAGTGTAATTATATGGATAAAGATAAGGAATGGGATGTGAATGCTCTTAGCTCCTCACTTCAACCCGCATAGTTAATGGCTACCCCCTTTTATTTATATTCCACTTTTGTTTATAATAAATGAAAACTTCACCAAATTGTTCTAATTAAGTTATTTATCTTTTTATTTGTGTAATTCAGATTACTAATATTTTATTTCTTTGAATCCGATCAATAAAGTTTTAGAAGTGTTTTAATTAGGATACCTCTTGTTTTTTCAATTTTTTTTAAATAATTCACAATCTTTTGAAAATAATTCAGTTTTTATATATTGTTAAATTTTAAATGTTTCAATTTTTTTAAATATTTTACAATTTATGATTGATCTAATTAGAACAATTCCGAAACTTCAGTGATAGATTGGGATAAAAAAAATTATATGAGTGACATAATTAAAACAATACTAAAACTTGATCACTATTTATAAAGTTATCCCTTATAATAAACGTATTAACTTTTCGATTTAACCAAAAAAAAGCCTCGTGCACCTTGTAGCATTCTGAAAATGAACTAACTACGGATGTTTTAGCTAGTTTTAACCTAGTTGAAACAGACCGTAAACATCGAGTAGGTCGGGTGTAGCTAGGTACGTTTCAACTGAAGTGGTCGGGTGTAGTTAAGGCTTGTAGGGAGGTCCCGTATACATTACAATGGGCATTTGGCAGTAAATGGACCACATAGAATTTATATAGATAATGGGGACACTGTATATATGTATCAAATTAACAATATCAAATTAAAACAACAATTCAACCCACATTTTCTCATGCTGATGTTGGCACCCTTCTTCTCACCTCAAAATGTTATAAAAAGACATCCCACATACATTCATGAGTTTTGACAACTCATGTCTCTTAGGGTGGGGAACTGGGACCTTATAACTTACATTACTATAAATACATTTAAGTATGTCAAACAAACAAAAACTCACATAAGCTCGATAGATCTGATTTTGGATTGTTAATTTATATTACACAATAAGATCCATCGAAATTGTATCTGTATCATTGCATCACAGTTATGTTTGTCAATGAATCCTCATGTAAATTTAACCAAATTAGTTCACAATCATCTTCCTACTCTAATAAATGGGTAACTTGAATGGACACGTGACTACACCACATTCATCCTCATCAAATTTTTTCCGCTTATCTCTTTTATTAAATAAGCACACACTACTAAAAAATGGATGTTTTTGCTACGAACATTTGCGACAAGATTGCGAGTACACTATATTTGTTACAAAATTACAACGGAATTCCGACAGAAGTTTAAATACAAAATTTTCACACAACATTCCGACAAAGTAGCTGTATGAAAATCTGTTGTCGCAACATTGTTGCAAACATTTAATGCTTTCCGACAAGCTATCAACAACATTGCAATATTTTCATTTGATATGTTAAATTTTGAATAACTTACGACAGATTTGTGGCAATGATGTATTTTTTAAATATTTTTATCATAAATCTTACAAAATTTGCGATCCTTTTGTGACAAATATTTTTTTATGAATTTGTTGTGGCAAATTTGTCACAATGCTTTCATATGTTGCGACTGATTACGACAAAATCATATTTTATAATCTAATATTTCATTTATTTCAAATTAAGTAAGTTAAAAATATTTTGTTGTGCGAAAGGTTGGCGTTTAAATTAAATTGCGACACTTTTGCGACAAATATATTTTTATGTATT
Source organism: Flaveria linearis (assembly GCA_024085815.1). NCBI lineage: Eukaryota > Viridiplantae > Streptophyta > Magnoliopsida > Asterales > Asteraceae > Flaveria > Flaveria linearis. The sequence goes on from CM044012.1 coordinate 57,702,364, forward strand.
AAATAAAACAAAAATATATTGTTTATTGCTATGTTGTGACAAATTTACAACAAAATCATTGAAAAACTTAAATTAAAATTGCGACACTTTTTCGACAAAAATAAAAGTTTGAATAACTTACGACCGATTTGTGACAAATTTGTCGCAAACGTTACATAAATTGCGACAGATTTACGACAAACTCCTATTTTTATCCTAAATAATCACTTCTTGGTAATTTTTAAATAATTCATTTTTTAATTTTTAGTTAAAAACTTTTATTTTTATAGAAACCTTAGTAAAAATTTTTAATCAATTGTTACTATGTTGTTATAATTATTAGTTATTATGTAAACTATTATATATTGAGTTTGTGTGTGAATGCATATTTTTTGATGTGTATGTATATGCATGCGTATGTGTATCCATATGTGTATATGTATGTACGAATGTGTGAAATACTATAGTAAAGTTTTTTAATTGTATGTATGATTATATGTCTGTACGTATGTTTATGTGTATTTGTAGTAAGTGTTACTTTACATATGTATGTATGTATGTGTGTATGTATGCGTGTGTATGTGTGTCTATTCAGGTACGTATATATGTAGAGATGCATGCATGGGTGTATGTAAGGCGTGTATGTATGTTTGTACGAATGTACATACGTTTTTGTATGTGTTATATAGTATCCTTATCGGTAACAAAGTATGTGTATAGTATGTATGCATGTACGTGTATGAGCATGTGCTTTTATATGCATGTATCAGTGCAAGTGTTACAATATATTTATACATCTCATTAAGTCTTACAATAAATAAATATAATTTTAATAAAAAAAATTAATTAAAAAATTTATTTTGTCGCAAAGTCGTCGAAAATTTAAATATTTGCGACAAAGTTGCTACAAATTTTTTATAAAATAAAATTGATTTTGTCGCAAAGTCGTCGAAAGTTTAAAACTTTGCGACAAATTTGCTACAAAATATGTATAAGAATTTTTAATTAAAAAATTATTTTATAAAATTCCCAAAATCCCAAAATCCCCCAAAATTCCCTCCCTTTCTCTCCTTCTCCGTATTTCCCCCAAAAATCCCAAAATCCCAAACTTCCTCCAAAATCCCCAAATCCTCCCAAACTTCCCAAAACCCTCCCGTCATCTCCCTCGTCGTCCGACGACCTCCCGACCACCTCCCGACCAGACCGCCGCCATCCCCTCCCCCGACGACCTCCCGACCACAGGCTCCCAGCACCGCCGCCATCCCCTCCCCCGATGACCTCCCGATTCACCCAGCACCGCCAGCCGCCCTCCACAGCACCGCCCGCCGCCCGCCATCCCCGACCACAGCCTCCTCTGCCATCCCTGAACACAGCCTGCTCCTGCTCCTGCTCCGCGCGCCATCCCCGCCCACAGCCTCCGCCGCCTGCAGAAGCCTAAAATTGGTGAGAAAAAAGTTTTTTCTTCAAATTTCTTGAATGTGCATTCTTGTTAATCGAGTAGCAGCTTGTATGTTTGGATGTGCATTCTTGTTAATCGAGTAGCATTCTTGTATTCTTGACTCTGCAGGGATAGTGAGGTTTAGGTTGGATGTGCATTCTTGTTCTTGTATTGTGATGTATGAGAGATTGAGAAAAATGACGCTTGAAGATTATAGGGGAAGAACATACAACTAAGCTGACAATTGAAGGTAAAATTTAGGGTTAATAATAATTCATTTACACTTTTCAAAAGAATTTATATACGTACATGTCACTTTTCAAAAGAGTTTGTATGTGATTATTGTTAATTAGGTTACTATGCATATATAAGTTCTAACACTTAGTGAATTTTTAGTTATAGATAAAGAAAAATGCCCTCGAATAGAGAATGGATTTACACAATGAGAACAAATAGAGATGGTTCTTTCAATTTGCGATTTCAACAAGTAGTTTCTTATTTCTTGGACTTCGTATATGAAAATGCTACAAACATAGAAAATGGAAAAATCAGGTGCCCATGTAGTAAATGCAAAAATCGTTTTTACCACACAAGAGATGAAGTTCAAATTCATCTTATTACACAAGGATTTATGAAAGATTATCAGCTATGGTACGCGCATGGGGAAAGGTATCCTAGTGAAGCTATAGATGTGGGCCAATGTTCAAACCCTATGCCATCTCAATATGTGGGTCAAGATGTTAATGAAGATTTTGATGATTATACCGAGTATGATCAAATGGTTATGGAAGGCATGCACCATAATCATGATCCTTATTATCAAGAAGGGCCACAAGATCCAAATCAAAGAGCAGGGGCATTCTATAAAATGTTCGAGCAAGCTAATGAGCCTTTATGGGAGGGTTCTAAACGAGCTAGCACACTCTCTATCACCACGAGGTTATTAAACTGGAAATCAGATTGTAATGTTTCTGACTCAACATTTGATAAACTACTTCCAATCATCAAAGAAGTTTTACCCGATGGTGACAAGCTACCTAAAAACTTTTATGAGACCAAAAGATGTTAAAGCCACTAGAGTTGCCGTCACAACAAATTCATGCATGCGAAAATCATTGCATGCTATTTTATGGACAATATTCTGATCTTGATCGTTGTAAAGTATGTAAAAAAGAAAGATATAAGGAAAAAGGGAAAAAGGCACCTAAGTTTATGATGACTTATATGCCTATTGGACCAAGGCTTCAAAGGTTGTTTTACTCAAAAAAGACAGCTCAACATCTGACTTGGCATGCAGATCGTAGTCCTTCCAAAAAAATGAGTCATCCTAGTGATGGTAAGGCCTGGCACCATCTAAACTTGGTCTATCCTGAGTTTGCAAAAGAGACACGCAATGTTCGTCTTGGGTTGTGTACTGATGGGTTTAGTCCAAATAGCACAAGTGGAAACCCCGTATTCATGTTGGCCAGTGTTTATCACGGTTTACAATCTACCTCCTTGGATGGCCCTAAAAGAGCAATACATACAAGTTCCTTTGATCATTCCTGGTCCAAAGAATCCTGGACAAAATATTGATGTTTTTTTACAACCTTTAATTGATGAGTTGAAACATTTGTTCAACCATGGCATTGAGACTTATGATGACCATCGACGTACCAATTTTCAAATGAGGGCAGTACTGCTATGGACAGTTAGTGACTTTCCTGCTTATGCGATGTTGTCTGGATGGAGCACACATGGTAAGTTAGCTTGCCCATATTGCTCCAATGAATCAGGATCATTCCAGCTACAATTCGGAGGGAAACCGTGTTGGTTTGACTGCCATAGACAACATCTTCCCACTAAACATTGTTTCCGAAAAGATAAGATTAACTTTCGTAAAAACAAAACAGTTTCAAGTGTAATACTTATTCCAAAGCCAAGTGGAGAAGAAATATGGCAGATTGTAAAACATTTGCCTATTGTTTACAATGGTGAACCTCATGGTAGTCAATTATATAAAAGACCCCCTGGTTTTGGGATAACACATAATTGGGTAAAGAGAAGCATCTTTTGGGAGCTTACGTATTGGGGTAAGTTGTTGATTCGACACAACCTCGACGTGATGCATATTGAGAAGAATGTATTCGACAATTTGTTTCATACAATTATGGGCACTAATAAATCGAAAGACAACATGAAGGCAAGGAAAGATATTGAACATATTTGTGATCGTCCTCTTTTAAACCCTATGTATGATGACGCCGGAAAGATGACAATACTTAGAGGAGATTACACTCTACAAAAAGATGACCTTAAAAAGGTATGTGCTTGGATGAAAAAACTTAAATTTCCAGATGGGTATGCTTCAAATATAGGGAGTTTAGTAAAAACCAAAGATAATACTTTTCATGGTTTCAAAAGCCATGATTGTCATGTGTTTATGCAACGTTTACTTCCTCTTGCTATTAGAGGTCTTGTTTCAAAAGAGACATATGAGGCTGTAACAGAGTTGTGTATGTTCTTTCGAGTCTTATGCTCAAAAACATTACATGTAGATGATTTGGCAAAGATGAAGGACACTATCGTTGTAACTATATGCAAGTTGGAGAAAATTTTCCCTCCTGGTTTCTTTGACTCAATGGAGCACCTAGTCATACATTTAGCTGATGAAGCTCTTCTTGGTGGTCCAGTGCAATATAGATGGATGTACTAATATGAAAGGTAATGACACTATTGTAATGATGTAATCACATGAATTCTTTGTTTTTAACAATCCTAATACATTCTAAATGATCTGTAAGTGTAGGAAGCTTGGTTTGATCAAAAGAAGAATTAGAAACAAATCAAGGATTGAGGGTTCAATCGTGAGGGAACACCTAGTGAATGAAATTGCCACCTATTGTTCTCTATACTTTGACCCGACAATTGAGACACGCCATAATAGGGAGCCACGAAATTTCGCATCGGAACTTTTAGGTTCTTCAAGTGGAGGCTCTCAACTAAGCGTGTTTCACGTTCCATCAAGACGATTATATCAAAAGAGTGGAATACGAAGATGCATGGGTTTTGAAGAACTTAAAAAGGCACACACGTATGTTCTTCAAAATTGTGAAGAAGTTTATCCTTACATTGAAGAGTTCGATGAAATGGCGCCAGAACAATATCCGAATGAGCCGATTATGTTGCTCAGAGATAACCACTTTGCTGAATGGTTTGAATACCGCGTAAGTAAACCCAACTAAATCATAATGGTTTATGTTATTGTATAATTAACAAGCACGCTACGTGTGTGTTCTTCCTTGAAGGTAAAGAATGGCTTAGTTGATGGAAGCACTCGACTTTTGGAGATTATAGCAAAAATTCCATCGATTTCGGCTCAATCTCACAATGGGTACTTCATAAATGGTTATAAGTTCCACACACAAAAATATAGTAAAGGACTTGTGACATCAAATTGTGGTGTGTGCGTAAGAGGGGAGACTTATAACAAACAAGAGTCTGACTACTACGGCTTAGTGGACGAGATACTGGAGCTCCAATATGAGTGCAATGGGTCTCACACTGTTGTACTTTTTAAATGTACATGGTTTGATAACAAAGACGGTGTAGTAGTTCATAAAAATGGGTTGGTCGATGTCAACCCAAGTCCCGACTTCCAAGTGACGACCCATTTATCTTGGCATCACAGGCGGAACAAGTGTTTTACACATCATATCCTGCTGTGACAAGTGATACAAAAACGTATGGGCAGTAGTGAAGACAAAATCCCGACATATCTATGAAGTTACCACATCTGAAACTCAAGTATCAAATGATGTAGATACTGAAGCACATGTGTTTTTTCAAATTAATGAACGATTTGAGTTACCAGATGAAGTAACTAGGAGTGAACGCTTGAACCTGGTTACAAATACTAATACAACAGAGCAAATGACCTATGGGGAGGAAGAACCCGAAGATGATAGTGAAGATGACGATGTTGATGATGAAGATGAAATGGTTTATTTGGGCTCTTCAGATGAAGATGAACATGATTGTTAGGAACATATATTGTTTGTTTTAGTATAATTACTAATATTTAAGATTTATCATATGGTATGTACACTTTAAATAATTTCCTAACGTAGGGTTTGTAAATCTTATACTTTTATCTAAACATTCTTATTCTACTAAATGCTGGGTGTATACATTATGAATAGTGGTACTCATGGTGGTGGTGTTGCTCGTGGTGGTGGTGTTGCTCATGGTGGTGCTCGTGGTGGTGGTGCTCGTGCTGGTGGTACTGGTACTCGTGGTGGAAAGGTAGCTCCAGTTAGACGCAGTGATAGCAGTACTCGTGGTGATAGTGCTACTCGTGGTATTAATATTCATGAACGTGACTCTCGTATTGGAGTTCATGCTACTATAGGGACACGAGGATCCCAGGAGTCTAGTTCTAAAGGTAAAAATCAAAAGCATGTTGAAGAAGGAATAAGACAAACTTGTGGGAGATATGTCATAGTACGTGGTGCAAAATCTGGGGGGGTTGCTGGCAGTCATAGTCGAGCCGCTCGCGATGATGAAATGGCTGATATGGTTGGGGTATTACGTAACACTATGAGGTTACAGGATATTGATGGTGATGATGTTGAGGATGAGTTCGACTATGTTGAGGATAATGATAGTCATCAGGATGGTGGTGAGAATGCTCATGGTGATAATGGTCATGGTGTTAATGTTAGTAGTTTTGGGGATACCGGTGGTAAGGATAGTGAGAATAAGGATGATGGTGGTGACAGACCATGGATTAAACGCGTGGGAAAAAAGTACGTTTCTAATTTAGCAAACTAATTTATGTTTCTTGTTCATGTTATAACCAAACACTTTAATTATTTAAATATTGTAGGTTTGGAAGTGGGCGTGTTCATAGAAGTGCTAGAGATATAATAGACCAAAATCTTGATGGAGCTTGGATCACTTTTTCAAAGGTCCCACATAGTAAATTGAAGGAGATGTTTAATATCTTCCGGGTAATATATCAATATATTATTTATTTATGCTATAACTATTTGTATATTATTATATTTCTACATTTATTTTTAACAGACCAAGTGGAGATGGGATGCACGAGACGACCAATACATTTATGATGGATTTGTTAATGTGGTAGGGGGTCGATATCCAGATATAATGAATCGTTTAAGGAAAGAATCTAAAAACAAAGCTAGACTGGACGGACATGTTATTGACGACGACGAAGATAAATTCGAAATAACTTCTAATTATCCGCCAGACACAGTACCTCTTGAGAGATGGAAACAAATGTGCGAGGTAAGGATGTTAATATGTTATATTTGTTTAATTTATAATTATTTATAAATTACACATATTTTTATCTTTTGTAGATTTGGAATACCGAAGAATGGTTAAAAAAATCAAAAGCTGGGAGAAAGAATCGTAAAAATGACCTATCCCGTCATACTGGCGGGTCTATGGGCTTTGACGAACATCGTATCCGTCTGGTAAGCTATATATATTTATAAGTTATAGTAACTATTTGTATATTTAAACTTTACCAACATTTTGTGTAGGAACAACAAAAAGGTGGAAAGGTTGGCTACGATTTAGTCTTCATTGATACACATGCAACCAAAGAGAGTAAAAAGAGACTGCGAGATGGGGAAATTAGTGTTAAGGACTTGGATGAGTTAGAGTTTGTTACACAACGATCAAAGGAATCATTCGTAAGTTATCATTATATGTGAAGTTTAATGTATTAACTTTGATTATAATTTGGTTCCCTTTTATTATGAAAATATAGATATCATTTCAAAAGGAACTTGAAAAGAAGTATGGCCCAGACAACGATCAGAATCCGAATCGTGATGACTTTGCTGTGTGGGAGCGTCTACATCCTAACACTCGTGGCCACATGTTCGGGTTAGGATCTTCCGATCCACATTTTGTGGTGACTGGGTCACACTCATCATTTATGGTCCTATTTCATATGGTGATGCCCAACGGTCGCAAGAGGTATAGTTGTTATTATTAAAGTCACACATTATTTTCTCTTTAGGCATTCATGGCTGGGTTAGGAGTACCAGCATTAGATCTTGTTATATTATATCTTGATATTTTATAAGTGTGTATAGGATGATTTGACCAGTTTAAATTGAGAGTAATTAAACTAGTTACACAAAGTGAGTTTGGGTCATTTTGACTTGTTTAATTGAAAACATATAGTTTTAGTTTCATAATATGAGTTTGGTTCATTTAGACTTGTTTAAATTAAAAGGTGATGGTTATAGTTTCGTAAAGCGTGTTCGGGTGATTTTGACCCGTTTGAATTAAATTAGATAGTTTAGTCTCACAAAGTGAGTTTATATCATTTTGACCCGTTTATATTGAATGCATATAGTTTAGTTTCATAAAGTAGGTTTGGATCATTTAGACCCATTTAGATTGAAGGTTGATAGTTAGTTTCATAAGTATGTATAGGGTGATTTTGACCCGTTTAAATTGAGAGAATTAAATTAGTTATACAAAGCGGTTTGGGTCTTTTGACTTGCTTAAATTGTGTTTGGGGTGATTTTGACCCGTTTAAATTGAGAGTAGATTTTTTAGTTACACCAAGTTAGTTTGGGTCAATTTGACCTGTTTATTGAAAGCATATAGTTTTAGTTTTTTGATATGGGTTTGGGTCATTTGACCCGCTTATATTAACATATAGTTTAGTTTAATAAAGTAGGTTCGGATCATTTTTACACGGACTTGTATTTGGATCATTTTAACTTTGTTGTTAACTTTTACATTATTTTGGCTTATAATTCTTATTTTTGCACGGACTTGTATAGTTATGATAATTATAAATGTTTTAACAATTTATAGGTCCAAAATGTCCGAACGGAATTAGAAAAAGAACGAGAGGCTCGAGAAAACTTGGAAAACCGCTTGGCACAAATTGAAAAGGACCGAGAACAAGAGAGGGAACAAGAGCGCGTTGAACGAGAACAAGAGCGGGTTGAACGTGAGAAATTACAAAAACGAATGAAAGAAATTATGAAAAGATTACTTTGATAGATAATTTGTTTGTTTTGTATTTTGCGAGAAAAGTTTACTTGAAATTGTTTAAACTTTGATATTTTTGAATGGATATGTTCGGATTAGTTATTAATTTAGTAGTCGGTTTTCTAGATTATTTGTAAATGTATTGTAGTATTATGCAGAAAAATTTGTAATTTTTTAAAAAATTTCTAGATTTTATTATTTTTTTATATTTGTCGCAAGTTTGTTGCAAAATGAATTAAAATAAAAGACATATTTAGTCGGTATTTTGTCGCAAAATGAACATATTTAGTCGGTATTTTGTCGCAAAATATATTATGTTTATCGCAAGTTTGTCGCAACATTTAGGTCGGTAGTTTGTCACAACAGAAGTAAATGACATTTTTTGTCGGTAGTTCGTCGGAAGATTCGTTAGTCGGTAGTTCGTCGCAAATATGTTTGTCGGTAATTCGACGCAAATATTTTTTTAATATTAGTTTTATTTCAATAAAAGATAATATTTAAAACTAATTTTTGACCGAATTGGTAGTAAATTTGTCACAAAATGTTTGTCGGTAAATTGTCGTAAAATTAGCGACAAAATACGTGTGTCGCAAATGTGTGGTAAGTTTTGTCGCAAAGTTATCGAAAATATTTTGCTAGGAGGTTGTTTCCTACAAAGTTATTTTTGTCGCAAATTTGTCTGTATAGGAGTTTTGCGACAAGATTGCGACAAAAATGCTTGTCGTAAAAACTACTAAATTTTAGTATTGACATAAATTACTAATAATATTATTTAATTATTTTTAGATTAAAATAATTCTTTAAAAAATTAAAAAAAATAATTATTAATGTTATTTCTAGACAATCAAATTTTTATAAAACAATATTTTTTTATAAAACTTCAAACTTTTTTAAAAATATTAATATTTTAAAACTGGTTTTTTTAAAAAGTAAATAATTTTATAAATAAAGAATAATTAAGGGTGGTCATTTTTTTCAGAGTATTTTTTACCATAGAAATCTACCTAACCCGGCCTTGTACTTGAAAGTATTGAAACACATTATATTTTATGAGTGAGATTATTATACAAATTGTATTTTTACTACGAGAAGACACAATAAGGTTAAAAAAATCATAAAAATATATCTCACAATCTAAATTGAATTTCAAAAAATTGCTTCGGAGTCTCTGTTTTTCTCGTCGTCCTCTTTCAGAAAGAAAAATAAAAAATTCATTGTGTTTTTTTATGACACAATGAAGTCATTGTGTCTTTCAAAATGATACAATAACGTCATTGTGTCTTTCATAAATGACACATTTTTTTAATTTTTTAATTTTTATTTATTTTTTTCTTAATGAGGACGACTATGTGAACAAAAGCTCAGAATTATTTTTTTAAAATTCGATTTAGATTGTGAGATATAATTTTTTGTGGCTTTTTTGACTAATTGTGTTTTCTCACACTTTGTAACAAAAACATACTTTATATTTGAACCTCGATCTTTCATATTTTATTATAGGTAAACATCATACCACTAGACCACTAAGCAACTCAGGTAATATAACCTTATCTTTTTGTTTGCAATCTATTGTGACGTGATTTGTTTTTGGAAAGAATCATTCGAGCTTCCAAATGCTTAAATGATATAGCTACTTACACAACCTATACATTTTCATATGTTTTAGTAGCAATTAATTATTTGTTAGTCGATATTAATGATTTCAATTTTACTTATTGTGTTATCCTATATTTACCGAAACAGGTTTAAAATTGAATTAATATATTATTATGTTCTCTTATGTTCTTTAACATAGAACCCTAGGATACGTGAAATATATATGACTAATAAAAATAATTGCAAAGAAAATCGAATAATATTACATCTTCAATTAGTATAAATATTATATTACTAGCTTTGTTTTAGTTATTTTTTTATTGTAATATAAAATAAAAATATCTTAATTTGCAACGTCCATTGCCAATAATATGTCACCGGCCACCACACCTCCTGTTCATATATTCATCATTTTAATATGCTTTGTTTATTCCTATTTTGATAGAGTTTCTTTCAAAGAATTATTGTATATATAATAAATCCCAAGGTCGGTGTGAACAGTAGTTCACACCGATTGGGACACGTGGCGCGCTTTGACTGGCTCTCATAATTTCTTTTTTTTTCCTCGCTTCTGCTCACCGCCGGTGGTGTAGATGTAGAGAGAGAGAGAAGGAAGGCGGCGGCGGTTTACACTCCCTTTCTCTCTCAAGCGATAACTCAGGCATATTTGATCAAAATCTCTACGGCGACTTTGACATCCGTCAACTGTAACTTGAGAAAAACGAAGAGAGAGAAACGGGATTGTGGTGGTGGTGAAGAGGGAGATGAAGAGGTGCCTAGCGGTGGAAGGGAAACACCGATGTGGCGGAGGCGTCGGAGGTGGTGTAGATGTAGAGAGAGAGAGAGAGAGGATGACGGTGGCGGTTTACCATCAGCACCTCGGTAGTGTTGGCCGGCGGATGTTAGGTAAACGTCGTCGATGGCCGAGCTGTCGGTGACGGTGGCGGAGACACTGGCGGTGGCTGTACCAGACTACCAGTGGCATGGAGGTCGCGGTATGGTTTCATGATTGTAAGCATCTGTGGGCCATGACGGTAGTGCTCCGGCGGTGGTGGCGGTGGTCGCCGGCGGAGAAGGGGCGGAGGAGGCGGTGGAGCAGTAGGCTCTGACCACCGTACATGTGGTGGGTACAAATTAATACGCGTGTGAAGCTGTGAACTGTGTTTTGTGAAGGTTCTAGAGATGTTGCTTTATTAAAGGGTGGATTGAGTGTAGGTAAGTGATGACGTGAGATGGATAAAGTAGTAAACTTTGCTTTATTTGATATGTTTAAAAATGAAAAGAATCAAATGCTTCTTTGAACATTTAAAAACCATAAATTAATTTAGGCATTTAAGTATTACTAATGGTACAATAAATTATTATTTTAATTGACGATTTAATATAAATAATAATACTATAATAATAAAAAGGGAAATGGAAAGAATAAAATAGCCATGATTGATGGATTCGGATGCGGAGGACGGTGCGACCACTATGAGAACCGACAAGTGGGTGTGGCTTTATAAACAAAATAAAAATATAATGTGGTTGGTATAAACTATGACTTTGTAACACGTTAGAAGTCTTCTGGACCCGACTTGCGTGGGACCAAAACCGATTTTTAAAAAAATAAAAACGAGGACAGGACCGTGAATGGTTGGGCCGGTCGCCCGGTCGCTTGGGTTTGCCGGTTGGGTCCATCGGTCCCTGGTTAAGACTTAAATAGAATTGGGCATGTTAGCCTTTCTTTTTTACTTTATGCTAACATGTTTATTTAATCTTTTACCTCTTTTTTGACCCCTCTCACCGAAGATTATGACTTTTGTCTTTAAAAAATTATATGATATTTTTTTTAGAAAATAATAGACAATGACATGAATTTATTTCTGGTGTGAAGATTCTGGTGAAGTTTATAAATATTTTTTAGTGAGAGGAAAGTACGAAGTTTATTTGCTTTATTTTTAGTGAGTGAATCTTATCTTTTTTGCTTTATTTCTTTTTGTAAAATTACAATTGGGTATACGAAGTTTCAATCATAATTTTTACAAAGTTGTTTATAATTTTTAACAATAATATTTTTATATACTTCAACATATTTATTATGTTCAACTGTCGTGTTACAACGTGCAAATTCTATATCGACTTGCTTATTATTTTAATATTTTACATTTCACGTCCGCGGTTTAACATCTTTACGTCTACTTCCATTCGATTTATTTTTTGTTTTTATTTTAATACTAGATATTTTGGTGTTGGTGGTCGTTGATTGTGGTGCAATATTGATTCTACTTGGTATTGTTTTACGCCCCCCACGCAACGCGGGGGCTGAATACTAGTTATTTCAAATAGTCGATTTTATACATGTTTAAAATGCATAATTTGATCGAGTTTCATTAAATAACTAATATTTTATATATTTAAATTCAATGTCGGTAGCGGCATTGATGTGACATAAAGCGGAGGTGAATTATTTTTCTTGATTTTCGTATATACTACCGCGACGTACCCTTTCTATTTAAGTTTCAATCTCCTGAACCAAGCTGCTAGAACTTCACATGCTTCTTTTACGTACTTAATCACAATACTGACACTGTTCCAACGTGTGGATGCCATCACCTATTATTATATCGTTAACAAAGGACACAAATCGAATCGTACAAGGTAATTTCTGGTTATTAATAAAAAAACCCTAAAAGGCATTCTTGTTGATACTCCGTAGTAGTTAGAGCAAGAGGAAATCAAACGCTAAGACCAAAGAGAAAAATCATTAATAAGTTAAAGTATTAAGTGCATATAATTAATCTAAAAAAAGTCATATAAGCATAGTCAATAAGAAAACTCAATGAAGGAAAAGGACAATGACAAATCTAAGGCCACAGCAACGATGGTAAGAGGCATGGATGATAACAAAAGGTATGAATATTGCGCAAGAGACAAAAACTATATAATATAATTAAGAGAAAACTGTAAAAATAAACCATGATCACATTACAAGTTTGAACTTTAGAATAAAAGTTACAAAATTTAGTCTAAATATTTATGAGTTGGTTGCAAATTAAATCCCTATCATTAATGACTGTTAGTTTTAAACGATCGATCTAATGACTAAAAATGTGATATGATACAATACAATATTCTTTAAAATCTAAAAATATAATAAATTAAAAAAATTAATAAACGTTTAAAAATCAATTACATTTAGAAATAGCATTAGATTAAATAATTAACAAAAGTTTAAAGTAAAATAATATAAATTTTAAAAGAAATTTTAAATAAAGGTTAAAATCAAATTAAAGTTAAAAACTATACACAATAAAAAATAATAAAATAAACAAATATTAAAAAAAAACAAAAGAAATAGTATACTTAATTTTATTTAGAGTTAATTTCGATGTTGCTTTTTAAGGTTTGACTAAATAACCATTTTCCTCCAAAAGATTAAAAATATCAATTTAACTCCAAAAGTTTCATATGTTGTTATAATTTCACTTCAAAGTTTTATTATTTTGGATAAAGTTAAAACAACTAATTAAACTTTGGACTGAAATTAAAATAAATTATGAAATTTTTGATTATAAATTGAAGTTTTAATCTTTTGGAGGAAAATTGTTGTTTTTAACAAACCATAAGGAGTAAAATGAAACTTAACTCTTTTCTTTAAGAGATCACATTCCAAGCGTAAATGAAAAGACCAAAAACGCCAAATCGTTGTGAAAGCCAAAATCCCAAAACCAAAGAAAAATGAAAACCAAACAGGTTGAAAGAATTTAAAAACCAAAATTTTATTTTTTGGTTTGCTAGGAGCCCAAACCCAAATTGACCCATACACACCCTTACCATGAAACTAGAAGTACGTGTAAAAAAACGATTTGAAAAGAAACCGAACCGGTTTGAGCCAAAGTAGTATAGTAAACTAATAATAAAGTGAATAATTTCTCGTTAGCCAGCGACATTGGTAGTTAAATTATAGCATAGTACTATATAATATTTGCATTTTGTCATATATAAAGACACATTCGTCGCTAACGGTCTTGCTTTTTTTAATATTTTCTTATTTCAGTTTTACAAACCATTCATACACCTATAAAAATAAATCTAGATTTCTTAATAACACAAAATACAATAGTAGTGTTCATAAACAAGATACAATTTTCACACTTACATAAACAATATTAAGTAAGTAGGTTTAAGATATTGTTTAACTTAAACATAAAACTATCAAGCAACAAACTTAACCTAGTCATCCAATATGTTATTCATCTCACTCGTCCAAATCATCTTCTTCGGCTTGACAAGTCGCTACTAATGTTGTCGTCGCTATTGGAGACATTTTTTGTAGTGAGAAGAGTGTTATCATAATCACTTCATTTACTTGTTCTTTATTAATACATGACTAATTAAGCTACTTTATTATTAATTAGTTTTAGTGAACTCATGTATTACATGGGTTGAATAAATAAAATATCAAATAAAATAATTTTTTTATAATTATAACATAATATATGATTAAAGTTACTATTAGTAAGGACTATAATTAATAAAACAATGATATCAACTTTTTAAAATTTTATTTTTAAACTTTTTTGTTTTCCCATAAAATAATCATTTCAAACAAAACATTTTAAATTAATATATATGTTAATAAAGAAGGGAAATGAACAGTACAACAGTGCCCGGGTATTATGGGTATTTCACATAACCTATCAGTCCTTATCTTCATCAAAATTCCTCAATTCCTTCACCATCAACAATCGTCTGCATATCACTCCCTTATCTTCACCTACTCGCCGTCGTTTGATCGGAAGTTTACGGTGTCCGTTCATGATTTCCGGTTATCGGCGGAAGCCCTAACGAACCACAACCTCATCGGTGGTGGATTTGTTGGTGGAGGCGGATGTTGAGTTTATGAAGATTAGGGTTCCGAATTCGCCTTCAAATTCGCACAATCACTAATCGATCTGCATACGTATATCGAACTATTCATCGCCCAATCAAGTGCCCTCTGGTAATTCTGAATTCACTCCTGTTAATCGTGTATTTTTGTGATTGATTCATGACATTGTTAGTTGTTTTTTATTGTTCCTGTTCATTTTGCCCAATTTTGTGATTGCTGTTGGATGGTTTATTGAATTCTTTGCCGATTGGGGTTCTGGTTTGATTCGTTTTCGACCTGTAGCCGTTTCTTGATACTGGGCTGATGATGAAAGTTAACTTGGAAATTTAATTGTGCATGATGATGAAAGTTAGCTTGTTTGACTTCCTATACTGTTGGCATCTGCTTGCTTTGGTTGTTTCTGATTGAGGGTAAGAGTTAGCTTAGATATAAAAGTAAGGGACATTGATGGCTCTTTTTTTATACGACTGTGACATCCACAATATAATCAGCTAGATTCACAGAGATCATTGTGATACATATATAACCACAATGCTTCTTATAATGGAGTTTTATAGTGTAGTAGATTAATGATTTTGCTGAACTTACCAAGATTCTGAAAACATGACTGTCGGTTAATGTTTCACCAAGCCTTGCATTTCCACGTGTTTTTTTGTAGTTCAACTTCCGTTGATCTTTTAAGGTCTTCAACCGTTCGTCTTCCGATCAATCGACAACCCAACTGATTTCAATCTATTCGTCATCAAGATCCGTAAGATTTCAGTCTCTTACATCTTTGATAATAACCCATGAATTTCATTCAATTTCTTTGTCTGATTGAGGAGTATGCACTCTGTTCATTGTGTGATTCAACGTTAAAGATGTTTGAAAGCTAAGTTTCTTGGTCACAAATAGCATAAAGATCTTGATTTTATGTGTTGTGTTGTTGTTTGTTGATTTCCCCTTTTGCACATTTCATCATACATTTAACATTTGCGAGAAATGCTTTGATGTTAGAGATGTTGTATGGTGCTGTTATGTTCATATGCTTCATACATGTCTATGAAGTGTTTGATGAAAGTACTCAGTGGTGGTGCATGTATTTTTGAATATAGTCAAATTATATGATGGTATTCTTTGTTGGTTGATTGGACGTGTTCATTCAAAGGTTGTAGGACCTTAAGAAGTGTCATTTATAGAGTACATACTGCTGAAGTGAGCGGAATAATATCTCATTTCGTGTTGATGACAATGTGTCATATCATCATGATATTTGTAACAATTTATGTAGTTGCAATTGCAAATGCATATAATTAAGTGAAATTTCCCATGTATTCTAGGAATCATGCCAATAATGAGTTCCCATGACTTGTTAATTTGGAGTACATACTGACATAAATCAAGGGTAAATCTTTTTGAAAACCCATGTTGCATATCATTTTATCATGTTCTTTGCGAATGCTTTACCATTGCGAAGAAATCTTTTGGATTATTGCAACATTTTTTTATTTGATATTTATGCTGCCAAAATCAGATGCATACTCTCTCATGGTTGTTTTAACCAACCTTGTGATTTGACACTTCTGTGTAGCAATATTTTGATTTTTGTTGACAAAATTTTCAGGTCAATCATGGCAACCAAAGGGAATCCAGGAGACCATAGGAGTAGAAGATCTTTTTCTGTATTCATAATATTTGCTGTATGTTGTTTCTTCTATCTTTTGGGTGCATGGCAAAGAAGTGGTTTCGGGAAGGGAGACAGCATAGCTCATGAAATAACAAAAAAGGCTGATTGTAGTGTCATATCAAATCTTAATATTGAGACCCATCATGGTGTTGAAGTGAAGAACTCAAATGATCTAAGATCAGAAAGTAAGGTTTTTCCACCATGTGATGATCGGTTCATTGATTACACACCTTGTCATGATCAACCCCGTGGAATGAATTTCCTTAAAGATGACGGTAGGGGGTGGCATTGTCCTCCTGAGAATGAGAAGCTACACTGTCTTATACCAGCCCCAAAAGGGTATGTCACCCCATTTCCATGGCCCGAAAGCCGTGATTATGTGCCATTTGCTAATGCACCTTATAAAAACTTGACAACCGAAGGGACAGTTCAAGACTGGATACAATATGAAGGAACTGTTTTTAGGTTTCCAGATAGAGTTAATCAGTTTCCTCATGGGGTTGATGCATATATTGATCAAATTGCATCTGTCATCCCTATAGGCAATGGAATTGTTAGAGCTGCTTTGCACACTGGCTGTGGGGTAAGTGAATATATTATTAAGAAGAGGTGCACTTTTCAACCATTTATATATGGATGCGTCAGTTTTGGTTGTGTTTTTATCTTAAACGGTTTAAATAAAGAATTTTAGCTTAATGAAAATGGTTGAGACAGGTTGAAAGTTGTCTAAAGTTTATAATGCATACAATCTTCTAAACAGTTTTTATGCAGAGATTTATGTTTTTAGCAATAGATCTTTTTTTGTAATAATCATTAAAATCCATTAACTATTTGTAGAACTTTAAAAATTGAACAAAAAGAGGATACTTTTTTCATGTTTGTTATTGATGCTAAATAGATACTTTTAGTTTTGCAGATTTTATTATAACAATGGATTCTAATGCTGATAATACTTCTGAAGATGGTAGGGGCACTGATGACCGTGATGAAGGTATATAATATGGAGTTTAACACCTTAGTTCCAATGACAAACCCGTAATTTCGAACAGAAGTTAAAAAGCATGCGAGATCATTAGTTAGTTGTGTTTGAAAGGCGTGTAATGCTCAAGATTATTGAATGGTAGACTTGGCATAACTTACCATTATTAATCACAAACAAGAGAATTAAAGATGCTCTAACAGACGGGCATACGACATTATAAACGTCATAGTAGGGACATTTTGACAATTTGATACTGTTATGTCTGTTTTTGTAAAGCATTAATTGTTCTATGTGTTTATTGAATTTGATGGGTTCGATTATTATTCTATTTTAACATGCACAATAAGAGCAATAACTTTTTACAACATAAAGTGGTTTTCCATTATTATCCTAACTTTTTATGTAAGTATGTAACATGCGAGCTATGATTATTTACTAAAAAAATCGAAAAATAGGTTTAAAGAGAAGAAAAATGGTCATTATATTTATGTGATTAACACTGTAGTTTTGGGTGCTACATCATAATATAGTTATTCTTGGATCATAGAAAATGAAGCATTTGATGCTGTGGTTGCCAATGACATTGGTGCCGTACTGCCCTTATTAACTTTACGAATGACTAAGATCAAAGTGTGTAAAATGTGCATAAGATACTTAACATGCCTTGCACTATTTCCATGTGATATCTAGGGTTATAAAATTTTGATTTGCAGATGATGATGATGAATATGAAGAGGGCAGGGATGGAAGTCGTCTTTTAGAATTCATGTTGGGAATGTTGATGGTTCCGGTGATCTTCATATTAATCAAACACCCCGAATTCACCCGATTGTTCCATCTGCTTGGAGTTTTTCAACACCCCTTTCGCACTAAAACCAAACCCTAAAACCCAAATTCGGGGTGGTGGATTTGTTGGTGGAGGCGGAGGTCGACGGTGGTGGTTGTGTTGGTGGAAGCGGAGGTCGGGGAGGCGGAGGTCGGCGGTGGTGGCTGCGTTGGTGGAGGTGGAGGTCGGTGGTAAAAGTGGCACTTTCCCACATCGCCATAACTCTGCTACACAAGAAGAACAGACCAAAATGGCTGAATTTGTGTGTTACCCTAATCTTACTAATTTAGTTCTGTTTTGTTTTAAGTTGTTTAACCTTTACATGTGTGGGTTCTAAAAGATTCTTTTGACTCGGATTAGCTTTAAATGATTTAATAATAAAGTATGTCAGATATGTGAGGTGAAATTACATTCTGGAAAAGGCCATGCTCAAAATTTTAGTTGCAGTTTAAACTTTGTTTTGATCTAACAGTGTTGACTAAGTGGTGTCGTTCTTTATAGGGATCCTCACTAGCAAGAGGATGGGGCTAACTTTCACCAAACTCTTCAGCCGGCTGTTTGCCAAGAAAGAGATGCGTATATTGATGGTGGGTCTCGATGCTGCTGGTAAGACAACCATTTTGTACAAGCTCAAGCTCGGCGAGATTGTGACCACGATCCCTACCATAGGTAATCATTTCTGTAACAGACTAACAGTCTCAGATTGTTGTGTTTATCATATTAGCTACAAATTTGAGTTACAAATATGGAGTGGTTGCTGACATATTGACAAGGTATTATGTAACATATACATAGAGTGAGAAGTTTAATAGCTAATGAGATTATTCTTTGCAGGTTTTAATGTGGAGACTGTTGAGTACAAAAACATTAGCTTCACTGTGTGGGATGTTGGGGGTCAAGACAAGGTAGAGATTCTATGACCTTTGAATTCTTAATGTTGCAGAGTACCTTGTGCATTTATGTGTTTTATATGTAGATCCATCCACTATGGAGGCACTACTTCCAGAACACACAGGGTCTTATCTTTGTGGTTGATAGCAACGATAGGGACAGAGTTGTTGAGGCAAGAGATGAATTGTACAGGATGTTGAATGAGGTAGGTTTGCATTTCTTGAAATTTGCATATTCTTGCCTTTCATCAAATGCAGGTAAACTAAAACCTTGGTTTTATTCATCTTCATAATCTATATTTTATACACAAGGGAAAAGGTTTACCTGCTTGTCATTTTACTCCTGATGTTTGTGTACATGGTTTGTAGCCACAATG